>OU015745.1:71997877-72009896 GCA_907169655.1 Acomys percivali | reverse complement strand
CCCTCAGATACGGGTAGTATGTGTTAGGTCAGTACTGTAAGACTGAGACTTTTAAAGAGATCTCTAGTCTATACCTGGAGTCCCCAGAGAGACATGGAGTCTGATGTCGATGCAAGACACACAGGAATTTTATTGAGCTGTCACGTTGGGGGTCTGTCTAGCTCTTTGAAGCTGCAGACGTTCTAAAGCAGGAGCAAGTGCCTTTTTAATATCTTTTTGCAAAAGCAGAATTTAGCAGGCTAGCAGGGAGGGGTTAGTACCTTTCAGGGGCAGTGGAATATTTTTAGACACAGCTGGTTGTCCTTGGACGCTGGGCACAGACTGAGACCTTGAGACAAGTTGGACTTTTTATTATCTTTACACATAAGCTAGCTGTCCTTGGGAGAAGCTGGACTCCACAAGGGGGCCAAGTAGCTCTCCCTCGTGTCCTGGACACACAGTGATCAGTGATTTGATACTGGTGCCTTGGTTCAATATTGATATTGCTTCCTGGACCCTCCAGTACCATGTCAGGGCCCCGGACTTGGACGCCAACAAGCAACTGCATCATTTTGAGAGAAGCGGGTGGGAGATGCTCCTCTTCCCTCCCTGGTGCTGACCTTTGGGGTTTTTCCTTTCTGTGAGCTGCAGGTATACTATCTTTTCCCTGTATGTGTTCTCTAGTTTGGTGGGTGTGTTTACCTGGAGGGGAACTTGGTGGGTCTGTCAGTTTCCAGCTTGGTACTTCCCTGGGTTTCAGAAATGCGATTCTCATTGTGATTTCACATGCTGGCCTTCGAGCCTGTTCTCCATGTCAGATGGCATCGTTACTGGACATTAGTGGATATACTTATCGAGTCATGGTGGATGACCGTACCTTGCTTGGGACTATAGATCATAAAAACCAAAACATGGGCAAAACTACTATATAATTATAAATTGTGATAAATTATGAGTGGCTATTTTTTCTTCTCTTCCTCTTTTTTTTTGTTGTTCCCTCGAGCCCCACCTTTGGTTTTTCGAGACAAGGTCTCTTTGTGTAGCTTTGGCTGTCCTGGACTGGCTTTGTAGACCAGGCTGGCCTCGAACTCACAGAGATCTGCCTGCCTCTGCCTCCCAAGTGTTGGGATTAAAGGTGTGTGCCACCACACCCAGCTCTTGTTTTGTTTTTCAAGACAGTGTTTCAATGTGTAGCCATGGCTGTCCTGGACCAGGCTGGTTTCAAACTCACAGTCATCTACCTGCCTCTGCCTCCCAGAGTGATAGGATTAAAGATGTATGCTACCACAACCAGCTTTGAGGTTTTTTTGTTTTTTGTTTTTTTTAATAGCCCTCAAACTGCAAGGCTAGGGGGTTTCCAGTCTTTTATGTTTCTGTAGAAATTTGGCAGAACATTTCAAAATTATTTGGTTGAACATCTTGGGGTTTGGAACATGTCATTTACCATCAAAGTGGATTTGGAATAGAGGACAGGGAGAGCGATAACTCTTTGCTCAGACATGTAGACTAGAAGTTGACATGTAGTTGTCCAACTCCGGTGACCTGTCTGGGAGAATAGAAGTGGAGTTTAAAACTACAAGCTTAAGCTGGGTGGTAGTGACACGCCTTTAATCCCAGCACTCGGGAGGTAGGCAGATCGCTGTGAGTTCGAGGCCAACCTGGTCTACAAAGTTAGTCAAGGACAGCCAAGGCTACACAGAAACCCTGTCTCAGAGGGGAGAGAGAGAGAGGGAGGAGAGAGAAAGAAAAGAAAACCCAAAAAGAAATATACATGCAGGCAAAACACTAATGCACATAAAAATATTTATATATAAACAGCACTCGGGGAGGCAGAGGCAGGCAGATCAGTGTGAGTTTGAGGAAAGCAAGGTTAGGCTGGAGTGTTAGGTTAACAGATAGATCTGGCAAGAACCAGCTCCTGAAACTTTGTCTACATGTGCTATGGCACCTACCTGACCACACAATTTAAAAAGGAAATTCAGGAGAAACTCGATAGGGTCTTGAGTGTAGACAGGAGACCCAGACCAAGATCTGGGCCCTAGTAAGGAGGCAGAAGGAGACATAGGATCAGGGAGAGCTTGGGAAGGCTTAGTCACCAACCCCCTGATAGGCCTGGAGGGCGTGGGCACCGAATGAAAGAAGACTTGGGTATGGTGGAATAGACAAGGTTTTGGAGAAGGGTCAAGACGCTGAAGGCCTTTTGAGACAAGGGAGGGCGGGGCAGGTCTGAGCGAGTTTGGTTAGCAAAGAATGGACTAGACAAGCAGCTAGACAGTGCATACAGAAGTCGTGGCGGCGGCGGGAAGGCGGACGCAGTTTGGTGGGAGACAGGATAAGCTACCTGGCCCCCCACGTATCCTGGGCACCCGGAAACCACAGCTCCCAGAATGCCTACTTCCAACTTCCGGTACCGGGTGAGTCGCGCTCCGGAAGTAGTTGAGAAAGCCGAGGCGCCAGAGTCTTGAGAGTCGGCTGTGGTTGTTTCGGGTTCGTCGCCAAGATGGGGAAGCGACAGCACCAGAAAGACAAGATGTAAGTTGGGCTGCACCTCTCGTCTCAGCTCTCACAGGCGCCGTATCGTCCCTTCAGCGCGGCCTCCGCGGGCTAGAGCGTTCGGCTGGCCGGACTAACTCGCTTCTGGGGTTCGCCCCTGCCGCCCCCTATTTCTGCGCGCGAGCTTTGCCCCTGAGTTGGTTGGTTGTCCTGCACAGGCAGCCCCGCTTCGTCCTGGCTCTCTCCTGCCAGCCTGTACACAGGCGACAGCCTTGTAGTTTAAGGCTAGCGGGCCGTGCCCCATGTTCCCCTCTGTTGTCTCTCGAAACTAGAAACTAGTATAGTAAATGCCCCCGGCCCCCGCGCCGACTGCTTGCAAGGATGGTGATACCTTTGACTTTTTGGATTGCCACATCTGGTGGACACCTTTCAGTCCTTGGACTTCTTTCCTGGCCCTTAGTGGGATCTTACATGCGCTTTGTTTTCTATCTGCGTCAGTGATATCTTTTTTTTTTCTCATTCCTTGTTGCTGGGCGCCCCTTCCCCTGATCCCAAACCTCCCAGGTATCCCCTTAATTTCTGATCTGTTCTCATAGTCTATAAGTAAATCTCGCTTGCCCTGTCATCTATTTAGTTAAATGTCTGCTTGGAAAACTTAAAAGCTTTCTCAGAATTAGTATGCCGAAAGGGAACTCTTGGTCGATTTAACACCTAAGCCTGCATTGTTTCTGTCCTACCTCATTGGTTACATGGTAAGTCCGTGATTTACTATACGTAGTCTGAAGACAATTGTCACAGTAGACAATAACACAGTAGAAACATTTACACAGCAACCCAAGCTTCCTGTCACACTGAAGACAAATATACTTTCCATGATCTTTAAGACTCAGCTGTGGCTCAGCCACTGCCCTTGCTTCCATCTGTCAGCGGCAGTTCTGCGGTAAGTTACTTGTACAGCTTTGGTCTTCTCTGTGACAGGAGCTAGTAACATCCTCTGTCTTCCTCAGGTACATCACTTGTGCTGAGTACACGCACTTCTATGGTGGCAGGAAGCCAGGTAAGGGGATGCGGTCTTCCCTACTGAGTGATGTAGAGCAGTGAATAAGAGGCAGGACGCTGACATGACAGTAGATGACTGGTCTGAGCGCATGGCTCATAAAAGAGGACGTGTACTCAACGTAGTAGAGTATAGTGACATTTTAGTGGAGTTTTTTTTTTTTTTTTTTTTAATATAACTTAAAACCAGGCAGTGGTGGCTACTCCTTTAATCCTAGGTGGGGAGTGGGGGGTGGGGCAAAAGGCAAGAGGCAGGTGGATCTCTGTGAGTTCAAGCCCAGCGTGGTCTACAAAATGAGTTCCAGGACAGCCAAGGCTACACAGAGAAACCCTGACTCGAAAAGGGGAGAAATATATACATATACATACATACACACACACACATATATATAATTTAAAATGACCATTAGGAAGTGCTATAAAGTTTTTCTTTGTTTTTTTTGTTTTGGTTTTTTTGTTTTTTTCCGAGACAGGGTTTCTCTGTGTATCCTTGGCTATCCTGGACTCACTTTGTAGACCAGGCTGGCCTTGAACTCACATCAGTCAGCCTGCCTCTGCCTCCTGAGTGCTGGGATTAAAGGCGTGCACCACTACTGCCAGGCAAACTTTTTCGTTATAGGAAGAAAAAAAGATAGGTAATACCCAAAGTTGCCAAGGTTGTAGAAAAAAGGACACAGTCATAATTTTTGTTTGTTTGTTTTTCGAAGCAGGGTTTTCTGTATAACTGCCCTGGCTGTCCTGGACTTACTTTGTAGACTAGGCTGGCCTCAAACTCACAGAGATCCACCTGCCTCTGACTCCTGTGTGCTGGGATTAAAGGCGTGTGCCACCATCACTGGGCTTAGTAATGTAGTTTTGATGGTATGTATACATAGATGAAATATTTTCTGAATAAGGTTTCTGTGTTTTATTTCATTTTAAACAGATATCACACAGACAAGTTTTCGACGCTTACCTTTTGACCACTGCAGGTAAGACCTTTTAAAGCCTTCTATATTCTTTTGGTTGAGTTTTTTTTCTTCCAAAATACGTGTGTGGGTTTTTTGTTTTTGTTTTTGTTTTTTGAGACAGTGCTGGACTCACTTTGTAGGCCAGGATGTCCTCAAACTCACAGAGATTCACCTGCCTCAGCTATGTGGCTTGACCCTTCAAGATGCATGCAGATTTCTCTGTGTTGTATCTATCAAGATACCGTGAGCTGGAGAAGGTGGACCCAGCCATGAGGCCAGGGCATTAGTACTTCCTGGTTATTGTGTCTATGTTTACCAGTCTTAACTTTCAGCTTCACTCATACCTTTTAGGTTGGGTAGACCGTATTAAGTTATTTTATGGCTGAGAGGCCCAGTACCCTGGTGTCTGTCCAGGGAGTACTGCTGCTCAAGTGCGGCCCAGATGACCTGACCGACCCACAGCCATGCCACTAATGCTGTATTCTTGCTCCAGATTGTAAGCAGCAGCAGTAGCGACAATAATGATTCTGGCAGGCCTGTCTTCCCTTCCTTGGGGACTCAGGGACTGGTGGAAAGGGGAGGGCAGCCTGTTGCAAAGCTATCAAGTGTTGCTTTGGGGCATATTGGTGTCTGGGCAGAGGGAGTGCTGTGAAAGCATGTCTAGCACTCAGCAATCTCCACATCCTCCTCCCAAGGTGCCGTGGGGAGGAAGGAGTGCCATAAGGTGGGAAGTCTGCTGTGGTTGGTCTTCTCCTCCCAAGTTCTAACTAACTCTGAAGGTCTGATGACTCAGTTGTGCCCTGTCAGCCAGATGCCACAGTGCTGTGAGAAAGGGAGAAAGGCTGCAGCACAGGGAGCCAAGGGAACAGACCACACTGCAAGGCCTGGACGTAGTTGTTTTATTCCAGAAACTGGCCTCCCTGCGTCTGCACCCCCAGGACGCCCTGTTCTGTGCTCATGGAAGTTCAGTAGCACCTGCTCAGGGAGGGTGAAGGGGTAAGGTGTCACTGGGCAGGGCACCCTCCTCTGTTGTTCCTGGGAGGGTCATCAACTCTGATGGGTGAATATTCTCTGGTGTAGGTTGATCTTTGAGAAAGCACTGCTCCCGGAACGCCTCTGACCCCATTCGTCCCTTTGGGTGGAGAATTTAGCCCTTCAGGATGTGCTTGGAGCAAGCTCTGTACTATACTCTGTAGAACTTGCCTTGCTGCCTCTACTCCAGCCACTTATTGGCTTGTAGCTGTGAGCGTTTTCACCTGTGCCCCAGTCCCCAAAAAATGACTCTGAAGCTTATTACTTATTAATAAACCTACGCCATAAGCTTTGGCTTGTTATCCAACTAACTTGTAACTTCCTATCCTGTCTGTACTGTACTAAGTTCAGCTATATGGCTGACTACCTCTCCTCCACTTCATACGTCCGCTCTCTCCCATCTCACTCTATCCCAGAGTTCCTCTCTCCCTGCCAGAAGTCCTGCCATCTAACCCTCCCTCAGCTTATTGGCCAGTAGAATTTTATTGACAGGTGGTTTCTACACAGAACACGAGAGACTATCTCTACATCTCCCCATTTCAGGCCAATGAAAGGTTCTTTTTCTAATACCAATACACTATATACAATAAGAATAATTATAAAAACTATCAGGTGGGCTGGAGAGATGGCTCAGTGCTTAAGAGCACTGTCTGCTTTTCCAAAGATCTTGAGTTCAATTCCCATGGCTCACAACCATCTATAATGAGATCTGGTGCCCTCTTCTGGCCTGCATGAGTCACGTGCGGGCAGAACACTGTATACATAACAAATACATCTTTTTTTTTTTTTTTTTTTTTTTTTTTGAGACAAGGTTTCTTTTGTTACACAGAGCCCTCTTTGTATACCAGGCTTGCCTTGAACTCACAGAGATCTGCCTGCAGAGTGCTGGGATTAAAGGTATATACCACTACACCAAGCTAAATAAATAAATCTTTAAAAAAAAAAACCAAACTATCAGGTAAGAATTACTTTCACAGTAGCCAGTCCATATGCATTTGGCAGTGTTGGAGAAAGTATTCTACTATCTTGGTGAGTTCAGAGTTCTGTACCTAAATACTTTCCTATCATAACTTACATTTATCAGCCTATACATATCTTTTTAGATCTTAAAGCGTTTTCTTTTTCTTTTGTTTGGGTTTTTGTTTTTGTTTTTCGAGACAGGGTTTCTCTGTGTATCCCTGACTGTCCTGGACTTAACTTGTAGACCAGGCTAGCCTAGAACTCACAAAGATTCTTCTGCCTCTGCCTCTCAAGTACTGGAATTAAAGGGGTACGCCACAACTGCCTGGCCTTAAAACATTTCTTTCTTTCTCTCTTTTCTTTTTTAAAGGATTTTATTTATTTTATGTATATGAGTGCTCTATCTGCATGTACACCTACACACAGAGGAGGGCATTAGAGGGTATAGATGGTTGTGAGCCACCATGTGGCTGCTGGGAATTGAACTCAGGACCTCTGGAAGAGCAGCCAGTGCTCTTAACCACTGAGCCATCTCTCCAGAATTTAAGTAAAACATTTTCTAAATCCTAAACAACTTAAACTTAATGTGAAACTATAACTATCTAGTCTTCACCCCTTCAGAGTCCTGCAAAGGATAAATATTATCTGAGTAAACAGAAAGTACAGAACAGACAACTCCCAAAACCATGGAAATGACAGAGACAGCTGACTACCTGGACATCACCTGAGATTCTTCTGCTATGTTGGGGCATCGTCTTCAGCCTTCTGGCCACAGATATCTGACAGACATTTTTGTGAAGCAGGAATTGTGAAGGGCTGCCTACCATGTCTGTTATGCTGTATGCAGTTGAGGCAAGGGCGGTTTCTCGCCTAGTGGCTAGCACGCCACATTTGAAGCAGATTCCATATGGAGGCTCTTCGGTGTCTGTCATTTTCTTTGAAGTATAGTGGGGGAGCTGCCAAGAGCAGCCATGTCTCACTGTCAGAAAGGCTTTTTATTAATACAACATCTTTTTTTTTTTTTTTTTTTGGTTTTTCGAGACAGAGTCTCTCTGTGTAGCCTTGACTGTCCTGGACTCACTTTAAAAAATTATTTTATTTTATATATATTGGTGTTCTGCCTTCATGTAAATCTGTGTGAGGGTGTCAGATCCCCTGGAACTGGAATTACAGACAGTCGAGAACTGCCATGTGGGTGCTGGGAATTGAACCCAGGTCCTTTGGAAGAGCAGCCAGTGCTCTCAACTGCTGAGCCATCTCTCCAGCCCCTGGCTTGCTTTCCTTAATTATCCCGTTATTCCTTTATCCCCCCCAACTTCTTCAGCCTAGATGGGGTACATTCAGGCTGGTATGGCCTTAGACTCCCCCCTCATCCCATCCCTTCTCTCCCACCCCTTTCCTAGCACTGGATAGAAAAGAAAGAAGGACAGGGAGAGAAAGGAGGTCCCTGAATCCAACCTCTTGACCAGGACCAAAAACTACCCACCCCACCTTTTGGGAATGGGGTGTCATTCTCTAAAATTGCTTCCTGCTGTCTGGTGATGACATCTCTTTTTTGGGCGCACTAAGATTAGGATATTGGCCAGTCTTTGTTTTTTTGGGTGTTGGTGTTGTTTTCTTTTTGTTTGGTTTGGTTTTTGGTTTTTCGAGACAGGGTTTCTCTGTTACACAGATCCCTGGCTGTCCTGGACTTCCTCTGTAGACCAGGCTGGCCTTGAACTCTGCAGAGATCCACCTGCCTCTGTATGCTAAGTCTTGAGGACTCTGTAGCAATAGGATTTGCTGGCCGTGTTTGGCTGTGGATGGAGACATGCATGTCTCACAGTTTCAGAGCTGTTCTCATGGACTTCACCTGGCTTGCTCTTGGTTCTTCCTTCATGTGTGCAGCCTAGCTCTCAGGAGGTCTCCTCCAGTCAAGTCCTTAGTGATTTAGATGGAATCCATATCAAAATTTTCTCTCGTGGAAACAAAGTCAAAACTTCTTCCCCAATGCAACACAGTTCCCGCTTTCCATTCTAAAGTAGGACATCCTTAAAATAGATAGGTGGTTGTAACTCAGAAGTTTTTTTTTTTTCCATTATGCAGTGTCTGTCGGCAGCTGTTGTTTTTTTGCTCATTTGTTAAAAAAAATTTTAAAGTCAATAAAACACTATGAAATCTATCTTGGGGGGGTGGTCTTTATTACTCCTTTTTGTTTCTTAGCATCTCTCTCCTTTTATTTATTATCTTTGTTTGTTTGTTTGTTTTTGTTTTTCTTTTTTGGTTTTTAGAGTCAGGGTTTCTCTGTGTAACCTTGGCTGTCCTGGACTTGATTTGTAGAGCAGGCTAGCCTCTAACTCAGAGCAATCCATCTGCCTCTGCCTCCCAAGTGCTAGGATTAAAGGGGTGTGCCACCACACCCAGCTCTTTTTTTTTTTTTTTTTTTTGAGACAGAGTTTCTTTGTGTGGCCCTGGCTGTCCTGGACTCACTTTGTAGACCAGGCTGGCCTCGAACTCACCGAGATCTGTCTGCCTCTGCCTCCCGAGTGCTGGGATTACAGGTGTGCGCCACCTCGCCTGGCTGTTAAGCATCTCTTTTAAAGTACAATTAGATCTCTACAACTGCTTGTTTTATATGATGTTGTATAAGATGAACCTGCCTCATCCTCCTGAATGCTAGAATTAAAGACTTGAGACCATCACAAAGAAGAAAGAAGAGCAGTGGCACGGGCCTTACACCAGATGCAGACCCCACATGTGGGAAGTGGCTGTGGTAGCTGGGGCTCTCTCCATGTTTTAGAAATTCCCAAGGATCCAGTTCTGACGCAGCCATGTTCCCCGCACACATCAGGGTAGTGTGCATGCCTTGTAGACACAGTAGCTGCATTAACCCTTGGCATGGGGGAGGGTGGCTCTTGGGATAAAAGCTTAGTCAGACTGCTGTGGGAGGATCTGGATAGGGAATCTCAGTCTTGCTTCTCAAGGCCACTTCTTTCTGACTTCAGTCTGACAACAAAATCTTTTTTTTTTTTTTTTTTTTTTCCGAGACAGGGTCTCTCTGTGTTAGCCTTGGCTGTCCTGGACTAGCTTTGTAGACCAGGCTGGCCTGGAACTCACAGCGATCCGCCTACCTCTGCCTCCCGAGTGCTGGGATTAAAGGCGTGCGCCACCACGCCCGGCTACTGACAACAAAATCTTGCAGGACATAAAATAGGCCTCTGTTGCATCTAGTACTGAGACAGCTCCTGGGTCAGTGCCGTATTCTCAGTGGTGTGTTGGGCAGAGGGCACTTGGAACTGGTGGGAAGGTTGTGGGAACTGTAGCATGCTCAGTGTGCCTAGAAGCTGACCAGGGATCTCTGTCCTTTCCAGTCTCTCTCTGCAGCCTTTTGTCTACCCAGTCTGCACCCCGGAAGGTGTCATCTTTGACTTGCTGTGAGTTTTCTCTTGAATTTTAAAATTTCTTTTCGTGTGTTTGTAGGTATGGGGGTATGTGTGTGCATGTATGTTGACACGTGAGTATGTGGTATTTGTTTATGTGCTGTTGTGTTCAGGTGCATGTGTGTGTGGAGGCCAGAGGTTGACCTCTGGTCTTTCCTTTTTTTTTCTTTTTTTCTTTTTTTTTTTAAGGTTTTTCAAGACAGGGTCTCTCTGTGTAGCCCTGGCTGTCCTGGACTCGCTTTGTAGACCAGACTGGCCTCAAACTCACAGACATCTGCCTGCCTCTGCCGCCCAAGTGCTGGGATTAAAGGCGTGCACCACCACACCTGGGTCTTAAGATGATGATGATGATTATGGTTTTTCAAGGCAGGATTTCTCTGTATAGCCTTGGCTGTCCTCAACTTTCTTTGTAGACCAAGCTAGCCTCGGACTCATGGGGACCCCCCCTAACTCTGCCTCCTGAGTGCTGTAATTACAGGTGTGTACCACCACCACCACCACCTGGCTTTAAGATTTATTTTTATCGTATATGTGTGGATGTTTTTTGCCTGCATGTGGAAGCTGGGGAAGGATATTGGAGTCTCTGGACCTGGAGGTACAGGTGGCTGTTAATGCTCGTCATGTGTGCACTGGGAGCTTGAGTCCTCTGCAAGAGCACCGAGTGCTCTTAATTGCTGAGCCATCTCTCCAGCATCCTGGTGATATACTTTTTGTTCTCTCCCTATCAGGAACATTGTTCCATGGCTTAAGAAGTATGGGACCAACCCCAGCAATGGAGAGGTAGGTTGCCATGAGAGCTACAGGCTGCCAGGGAGAGCTGTGCTCCTGTCTTTGCAGTTCTCACATGCTCCGTGGTAGAGAATTGCTCACAGAGTCTGTGAATGGCAGTCCTCCACTTTGTAGGAATGCTGCCTCTGTGTGTACACATATGTACATGTACAGGTGGCCCTCTGTGTGTACACATATGTGCATGTACAGGTGGCACTCTGTGTGTACACATATGTGCATGTACAGGTGGCCTTCTGTATTTGAAAGTTCTATTTTCCTGGATTCAATCAACCATGGTCAAAAAGAACTATTTGTGAAAAAGTTTTATTTGAACTGAATACTATTACTTTTTTATGTTGCTGTTTCCTAAACAGTATCAGAAAAAAATAATTGAGTAGCATTTAAATGGTAATAGGTAGCAAGCAGTGTAGAGACGGCTAAACTTTGACATGAGGATGCACATAGGATCTGTTCAGTGCACCAGCGTTTTATGCGAGTACTAGGGACTATTTGTGGCTTCTGGTACCCTGAGCAGCCGTGGCACTAATCTTCTGTGACTGTGCAGCACTGCCTATGTCTTTGTTTGCTTAGACTGTGTCCTCACAGCAGCCCCGCCTCTTGCTCTGTGCTCTGCAAGGTGCTGGGGAGTGTCAGAGGTGTTAGTGTCAACAGCGTCCTGGGAGGTTGTGACTGTCCTAGTGGCTGTGCTGTGTAAGCTTGGATGTACACCTGTGTGTTTGCATATGCCATGGCCTAGGGTCAGGGGACAGTTTCAGGGTGGTGAGCCATCTTTGCTCTTGTGTCTGTGGCTGAGCTTTACTGAGTCTTCTGTCATTTGCCGTTGCAGCAGATATGTAGGGAGTGGCCCAGTGTGCATGTCTCGAGCACACAGGTATATTCTTCTAGGACTGCTGAGTCAAAAGTAGATGCATTGCGCCGGGCTTTAATCTCAGCACTTGGGAGGCAGAGGCAGGTGAATCACTGTGAGTTTGAGGCCAGCCTGGTCTACAAAGGGAGTCTAGGACAGCCAAGGCTACACAGAAAAACCTTGTCTCAAAAAACCAAAAAAAAAAAAAAAAAAAAAGTAGATGCATTGTCAGTTTCCACAACTACTGGCCAACTGCCCTTCAAGGATGTAGCATTTAAAGCTCTTAAGAAAAGTGTACAGCTGGACGTGGTGGTGCACGCCTTTAATCCCAGCACTCGGGAGGCAGAGGCAGGTGAATTGCTGTGAGTTCAAGGCCAGCCTGGTCTACAAAGGGAGTCCAGGACAACCAAGGCCTCACAGAGGAACCCTGTCTCAAAAAAAAGAAAGAAAGAAAGAAAGAAAGAAAGAAAGAAAGAAAGAAAGAAAGAAAGAAA
>OU015745.1:71958813-71997867 GCA_907169655.1 Acomys percivali | reverse complement strand
AAAGAAAGAAAGAAAGAAAGAAAGAAAGAAAGAAAGAAAGAAAGAAAAGTGTACAGAGAAAATGCTTCTTGCCCATGTCCTTGACAGTTCTAGGAATTGTCAATTTTGTTTTTGTTTTTTTTTATAGCACATACTTTTAAAATCAATTTTATTGGGCTCCTTATGCGTTTACCTTTCTTCATCACCCAATTCCTTCCAACACCCCAACATCAGTAGGAGTGAAAGAAAGTTAGTGGAGAGAGGGGCTGAGTTCTCTTTAGCTACTTCTGGCATTTTAGCGTTGTTGGGTTCTTTGGGGCAATACCAATTTCAGGCGTCAGGATATCCAGCAGCCCTGCAATCAGCAACTGAACCAAGAGCCTTCTTCCTCCTCTGATCATCTCCACAAAGATCCCCCCCCTTTATTTTATTTTTTAAAAGATTTATTTATTTATTATATATACAGTGTTCTGCCCATATGTGTGGCTGTAGGCCAGAAGAGGGCACCAGATCTCATTGTAGATGATTATGAGCCACCATGTGGGTGCTGGGAATTGAACTCAGGACCTTTGGAAGAGCAGACAGTGCACTTAACCTCTGAGCCATCTGCCAGCCCCACAATTTGTTTTTTTTTAATGGGCAAAAAGAAAGTTGGATGTCCATCAGCTAAGCCCTTCCCGTGTGCCCTGCACACAGGTCCAGCACTGGGCTTCGGTGCCGCTCAGGAAGAGTATTTCAGGCTTAGGTAACAGCTTGTTCCCTCGCCTCACTTTTTATACGTTTTAATCAGCCTCTGGTCCTTTGGTCCCTTTGCGTGGCAGAGGCCTGTTGCCTTTCCTTCTGTGGCCCTAGTTTTCCATCTATTCACTGAATTCCTCTTAAGAAGGCATCAACTTGTGTGCAGGGCCCAACCTGGAAGGGGCAGTCAGTTAGGTGTGTCACTGAGCTGACACAGAGAGGGCTGCTGAGGAACGAGGGAAGATAGATGGCCGAGGATGTCTCTTAGGAGCTACTACTGTGTTCAGTCCTGAGGACGAGAGATGATGGCATTGAGATGCCATATTAGGGAACCTTCACAGCCCTGGACACCAGGTGGGTTGGACACCCAGGTAGGGTCACGGTCTGACTGTGTTAAGCATAGCTCTGGTGTTCTAAGGAGCCTGCTGGCCCCAGGGAGAGCGCTCAGGAATCATGAGAGGCGCTGTGTGAATTTGGGCCAGCCTGCAGGCAGAGAGAAAAGAGCTGTGGAGACTGGACTGGCCGGATGTTCAAGGATAGAGTGCTTCTGTCCTTAGGGCAGTGGCGGTCTCAGCAGGCGCCTAGCACAGTGGTGTGTTGGGGGCAGGTTCAGTTCAGTGAGAGCTTCCTGAGCAGTTGCAGTTGGCCCAGGTTCAGGACCCACGGCCAGGCCAATTCCACTGTTGGTGGAGCAAACTTGACTACCTCCTTGATGTCCAGTCCCATTCTCAGGAACATTTTCAACCCAGATCTAGGGAACTCTTTGTTTTTGTTTTTCGAGACAGAGTTTCTCTGTGTAGCCTTGGCTGTCCTGGACTCACTTTATAGATCAGGCTGGCCTTGAACTCACAGCGATCCACCTGCCTCTGCCTCCCGAGTGCTGGGGTTACGGGTGTGCCACACTGTGCCTGGCTTGTTTCCGAGCTGCCGCCTCTGGTTTCTTGTCTACAGTTGTCCTTGTGACCTTTGCCTCTTTCTCGGTGGGCACTGTTGTTAGTGCCACCTGGGTGCTTTTTACGCTTGCATTCTTTGGCTATCAAATCTTGTCATTTGGGTTATTTTCTGCAGCTGCCAAACTACATGCACCTCTTACTTTGGTCCTGGCTAGAAGCTGGGGCCGTTTTGCTCATGGACTCCCATGGGGGGGATGTTTTATCATAGCACTCCTAGGCCGCGGCATGGTCTCCTCTCCTCCCTTACCTCAGTCCTTACCCATGTTGAGCACACACTCTACCACTGACCTTCTTTCACTTTCTTTTATTCGGGGGGGGGGGGCGAGGTGTGTTTGGAGACAGGGTTTCTCTGTGTAGCCCTGGCTGTCCTGGACTCGCTTTGTAGACCAGGCTGGCCTCGAACTCAGAGAGATTCGAGTGCCTCTACCTCCCAGTGCTGAGACTAAAGGCGTGTGCCACTACACCAGGCAAGGTCCTGGTTTTGGTACCTGGCTCCAGAAAGACAGATTCAGACATTGTGGAAACACACACCATTCCTTCCACGGCCTCATCACTTAGTCCACTGACTACCCTTTACATCCGGCGGCGCCTGTGTGCTTACAGGTCTAGGCATCTGCTCACACTGGGCTTTACAGACAGTCAGTGCCACTGCTGGGGCTTGCCATTCCACAAGCCTCGAGCCCTGCTGTGTCCTGGAGACTTCCCAGGGAGACTTTCGCTCTAGTGTAAGCTGCAGGGGGTCAACTGGGCAGAGAGCTCTCTGTTCTGTCCCTGTCCCTCCTGACGTGCGGCCTCCATGTTACTTCACCCTTTACTCATTATTGTTATGTGTCTTCCAGAAACTTGACGGGAAGTCCTTGATCAAGCTGAACTTTGCAAAGAACAGTGAAGGTGAGAGTCCCTTTCCTAGCAGCTGTAGGACTGGTCCACAGACACCCGAGCGCCTTGTCTGTCATCCGGCCTGCCTGCCTTTCTTCTTGTGGCTGGAGATTGAACTTGGGGCCCCACACATGCTAAACAAGTGTTCTACCTTTGAGCCACCTCTCCAGCCTCACTCTTCTTTCTGAAAGGTCCAGGTAGTTTAAGTATGGTTAGGTGGATCCCACAAAGGCAGTTAGGCTGCTGTGAGGTGCTGCTGCTATAGCTGAGCCCTGTGCATGTTCGGTACTGGCTGTAGGTGGAAGTTGCTCGGCCCAGCTGAGGTGGTGGATGTTTGGGAGGCATTTCCAGTCTGCTCTTGTGTAGACCGTCATCATCGTCACTGCTCTGTCCGACCTCTGCCCACTTGCAGCCTCCTGCTCTAAATCCGTCATGGCCTCTCCTTGGCTGCCCGGCTGATGCAGCTCTGGTCCCAGCTGCCCTGCCCCCGTCCTGGGCTCTGAGCTCCTGCAGGTTCTTCTTGGTCTCCTTTCACTTTGGTGTAGATACCACAGGTGGACTTGCTGCCAGTGCTCACTGGGTGTTTTTAGGGAAATGTTGCAAGCATTGGCAAGGCAGGCATCTGTCTTCATTGTCTGATATATAGCAGCCTTGTGTTCATAGGTTATGTGTCTCATACTGAGATCTTCCTGTAGTGTGTGCAGAGAACACACAGGTGCGGTGACGTGTGTGTGTGTGTGTGTGTGTGTGTGTGTGTGTGTGTGTCTTTGCGTGAGAAGAGCTCTGGTTGGTGGGGAGGCATCGAGGCAGGAAATGAACAGTACATCATCATCTTAGATGGAAGTAGAGGAAGGAAGGGTTAGCAGGACGCCCAGGGAGGGCAGCAGACAGGAGCTGAGAGGAAACGTGCTGAGGGAGCTGGGTGCACATCAGGGAAGAACATTCTGGGCAGAGCAAAGGCAGACATGCGCTCAAGGGTGTTGGTGCACGGCAGGAGTCTAGCCCTGTTGAAACCATGTGAGCAATGGGTACAACCTGGGCACTGGAAGGCAGAGGCAGGCAGAGCTCTGTGAGTTCAAGGCCAGTCTGCTCTACAGAAGGGAGTCCCAGGACAGCCAGGGCTACACAGAGAAACCCTGTCTCGAAACAAAACAAAACCAACAATAGAAAAGATAATGACTTACATCTTTGCAGTAGCATTGTGAAACTTTAAAAAAATAAATGAACAGAAATTCCCTGGTCACATCAAATATACACCCAGTGGTATATGGTTAAATTTCCTGTGTGTGTGATTTCTTTTTTATTTTGAAACTGAAATTTTTTAAAGATTCATTATGTATGCATATGTGCCAGCAAGCCAGAAGAGGGCACCAGATCTTATTATAGATGGTTGTGAACCACCATGTGATTGCAGGGAATTGAACTCTGAACCTCTGGAAGAGCAAATAGTTGCTCTTAATTGCTGAGCCATCTCTCCAGCCCCACTCCCCTTTTTTTGGAGACAGGGTTTCTCTGTGTAACAAGCCCTGGCTGTCCTGGACTGGCTTTATAGACCAGGCTGGCTTCTAACTCAGAGCGATCAGCTTGCCTCTGCCTCCCAAGTGCTGGGGTTAAAGGCATGCGCCTCCATGCCTGGCTGAACCTGAGGTGTTCATGTCAGTCTATCCAGATGCATGTGGATCTGTCTATTTGCCCTCCCACCATCTGTCTGCCAGGACTCACTAGGCAAGACCTCTGCTGATGGGAGATCATCTATTGAGGCAGGAAGGTGGGCATGCTGGCTAGCTGGCATTTACCACAGAGAGCCAGTTGAGGAAGGCCAGGGTAATTAGTGGTGGGTACTCTGGATATGAGAGGTAGTGAGCAATGGAGACGGGGCCTCTGGAAAGATAAGTCACCTCCTGTCTGGCATGGCTTTACGAGGGAAAGGTGCTCACCTGAGCCAGTCTGGAGGCGTCAGACTGTTGTTCTGAGTCGGGCAAACAAGGGGTTTGGTCTGGTAAAATGAGTAGGAATGTAGGTGTGGAGCTTAATGGATGCCAGCCCCGTGGTTCCCAAGTCTTGGCAGCTGGCCTAAAGTTCATGTTGTCCTGGGAGCGAATGCAGGGTTAGCACACGCTGGGAATGAATGCAGGCTTGAGCCCCCTTTGTACACTTTCACTTTGAGACATCTTGTTAATTGTCCAGTGGCCTTGTGTTCTGTTCTTCTGCCTCAGGCTCTTGGGTAGCTAGAGTTACAGATAGATGTGTGCTGATCGCTTAATCAAAGGTCCTGTGTGCTCTCTCTAGGGCAGTACCACTGTCCAGTGCTGTACTCTGTGTTCACGGACAACACCCATATTGTGGCCATCCGGACAACTGGCAATGTCTACACTTATGAGGTAGACCCCCATTTCAGTGAGTGGGAGTGTCTGATGTTGGGCCCTCAAGTGTGCTTTGAGAATATTCCAACAGCCTGGCTGAGTGCTGGAGGTGAGCCAGGAACAGTGACCATTCCTGTCTTCATGGGCTTTATAGCCTCCAGCACAAGACACCATCTCTGACTAGGTAGCCCTCCTATTTTATGAGGGCTTAAAATAAAAATGAGGTGACTCTGGAGGTCTTTGGACCTGAAACCCAGGCAGGCAGTTTGGGCTGCCTGAGCAGGAACATGAAGTAAAGGGCGATCAGAAGAGGCACACTTCTTAGGAAGCGGGAGGTGCCGAGTTGGTGGAGGGACAGGAGCTGTGTCCCTTCCTGGCTCAGTCTAGGCCAAGGACAGGACATGTGCCGGAGAGCACATGTTAGAGCTCTGGCCTGAAGAAGCCAGGTTGGTTTGGCTAGTCTCTGCCAGGAAGAAGAGAGCACTTCGACTTGTACACCCCGGGTGGCCCCCTCTTAGCTCCGTGCCCAGGCTTAGACGGGACTGTGGCGTCTCTGTCCTGCTGTAGGCAGTGGAGCAGCTCAACATCAAGGCCAAGAACTTGAGGGACCTGTTAACTGATGAGCCCTTTTCCAGGCAAGACATCATCACCCTGCAGGTGAGTAGCCTCCCCCTGGCCCTCCCCTCCCAGCTCTGCTCACCGGGCCTGTTGCTCTCCTGTTGCTGCTCCCCAGCTATTGTTTAGTGCCACACCCCTCCCCACAGCCACCATGCTGCCTTCCAGTGTTCATGGCTCCCGTACCAGGGGCCTGTGTCTGCCCCTGTGTCGTCCCCCACACACCCCCCATTGTAGGCTGCAGGACACTCAGGCTGCTCAGCACATCCCACTCCACTCCAGAGCAGCATCTGGCACGGCTGTCTCCATGGTGGTGGGTGAAGGGCCTAGATGGATAGAGCATTGGCTGAGACAGGCTTAGAGCACTCTGCAGCTTGTGCCTTTCTGATTGATGCCTGGCCCCATGGCTGCCCTGTCCACATCCTGTGCTACCTGGCAGCAAGCCTCGCTCCTTATTTTTGTGCCCTGGAGGCAGGGCATACTGCTTGATAAACAGCTGGGCAGTCTGTACTTTGGACTCACACCACCTTTGCTTGTCGCCGTGTCAGGCACAGCCTCCTTCCCTGCTAACTCCCTAATCCCCACAGCTTACTGCAGCCTCTTGCCCTGGAGGCGCCTGTCTAGCCTCTGACGCCTGAACAGATGCTTGCCTCAGCCCTGGCTGTGCTTCTGAGTGTTCTCTTCTTGCCACAGGATCCCACCAATTTGGATAAATTCAATGTTTCCAACTTCTTCCATGTGAAGAACAACTTGAAAATAATAGATCCAGGTATGGACAGCACGGCCGCTGTGAGTATTGTACATGTGTGTGCTTATGTGTGGGCTCAGACACTGTGGCTCCAGAATGGCTTTTGATTAACTAGGCTTCAAATTTCTTTATTTTGGGAAGCCCTGGCTGTCCTGAAATGTCCTGCATAGATGAGGCTGGCCTCAAATTTGCAGTGTCCTCCTGCCTTTGCCTTCTAAGTGCTGGGATCACAGGCAAGAGCCATGCCTGTCAGGTGGTTAGGGAAGCAGCTGACTGTAGTCTTGGAAATACCAAGATACTCCCTTTTCCTTAGCTCTGGTGGCCCTGTGCTTTCTGAAGTCCTGTTGGCCACTGCTCCTTTCAGGGCACAGTGATAGAGTGTGACATCAGACCTGCCTAGGGGCAGGCAAGGCTCTGGGTGACATCAGACCTGCCTAGGGGCAGGCACGGCCCTGGGTGACATCAGACCTGCGTAGGATGCAGACTGGGCCCTGGGTGACATCAGACCTGCCTAGGGTGCAGACTGGGCCCTGGGTCATTCTGCTTTCTGTGGTTGGCCCATGCTCTTGAGCACACCGTAACATACTACAGAGTGGCTGAGCAACCGTGACATACTATGGAGTGGCTGATGTTTCTGGTTTTCTTTCTTTCTTGTTTTTTGTTTGTGTGTGTTTGTTTTGAGACAGTGTTTCTCTCTGTGGCCTTGGCTGTCCTGGACACTCTGTGTAGCCCAGGCTGGCCTCGAATGCTCAGAGACCCACCTGCCTCTTGCCTCCCTAAGCGCTCGAATTCCAGGCAAGGCATGCATCACTGTGCTCGGCTATGGCTGAAATTTCTTTTTCTTTCTTTCTTTCCTTCTTTTTCTTTTTTTTTTTAATTTTTATTTTTATTTTTTTTGAGATGACAGGGATTCTCTGTGTAGCCCTGGCTGTCCTAGACTCACTTAAAGAACAGGCTTGCATCAAACTCAAATTGATCTGCCTGCCTCTGCCTCCCGAGTGCTGGGATTAAAAGTGTGCGCCACCACACCCGGCTGTGGCTAAAGTTTCTGAGCTCACTTGTTCCATACCAAGGAGCCAGCTAGACTTATGCCCAGAGCTTAGCTGCCTCCATCTGCACAGGAAACAGGACTCCTGACTCAGTATTGATTAACCCTGTGTATCAGTCAGGATTTAGAGACTTAAAACACACTGCTCAGGGATAACTGAGCTCAGGAGACCCAGAGGCCACGCCTAGGGATGTTCACTGCCTAGCAGGCAACATGTGGCATATGCAGTATGTAGGTAAATACCGAGAACAGGAGACACCCACATCCAGACCATCCTGAGATTCTCATTGGCTGTATGAAGGACATGCCTCCAGGGCTGGAGCGCAGCACCATGATGTGTGTTCTGTGCGCTCCTACGTTGCTGTACCTACTGGCTGCTGCCAGATGACCAGTATGGCTGTGCTATGGCCAGAGAGCTGTGCCCTCATCAATCCACCGTGGCTTCTGCTCACGTGGCCAGCTCCGTCTCTATCCCTGTTAGCTCACCTTGAGACCTTGTGTGGCCTTGGCTGCTCAGGGCCTGTGCACTGTTTTGTAGATGAGGAGAAGGCCAGGCAAGACCCATCTTACTATCTGAAGAACACAAACGCTGAAACCCGGGAGACGCTCCAGGAGCTCTACAGAGAGTTCAAAGGAGATGAGATTCTAGCAGCCACCATGAAGGCCCCTGAGAAGAGGAAGGTGGACCAGCTGAACGCCGTGAGTGGTTGTCCTGGCTCTGGGGAAGGTGCCGGCAGGGCCTGGGGTGCATCTGGAAGTGCTGGGACTAACTAGCACAGTCTTGGTAATAAGGGTAGTAGTGGCTCAACAGAAACAGAGCCGCCCTGTGCCGTGGCCCTGACCCAGGGTTTAGTGGCCAAGCTGCCTGCCGTCTCTGGCATTCCATTTCAGGGCAGGGGCAGAAGGGCTTGCAGATCTGTGATGGTGCCGAGGGCTGTGGTTGCTGGGGCTACCAAGGTCTCAGCCCTCACCTGGGCCTTTCTTGGGGCGAGCATACTTGTCTGCCCTTGGCCAGCCCTATCTACAGCGGTGTCGCTGGGATCTCTTCAGCACATTTCGCCGATAGGTGTTGTCTGGTCTTTCTCCCATTTAGGCAGAGTCTGGAGAGCCTGAGCTGTGGTCAAGCATCCCACATGGGGAATTATCCTGGGAAATTAGATAAAGTTCATTGTTTATCCTTTCCCGATCTGAACATGGCCAGGCATTAGTGTCTTGTTGAGCAATCTTGTTTTTTCTCCCTCCTACATGACGAAAAAATACATTTGTTCCCTCTCCCATTAAAGAGCTCGTGGTTAATCCCAGCACTCGGGAGACAGAGACAGGTGGATCGCTGTGAGTTTGAGGCCAGCCTGGTCTACAAAGCGGGTCTAGGACAGCCAAGGCAACACAGAGAAATCCTGTCTCAAAACACCAAAAAAAAAAAAAAAAAAAAAAAAAAAAAAAAGAGCTCGTGGTTACTGTAAACTATGTAAACTGGGCTAGAGAGACGCATCAGTGGGGAAGAACCCAGGTCTGTCTCCCACTCACAGCTATCAAGGGGATCTGACTGTCTCTTCTGACCTTTGAGGGCAGCAGACATGCGTGCTGTGTATAGATGTACACACAAGCAGAACACTCACACCCACAGTCTGTTTCTTGGTTTTCAAGACAGGGATTCTCTGTGTAGCCCTGGCTGGCCTGGACTCATTTTGTAGGCTAGCCTCGAACGTACAGATACATACCTGCCTCTGTCTCCTGAGTGCTGAGACTAAAGGTGCATGCTACTACACTTGTCGACATAATCATTTTTTTAAAAATTGTGCTTGGTGGTGCACAATTTTAATCCCAGCACTCAGGAGGCAGAGGAAGGCCGATCTCTGGGTTCTAGGACAACCTGGTCTACAAAGTGAGTTCCAGGACAGCCAAGGCTACACAGAAGCTCTTATCTTGAAAAACCAAAAAAAAAAAAAGAAAAGAAAAGAAAAAAGAAAGAAACTTACAAGTGCCTTTGTATTCTTATCCTGGGAGAAGGCTACACTTGTGTGGGCATTCTTTCTGTCTTGACTTAATTGCCTCAACGAGGCTTCCAGTTGTTCCTCTTGGTACCAGTAATCTGGTCCTCAGGACTCGGCCAGCTCTCTGTGTGGGCTGGGCACTCCCTGGACTGTGAGGGAGGCGATGATGGTGTGAGCACATGGTTTCCTTGCAGGCCCACTACTCCACAGGGAAGGTCAGTGCCTCATTCACCTCTACTGCCATGGTACCTGAGACCACGCATGAAGCAGGTAGCTGCCTCTGTGTCTTGAACCTGTTCAAGTGGGGCTTCCTGCTTGCTTGCCTCAGCAGCATCCCTACTGTGCTTTTACTTGAGTCTCTGGTGGTTGTGGTTGTGGTGTGGTGGGGACTTCTCTGCAGACGGTGTGTGTTGAGTCAGGAGGCTGTGAGTACAAGCTGCCAGAAGGCATCCTCACCATGTGCTCTTGTCTTTTGTTCTGAAGGGCCTGTTCTCAGGCCCCTCGAGCCTCCAGGGCTGGGTTGTCCTGGATATGGTCCCCTTAGCCTCTGGCTCCTGCACTCTCTTAGGGCTGGGTCCTCATTGGTGCTGATCTTGTGGCAGGCCGGAGGGCCTGAATGGAGCAGCTTGCTGAGGTACAGGGCTTGTTTTCAGCTGTCATCGATGAAGATGTCCTGCGCTACCAGTTTGTGAAGAAGAAGGGCTATGTGAGGCTGCACACCAACAAGGGCGACCTTAACCTAGAGCTGCACTGTGACCTGGTGAGGATGGTGGCTTTCTCTGGGTGGTTTCTGGGGCCATTGGATAGTCATGTCTTAAATGTGGAGCTACAGTTAGTTTACTTTTAAGAAGTCTTGCCTGACTCCAACTGAGAACCAAAGTGCCCGCCCTTCCTTCCTTCCTTCCTTCCTTCCTTCCTTCCTTCCTTCCTTCCTTCCTCCTGGTCTGCTCTGGTCTGCTTGGGAGGTATATGTGCAGATCCCTGGAAAGGGCCTGGCTCCCTCTCTGATCTGTTGCTTATCTTTTGGAGATAGCTGAACTATAGACAGGTAGCTTCCTGTGACTGTTGTTGACCGTTGTGCCTCATAGAGTGTTGGGATGTTTTGCAGACACCAAAAACCTGTGAAAACTTCATCAAGCTCTGCAAGAAACAGTATTATGATGGTACCATCTTTCACAGGTCCATCAGGAACTTCGTGGTGAGTGGTCCAAGTTGATGCTGGCCATAGATGCTTGATGACACGGGCAACACCCAGGTGCCACAGCCACTTAGTTCAGACTGCATGGCCAGGGCAGGGGCTCCAGGGGTGTCTTGTGCCAAGAAGACCTGGGGTCAGAGAGGAGGTCCCTGTCCTCCCTGCAGCACATGCCTTTGGGGAGCCTGTTCAGAGCATTGGATGATAGGGACCATGAGAACCAGTGTCCTCACTGGGTTTTGTTTTTGCAGATCCAGGGCGGTGACCCGACAGGTACAGGCACAGGTAGGTGCCGGTGCCAGGCGCTTTTGTTGGAGTAATGTATGTGGCGGTTCTGTGGAGCCTGGTAGGGAGTTGGGTTGGAAGAGCTTTGTATGTGCAATCTTTCAGACTTGGGAATGTGGGGTGTGGGGGTGGCTTACTACTCAGTGGTTGGCCCTTAGTTTTCCCACAGTGAGGGTCTGGATCCTACCATAACTAGACAGAGGGAGCTATGTGGTCCTCGGAACCCACTTCTCATGGCTCTACAGGGCATATCTTCAAGCCTTCAGCTACGTGGCTAACTATAACTTCCACCCATGTGTTGGAGTGATGCCTTGTAGCTTTAGCCCTTCAGCCCCTGGCCCAGAGGGTCAGCTTGTGTGAAGGCACTGGTGTCTGGGGCTCCCGCTCACCGTGCTCCTTTCATTCCAGGCGGAGAGTCATGCTGGGGCAAGCCTTTCAAAGACGAGTTCCGCCCCAACCTTTCACACACAGGCCGTGGAGTGCTCAGCATGGCCAACTCGGGGCCCAACACCAACAAGTCTCAGTTGTGAGTCCCAATTGCTCAGCTGCTGGGAGTTCTTCTCCCCTAAAAGTTGTGCCAGGCTCAGGTCAGAGGAAACAAGGCACTGCACGCTCACTGAGGAGGCCAGGTCAGCTGCCAGAATAGCACGCTAGCTGAGGGTGGGACTTACGGGCACGTTCCCAAAGGCCTCCTGGGGTAGTGTGTGGCACACACCTGTGAGTTGGAGGCACTAAATCAGTTCTGTCATCCTTGTTTCCATAGTAAGTTCGAGACCAGCATAGTCAAATGAGTCCTTGTTTGAACAACAGAAACAAAAATGATGAGTCCAGACAGTAAGAAGGGTTAGGCTAGGTGTGCGGGCCTGGTGTGTGGCCTCCGGAGTGCCTGCTTCCTGGGGGATGTGTGTTCACTGCAGACTCAGTCTTCTGTGGCCCACGGAGAGGTGTGGACTGTTGTCCCAGTAGGGCCGTGTCTACCTACCACTCTGGGTAGGATCCTCAGACTGCCTGTTTTCCGTTTTATTTAGAGATCTGTGCAGCTTAGGCTTCTGTGCTGGGATGGCAGGTGTGAGCCCCACACCCACCTGCGCTTCCTTCCTGCTTACAGTCTAGTCTAGAGCTGCTTAACAGCACACATCTGGGCTGGTCTACTTCACTCTGGAGGCCTGATTCAGTGCTCAGCCCCTGGCAGGACTCATGATGGGGTTGTGCCATCCTCCAAGGAGTCTGATAGCCAGCCTCCAGCCTCCAGCCTCTCCTGCTTAGATCCATGTGAGGTTGGCAGCTGAACTCTGGGCTTTGTCCAGGGATGTAGCTGTGTGCCTTGGCTGAGACAGACAGTGGGGAGGATCACACAAGGTGCAAGGAAGCTGCCAGATGAAAAGCCAGGCAGCTTCTGCTGAAGCAGTCATTACAGGCGGGCGCCTCCTGCTTCCCTCATCTTCTGTACTTTCCCCTAGCTTTATCACGTTCCGTTCCTGTGCTTACCTGGATAAGAAGCATACCATCTTTGGACGGTAAGTGCAAATGCTGTACAGACTGGGGTGCACTGTGGGCCTTCACTGCCATCCCCCAGACCTGGCTGTTAGCCCTCGTACTGTCGCCACCAAGGACTTATTTCTGTGAGGGGGGTTGGCTCCCGAGGCCCGCAGTTCTAGCTCATGCTCCTTCTCAGGGCACCTTTTTGGACGTCTGAACCGCATTGCTCCTTATTACTTAGTCTGGGGGTCAGCAGATTTTCCCAGGAAGGTGGGTGGACCAATCTGTACTGACAATTCAGTCATAGAGTTGTAGGGGGGAAAAGAGCATGGTTCAGTGGTGGTCCCAGCTCTTGAGAGGTGGAAGCCTAAGGATTATTAGTTCTTGGCCTCTTTTAGTTACTGAGTTCAAGGCCAACCTGGGTTAGTAAGACCCAGTCTCAGCAAATTGGGAGAAAACAGTATGGGAGCAAGGACTGTGATGTCTTCCAAGTAATGCTTTAGTCAGCAAGCCGGGCTGGGTACGGCTTGCTGCTTCCTTCCCCGCTGTGGCCCATCCTGTCCTGCCTGGTGACTGGTCTGACCTTGGAGGCCCTACACTGTGTGTCAGTCCTTTTTGGTGCATCTCCACTCTGCTGTGAGGTGCTCTGCTCCCGAAGCCCCAGCCAGCTCTGTTCTCTGTTGCAGGGTTGTTGGGGGTTTTGACACACTGACAGCTATGGAGAATGTGGAGAGTGACCCTAAAACTGACCGTCCTAAGGTATGTGCCTAGGGAGAACAGAGCACCACTGCCTGCTGGGTGCTGGTTGGGGGAGTCTGCTGCCTGCTCATGGAGCCTTTCTGCCACCAGGAGGAAGTGCGTATATGTGCAACCACAGTGTTTGTGGACCCCTATGAGGAGGCCGATGCCCAGGTGAGGCCTGAGGAGGGTGCCAAGCAAGTCATGTCCTTTTTGGTTGAGAGCAGGAGGGCACACCCTGAGGCTCTGGATCAGCCACTGCCCTCTCTCTAGCTGGGGGTGAGAAGACTCCAGGCTGGGGCTCTGTCTCAGACACATTTGCTACCTCCCAGATTGCCCAGGAACGGAAGAAGACACAGCAGCAAGTAGATCCAGAGGCCAAGGCCAAGACGAGCCAGCCCCAGCCTAGGAGCCAGGGCCCACAGACATACCGCCAGGGGGTGGGCAAGTACATCAGCCCCGCCGCCACGTGAGTGTGACCGATGGGCGGCGTCCCCTTAGCCCTCTCTTCCTAGTGCTGGCAAGAGCACCACAGAGCAGACAGGAGGCTATGGCGCATGGGTCCTGCCTCATGAGGGTCTCGACAGGAATGCTTAATAGCTGGACTGTGGGAGCAGGTCTTTGGAGAGACAGTGCTTCTGAAGGGAAGGCTGCCTGTGAGCAGTTTCTCGGCTCTTCTGTGGCAACTGGTGTATTTTTCTTCCTGTCTCAGGAAACGAGCAGCCGAGGAAGAGCCGTCAACCAGCACTGCTCTCTCCGCGGCCAAGAAGAGGCCCAGCCGGGGCTTTGGGGACTTCAGCTCCTGGTAGCAGCAGGCTGTGGGCTTCCAGGTCTGTTCAGGCTGTAAGCCAATAAACCTGTCTGTGGCCTGGCTCCAGTTTTGGCCCCTGGAACCCTTGGTGTCCCCATCCTCATCTTTTGCCAGTGCTCTGGGGTTAGCGAGGAAGGTTGTGTCCTTCCCCCACCCCACCCATCTCTGCCTCAGGATGGCTATGTGTCCTCAGCACTGTTCCTGTTCAAATGCAGATTCATAAGGGGCCCCTATAATTCCAGCATTCAGAATTCTAAGGCAGGACTGAGTGTTCATGGCCAACCTAGGCTATATAGGGAGGCTGTTTCAGAAGAAATCTAGAGACTGAGACTAGTCTTAAGACCCTAACCTAGAATGTGAGGCGAGGCTTGTACTCCCAGGCCTCCTCCCCTTGGCCCACTTCCAGAAGCATGCTCACTGTCCTGTCTGCTCACTGCCTATCTTTCTGCCTCAAGCGCTTGTGCTGTGTGATGAGAGCCAAAGGTCCTTTATAAAGAGGTGGCGCACGCCTTTAATCCCAGCACTTCGAAGGCAGAGGCAGGTGGATTTCTGTGAGTTTAAACTTCAGGACAACCAGGGCTACACCAGAGAAACCCTGTCTCCCAAAACAAAACAAAACGTGCTCCCCCCGCTGATTCCTTTTCCCTGGCTAGTCACCAGCTCCTTGTTTTGACCGCCCCCCCCATCCCAGACAGGGCTTCTCTGTGTAGCCTTGGCTGTCCTGGACTTTGTAGACCAGGATGGTCCAGAACTCTCCTGCGCCTGCATCCTGAGTGCTGGGATTAAGGACGTGGTGACCACACCCGGCTTTGTTTTGTGTTTTGAAACAGCCTGTCTATATACCCTTTGGCTGCCCTTGAAGTCACTATGTAAGACCACGCTGGCCTTAAACTCAGATTGACATGCCTCTGCCTTCCCAAGTGCTAAGATTAAAGGTGGTTTCCACCATGCCTGGCTTACCAGCTCCTTCTGATTCCAGGACAGCGGTCTCTGTGTATCCTGAAAAGGGTCCACTGGCCCTTACGTGTCCAACAGCTACAGCCACCTGTTGGTTGTTGCTGTCCTCCATCTTCAACCTTCCCCCAGGCGTTTCTTCAGAAGTGCGGGCAGATTCCCCCGCTCCCCACACACACACACACAGGCGGTCATGTCACTAATCAGTTGATGAGCAGCTTGTCTAGGGCTCTCTTGTCCCTGGGACACCACTCCTAAGAGTATGTCACATTAAATTGTAACTTAGGCTTGATTCTTTTTTTTCTTACCCCAAACTGTGAATCTACAAAATCTCAAAAGTTCTTGGTTCTGAATGTGACCTTTTGTATTTCTGGGAGAAAGGCAGAATCTGTCTTGCCTCACTACTATGCCTGCTCCATCACGTACTTCCGGTTGCTGTTGCGTGAGCTCAGGGTACGGCTGCTGCCTGCCCCTGGCTGTTCTCGAGACCGCACTTCTACAGCCCCCTGCCTGGTGTTAGCTCAGGCCCCGGACTGCACCGCCCCGTCAGGCCCCTCTGTTGAGTCCTCTGGTTATAGCTCAGTTATGACAGGTTATAAGTGGGGCCAGATACAGTGATACCCTGTAGTCTCAGTCTTGGGAAGCAGAGGCGGGAGGATTGATGCACATTCTAGGTCAGTCAGGGCCATATACCAAGATCTGTCCCCTAAAATAAAAACAAAAGAAGTAGGTGGTGAGACCTTTTCAAAAAAAAAAAAAAAAGAAAAGAAAGAAAGAAAAAAAAGGAAAAGAAAGGGGCGGGGGAGGAAGGCAAAACAAGCCAGAGCTACAGAGTCCGGGCTCTCTGGACAGATAGAGGCAGTGGTGGCCTAATGGTATTCTTACACTTCCCTCAGGCCACACGTAAAAGCTCCCTACAAGGTGGTGTCAGAGAAGCATCAGGACACCAGAAGTCTTAGGTCCTCTGAAACCCTGACACACCCCAGTGGATGCTGCAAGGAACTGTGGGCCGTCCTCCAACATGGCCTTGTCTCCGAGACGGCGAGCACTATGGAAACCTTGCTGTTTGACAACAGCAGCTTTATTTTTATACCTGACACAGACATGCCAACAAGGGCTGACAGTTTTGGCTGGGAGACAGGGAGGCTGAGGGCTCTGTGTGCTTGAGCTTGGTGGTCCTGGTACTCAATGGTGAACTCCCCGTTGCTTCCAAGTTACTGTCCAGTGGGCCTTGCTCAGCAGCCAACACTGGCCCAAAGGGGCAGCTGCATCCTCTTCACTCTTGTCCCCCACCACAGGGGACAGGCCACCAGGCTTGCATTTCCACAGGCTGTCTAGAGCGTAAATGGTAGCTCTTTAGACAGTACAGTGGGGTTTTGAAAACAACCTAATGAGGTCATCAGAAAATAAAGGACTTTTTTGAAGGGGGAACAAAATCTCATTTTTGATCTTTTCAAATACAAATACCTGACAGAAGCCATCGAGAATTCACATTAAGGTATAAAAATACTATGTATATACTAACAAGGTGGCAACAAAATAAACCACATTTCTAAAGCAGAGTGGTGTTTGTGATCTCTTACCACCTTCCACTGTTCTGAAGAAATAAAAACTGTTCACAGAATGGCGCGGCCTAGAGATGCAGGGAGGGGAGCCAGCGACAGCTCACCAGCACACCTCTGTGTGGTCTTGCGTCACTTCCCCTGAAGCCAGCTCACGGTCAGTTCTTTTGGTTTAAAAAGTTTATATTTCACAGAAGGCCAACACAAAATCAAAAAGAACTTCGTAAAAGTTTTGTTGGTATCCATGACCCCCCAATACAAAATAAGTCATAAAGAGTCTAGCAAAAGTTCCCAGTCAGTGCTGTCTATCACAAAACACAATGCAAAGTGCTCAAGTACAGGGGCAGAAAGAGTGCCCAGGACACAAAAAAAGCTGTGAATAGTATATACAAAAACTGGTTAGGAGAATTCTCGAAGATTCTTCTATTTAAGCGAAGCGTCATCTATAGAGATAGACCAAGGATGCCTTTCTTTCCGCCCGCTGGTGACATAAGGTCTCCTGCTTCTCAGCCAACAAGTTCCCACTTATAAGAGTTAAAAACTAGCCAGGGTGACGTGTCCACTTTGGGCTGGCCTTCTGCTGACTTGTGTTCATTCCTAGATAGGGCCCTGCTAGGTTTCACACACAGACACTACCACTGCCTGTCCTGGGTTTCAGCAGTTACCTTACTGGCTGGAGCAACCTTGCTGTGGGCCAGCCTTAGTCTGGAGGGAGCCCCTAAGTATTTGGGGAGAAAGCAGCTCGGGCTACAACCAGGCAGAGAGGTTCACAGGCCATGCAAAAATGTCTCCCAACTGCCCGGGCATTTCTTGGCTAGCTAGGCTTTCAATCTTGGGCAAAGAAATGACACCAAAGTGTCAGCGTGGAGCAGGCAGTGAGCTGTGGCAGCTGACTGAGGTCTGGGCTGGCCAGAGGACCTGGGCTGAGGGGGTTGGTTTGGGACAGTTCAGCTAACCACACCCTAGCAGTGGGGCTGAGCGCTCTCCTGGCTCACGGCTCTCGGCCTTCCTCAGCCTTATTCCCGCTCTTCTGCCCTGGGTCTGGGACACAAAGTTGCCATTTACTCAGGGATAGTTCGAGCCCTCATCTTCTGCGAGTTGGCCACTCCTTGTAGATGCGTGGGTGATGATGGGCTGTGGTTCAAATCTGAGCGATCCAGGGCTTGCGGGGTGGGCCCAAACCCTTCCCTGTCAGGTTGTGACTGAGGTGGCTCCAGGCAGGAAAAGTAGCTCCCACACTAAGCTAACTCTTACTTTATTATGGAAAAAACCTATGGTTTGAAGTTCTCCCTGCTGGCTCTGGCCTCTGTATGTATAACTAACTACTTCAAGTACATCCAGGGTATATATGAAGCCCTGCCTGCTTCTCTGTGACCAGGACAAGCCCTACATATGAGCCATTGCATGGCTGCCGCAGCAGAGCCAAGGGCGTCCCCTCCCCTCTGTGGCAGGCCTGGGATAGCACGCTAGTCACTGAACGCTTTCTTCCATAGTTTGTCTTACATGCCAGCAGTGGCTGCTTTCAGTGCTTGAAGCAACATCCTCCACATTTCACTCTGTTGACTACTTCTGCTCACTACGCCTTCGCTTGTGAAGGAGACGCTGCTTCTGTGCTTTTAGGGTCTTGGTTTGGTGAAAACACAGCCACACTATGTTGAAGGCGTAAGGTAAAAGACGGTATTAACTCAGGTGAGTCATCAGTTGGTTAATTCTTTCTCTAGAACTTAAGTTAGAAAAAGAATGCAAACTTCAAGGAACAGCAGTGTACATGAAGGGGACGCAGATGGGGCACCTTACCCAAGTGGACAGCCTAGAGAGAGGCCTTCAAGTGTTCAAACTGGCCTGCGAGCTTAAGTTCAAGAAGTGTTGTCAGCAAGAAGCTAGGTCTCACTTCTACCCAGCTTCCATGAGAGCGTGCAGACGGGAGAAGGCGCTTGCTCACTCCCAGCCGTTGTCTTTGATCATGTGGGCGAGTTCAATAATGAATTTCCCTTCCTTGTACTTCTGACTGCTCTCAAAGGCGTGTTCCTGAGGGAGAGGAGAGCAGGGGTCAGGACACTGTGTTCTGCCTTACTGCCCTTGTGGGAACCGGCGACAGGAGTAGCACTGTCCCCACTCCCTGTCTCTGAGCTGGGCACTGACCCACTTACAATTGTGAGCGGTGTTAGCTCAGTTCTGTCCCTAGGGCTGGGGTGTAGCCTGGTGTGTGCTGCTTAGTATGTCTGTGGCCTGGGTTGCCCCCTCAGCACCACAACACTGTTCACGTGGCAGTGACTGAATGTGGGTGTTTCAGGTCTGAAGACTCATCAGTGGCACACAGATGAGGCTGTGCTGTGCATTTCTTTGTGTGCAGGCCAGAGTCTGAGCTGGGGCATTTTGATTTTTTGGTTTTTCGAGACAGGGTCTCTCTGTGTTAGCCTTGGCTGTCCTGGACTCACTTTGTAGACCAGGCTGGCCTGGAACTCACAGCGATCCGCCTTCCTCTCCTCTACCTCCTGAGTGCTGGGATTAAAGGCGTGCGCCACCACGCCCGGCTGCTTTTAAAGTTTTATTAATTATTATTATGGAATGGGGCAGATGTGTGCCATAGCACATGTATGGAGCCTTCTGGAGTCTTCTTCCATCATGGGTTCTGCAATGTCACTTAGGTTGACACATCTGTAGCGAGTGTTTTCACCTGCTGAGCCATACTGCCAGCTCTTATTTTATTTAACTATTTTGGTTTTTTGAGACGGGGTTTCTCTGTGTAGCTTCGGCTGTCCTGGACTCACTTTTGTAACCTTGAACTCACAGACTGTCTCTGCACCCCCCCCACCCCCCCGGGAGTGCTGGGATTACAGGCGTGCACCTCCTGGCTCAACTTTCTAATTTGTATGTGTATGGGTGTATTTGCATGTCTGTGGATCACAGATGTGAAGTTCCCATGGAGGACAGAAGAGGGCGCTGGATCCCCTGAACTGTGAGAACTGCCTGCCCCATGTGGGTGCTGGGAATTGAACCTGGGCTCTCTGGAAGAGCAGATAGTGTTTTTTTTTTTTTTTTTTAAGATGTATTTATTTATTTTATAAATACTACCTGCATGTACACCTACATGCCAGAAGAGGGCATCAGATCATATTATAGATGGCTGTGAAGCACCACCTGGGTGCTGGGAATTGAACTCATGACCTCTGTAGTTCTCAGCCAGTGCTCTTAACCTCTGAGCCATCTCTCCAGCCCCGCAGCTGGTGTTCTTAACTGCTGAGCCATCTCTATTCTCCACTCCACTTTATCTTTTGAGACAAACTTAACCTAGGCCGCACTGATGAATTAGGCTGGCTGGCCAGTGGCCTGTTCCTGCCTCCTCACCACTGCGGACATATGCTGCCACACTTTGCTCTTTACATGCATAGCAAGCACTTTACCAGCATGGTTGTCTTCCCAGCCCAAGAGCTAACCCTCTATGGGAGTCTGACCATGGCTGCTCCCTTGGCATTTTATAGCACATGGCCTGGGAGGTGCTGGACACACATTTGTCAGGGAGGAGGCCTGGCTCAGGCCCAGCAGGAGCCGCAGCGGTGAGCAGCATGCTGCAGTGACCACAGCAGGGGTGAAAGAGGGCCAACTAACTGCAGGGCTGGGTCTCCCAGGGCTTCATGCTTTGGGGGGTTGTGTCTAGTCCTTTGCAGTAGCTCATGAGGACTAGAGTTTGCTAAAGCCATGTGTGAGCAGGTCAGGTGCGGCAGCTGCCTGTAACCAGAGTTTAAGGAGCTGAGAGGAGATTCCTGGGTCAGGACAGCTAAGTTAAGGACAACTGGATTCGGCAGTGCTGGATTTGGGAAGAGCCTGCCTTAGCAAATCGAGCGATACTGAGGAGACACCTGACCTCAGCCACTTCCAGGCACACACATGGGAACATGCATATGGAATGTGTACATCACAAACACATGCCAAAAAAAAAAAAAAAAAAAAAAAACCCACGAAAAAATTGGGCTGGAGAGTCGCTCAGTGGTTAAGAGCACTGACTGCTCTTCCAGAGGTCCTGAGTTCAATTCCCAGCAACCACATGGTGGCTCACAGCCATCTATAATGTGATCTGGTGCCCTCTTCTGCAGATAAAACACTCATGTACAATAAATAAATAAAAATTTAAAAACACCAAAAACAAAACAAAAAACCAAAAAAGCCTACAAGACAGGCCGTGGATGCTTGGATGCGAGTCGGCGTGCGCCATCACAGAGGGCCTGGTGCCTTCTATCAGATAAGCTGAAGCAGAGAAAGAACCGGAGAGCTGCTCAAGCCGATGTCTACAAAACCACAGCAGGCTGCAGACACAGGATGGCAGCGGACGGCTTCTAGCCTTCGCAGTAGAGGGGTGCTCAGACCCCAGGTTAGAAGTAAGACAAAGGCCAAGAGTGACAAATTGATCATCTTTGAGATATCAAACCAACATATATATGTGTTGAGGGAGGACCCGGGGACACCACGGCCCTGTGCTGAGGGAGGACCTCGGGACATCACAGTCCTTTGCTGAGGGAGCTTCAGTTTGGCCTGAACAGTGGCACTGGTGGAAATGGCATGCTTCGTCCTGTACTGTTGAAAGGAACGCTGGGAGCTTGCAATCTTTGAGACAACATCTTGTTCCCCAAGAACTTCTGAGCCATATGCCCACCTCTCCAGTGCCCACTTGTGTTTGTTTGTCTTTAAACTGTGTGTCTGTGCATTTGTGCGCTGTGGTGCTCAAAGGAAAACTAGCTCAAAGCAAGAGCGTGCTCTCTCTCTCTACCATGTGGCTCCAGGGGCCAGACCCAGGTTGTTAGGCATGGCCGCATACACTTTTATCCACGGGCTCCATGGCCAGTTTTCTGCCCTTGTAGGGACAGAACTCGGGGCTTTTATGTGTGCTGGGGCAGCTCTACCCTCATAAGAACCTGCTGCATCCCTTCCAGCTCCAGGCACTCACGTATTTCCACCCGAGCGTAGTCTTGCAGTTTTCACAGTAGATATCGGCCACGGCATGTAGCCCTGTTAGAAGGACTCTCTCCTCAGCAGGGCCACAGCCCACATTCACCCTGCAAGACACAGGGTGACTGTGCTAGAGGGTCCCTCACTAGTGCCCTTTCCACTCCCCCACACCACTGAGCACACCACAGACAGCCTTCCTGGGCATCCCAGGCTTCTCAGCTCTCCCACCCCCACCTGGGGTCTCCTCCATGCCGAGCGAGCACTGTACTACACAGCCCTACCCAGCCCGAATGGGAACCCTCAACTCTGACACACCGGTGCTTTCGGAAGCACAAACTCAGGAGGCTTGAGTCTCCCAGCTGATGAAGGCACTGTCTGGGGCAGCTCAGTTACACATTTCAGGCAGAGGGACAGACACTAGAGAGACAGCACGTACTCACACAGAGTTGAAGAGGTAGGCTCGTCCCTGACTTCCCTGAAAGGACTGCAAAAAGAAGAGCGAGGCGAGAGTGTTAGCAGAGGCTGAGGCAGGGCTAGCCAGCTCTGCTTTTTGGATGTCGGAGGAACAGGTGCGGTCACCCCCACAAGCGCAGTTCCAAAGCTATATTGTGCACCTGCTGGGACAGGTTACAAAAGCACAATTCCAGGGGACAATTCTGCATCGGGACTGCATCGTTACCACTGTGCAAGCGTTGCACTATCGAGTCACAGCAAACCAGAGCTGGGCACTGGGGCACACCTGCAGCGCCAGTTACTCTAAAGAGGCCGAGGTAGGAAAAATGTTTCAACTTGGGTTTTAAGAATGGCCTGGGCAGTAGCCATTTGGATAGACGGCTCACAGCTATCTAGTTTCTCTGTGTGTGTGTGTGTGTGTGTGTGTGTGTGTGTGTGTGTGTGTGTGTGAGTGATATTCTCTTGTGGCCTTCACAGGCACCAGGTACGCAATAGATACATGTAGACAAAACAGACAAAAAAATCTTGTTAAAAATTTTAAAAATGGGGCTGGTGTGGTGGTGTACACCTTTAATCTCAGCACTTGGGAGCTGGGGGCAGGCAGGTCTCAACATAGTATACTAACATCTTAGTGGAGGTTTTTGTTTGTTTGTTTGTTTGTTTTGTTTTTCAAGTCAGGGTTTCTCTAGCCCTGGCTGTCCTGGACTCACTTTGTAGGCTAGGCTGGCCTCGAACTCAGAGATCTGTGCAGCATATGGGAGACAGGCAGACAGGGCTGATGAGGGCTGCTTAGACCTTTAGGGAGGGGCCTTTGTGGACCAGAGGCGTCTTTGTTAAGTGAGAGACACGAGGCGCAGACTGCTGAGCTCTCATGGAGGTGGGAGATGTGGGCTCAGACTGCTGAGCTCTCTGGAGTGGTCCTGTGTTCCAGTGTGCTGCAGCCTCCTTCTGTTGGGTTGGGTGTGCCGCTCGGGTTCAGGACCACTCAGAACAGAGCTGGCCATGGCTGTTGCTGTTGCTGGATTCTGAGTGTTCTCCAGAGGCCCTTGTGGGTCCTAGGAGTGCCACTACTGGGAGCTTTAGGAGGCGGGGACACTGGGAGGAAGCTGAACCTCCCAGGTTAAGAGGATACTCTCTTCCTTTCTGCTCTCTCTCCTCTGTCATATGCTCCTAGCATGGGGGAAGGGACAGCTGGCCACACATGCAAATCTGAAACCATAAGACAAAAGTTTTTTCTTTAAGCTGTTTGTACCTTGTTACAGGAACACAGAGCTAAAGGCACCGTATCATCCTGAGCTCAGGTGCGAGGTTCGCTGCCTCTTGGCGGTCTATGTATTTTGTTTGTTTGTTTGTTTTAGTTTTTTGAAACAGGGTTTCTCTGTGTAGCTTTGGCTGTCCTGGACTCACTTTGTAGACCAGGCTGGCCTCGAACTCACAGCGATCCACCTGCCTCTGCTTCCTGAGTGCTGGGATTAAAGGCATGCGCCACCATGCCTGGCCAGTCTATGTATTTTTTAAGAAGTTTATTACTTGAAATACTTATCTGATGCAATGGGTAAGTTTCTATTTATTTGCTTGTTAGTTTATTAGTTTTCTGAGACAAGGTTTCTCTGTGTAACAAGACCTGGCTGTCCTGGACTCGATTTGTAGACCAGGCTGGCCTTGCACTCAGAGATCCACCTGCCTCTTGAGTGCCGGGGTTAAAGGTATGCGCCACCATGCCTGGCTCAGTGTAAGTTTCAAACTAGTCATTTGCTAGCACACTTCTGTGCTTCATGCAATTTTGAAAACAACCAACATCAAAACCATTTCTCAAGTTTCTTTTGTTCCCCCTTGCCTCGATGGATGGGCCTGGTAGTTGCAGAAAAATGTGCCTGGCTCTGACTATTGGCTCAGGTGACAGATCTTGGCAAACGGCAGTTGTCACCAGGTTCCCGTTCCCAAAGCCCTGCAGTTCCTAACCAGTTCTGCTTGTCATCAGACTCAGGAATTTTTATTTTTTATTTTTTTATTTTTTTGAGGCAGGTCTCACTATGTACCCCTGGCTGGCCTGGAACTCGCAGAGATCCTCTTGCCTCTGTCACCCACGTGCCGGGACTAGAGGCGTGCACTGGCCTCCCTCCATGAGTTCTGAGTCCAGACCACTTGCCTTGGAGATGAGCTCGTCATGATTGGCCAGATGGGCTCTGCAGTGGATGCAGCTGTAAGTGCGGTGACAATGCGGCAGGTAAGCTTGGAACGTTTTGGACTTGGTCATTTTCACCATGTCTGCTGGGCGCTCGCCACTCAGCTCCGGGCCAGCTCTGGAGGAGCTATGGCACTGTCGGACTCTCTGACAAAAGAAACACTGGAAAACACACGCAAGAGCCGTTGCTGATCTGAAGGGTGTGTGGTAGTGTCCACACACTGGGGCAAGAAAAAACCAGTGCAACCTGCAAGCAAATCAGACAGCCCCGGTTTACACTGACAGCAGCAGACGCGGGAGGAGGTCTGCCTAGGATGCAGATACTTTGGAAAGTAGGGCAGGCCTAAAAGTTAAAGCTCTAACCCTTTTCGTTTGGTTTTGCAGTGCCGGGGTCAAGGCCAGGGCCTGTCCATGAGAAGTGTGAGCTAGTCACTGAGCCCAAGATTGCGTCTGTTTTTTCAGACAGGGTTTCACTCTTACCCAAGCTGGCCTTAATCTCCTCTCTCAGTCTCCTCTGAGACTTAAGTATTTAGACATACGTCAAACAAATTATCTAATGTTGTAAGTGTGCTATTTCAGAAACATAGGCTAGGAACTGCCTGTAACTCCAGATCCAGGGGGCCCAACTCCTTGGCCTCCACAAGCACTGGCCACTCATATGCGCATACCATATATACATGATTAAAAAGATGATCTTTTTTAAAGATGAAAGTAAATGGAGCTGGAGAGATGGCTCAGCAGTTAACTGCTCTTCCAGAGGTCCTGGGTTCAATTCCTAACAACCATCTACAGTGGGATCCAATGCACTCCTCTGGCATGCAGACGTACATGCAGTCAGAGAACCCATACATTACAACACAAAAGTAAGCAGGACATAGTGGCACACACCTGTATCCCCAGCACGCAGGAAGCAGAGGCAGGCGGATCTCTGTGAGTTCGAGGCCAGCCTGGTCTACAGAGTGAGTCCAGGACAGCCAAGGCTACACAGAGAAACCCTGTCTCAAAAAACAAAACAACAACAACAACAAAAAGAGTTTAATATATCAAAAGTCAGCTTTTAATCTGAGCCTATGACAAATCACTGGGACTGATGCTCCAATGGACAAGTTCAAACTTTTGATGGTTCAGCCATCTCTCTAGCACATCTTTTTTTAAAAGTAAGAGACAATGGCTTTCACCCTTTCCAGTTCTTCTGAACTCTGGCTGGCAGGTTCAACTCAGCTGCTAGGGCTCAAATGCCTCTCCAAGATGACTGATTCCATCTGGCTTCTCTCTCAGGTTCTAACTGGGAGCCTCAAGCTAAGTCTAGCAATCATTTGTAATATTCTGGCTCCTGCTCACTCTCCTGCCAGATCTGTCATCAGCTGTCTCTGTACAAACACCCAGGTAAAACTGCCTCTGAATTCCATGTACTGAACTGCTGCAAACTCAACTCCACTGCTCTGCCTCTCAGTTCACTGACACACTCCACTGCTCTGCCTCTCAGTTCACTGACACACTCACACTGCTCTGCCTCTCAGTTCACTGACACACTCACACTGCTCTGCCTCTCAGTTCACTGACTCGCCCACACTGCTCTGCCTCTCAGTTCACTGACTCGCCCACATTGCTCTGCCTCTCAGTTCACTGACTCACCCACACTGCCCTGCCTCTCAGTTCACTGACTCACCCACACTGCCTCAACAGAACTCAGCGAGATCTCACGCCTTGGCCTCCCAGGTGCTGGGATTAAAGGCACTTAGTTCCACCACGCCTGGAACTAAGCTTTTCTTTGCCTGAAACTTGCTCTACCCATCTGGTCTTGAACTCAGATCTGCTTGCCTCTGTCTACTGGGATTAAATGCCTGTCTCTATCCAGCTAGGTCACACAGACCTAGAATGTCTTTGGATGTGATCAGTTGCAAGAACAGCTGTGTTCTGAATTAAAATTCCTCTACACTTGTGATTAGGGGCTAATCACAATAGATGGCAGGCTGGATTCGACTGCCTGGCTGCAGCTTGTGAACTCCTGTTTTTATGACATTAGCAATAAGTTCACTCAAAAAAATATTTACTTAGTGTGTACAATAAGCTAGAAAGTGTATCCTAACTCTAAATTATAAGTGCTAATGTCTTTTGAAATGCAGCAGTAAAGGACAAAAAATAAATCCTTATTCTAAAAAAAGACAGAGAGAGACAGTGATCTTGCCCTTTAGTCCAAGTTGGCTTTGAACACACTCTCCATTCTCTTGTCTCTGCCATCCAAGTCACTGGGATTTCTGGGACCCACTACACCTAACTCGGACTGTTTCCTTAAAGCAACAATGTGATGCTAAAACAATGATGGATGGCTAGACGATGTCCTGGCCAGCTGGACCCTGAATGGGTTGAGCACGGTGGTGGTGTTGCTCTGAAAGCGTGTGACAGAACCTAGCACTGTGGGTGGCTCTCTGCAAGCCGAAGACGAACTGAGGTGTGCTCACGTTACAGGGCAGTTAGCACAGGGCGGCCCTCATGTGAACTCACAGCCTCCAGTCCCAGTCAGAAGGTTTCAAGAACTCCCAGTAGATGGGCAGTTGCTACAGCAAGGCCCTGGGGTACCTAGCAAAGGCAAAAGCAAAAGCAAGTATATACCTAGTTTGGAGAAAAGTCTCTGTATTCCAGTCCTGAGAAATCCCCAGAGCAACAACAATATAGCCATGGGCTGGCCAGGCAAGGCAGTGGGAAAAGGTCCTCACCACCAAGCATGACCTGAGTTGGAACAGCAGGGTCTTCATGGTAGGCGAGAACCAACTCCTACAGGCAGCCCCTGACCTCCCCTCATATACTGTGGCATGGCCCGACTCCCAGTGGATCCAGTGGATCAAATCGTAAATGTTACAGTAATAAAGTAATCAAGGGGGCTGGGATATGGCTCAGTGTGGTGGACCACGAGTCTAGTCGCCCCACCCCCACTCCACAGTCAGGAAAACAAAGCACCAGCACCAAGAACAGGCCAAGACTGCTGGGGCCTCAGGAAGGTTCCATGTTTGAGTCCTTGGACACAAGCAAGGACTTTCTCTTGTTCCATTTACAGAGATACGTGAGGGGAAATGGCCTTGCAGATGTGGAGCTTGACATAAAGACCTAGAGAGAAAGACCATTACCACAGTGAGACGCAAGTCAGCAGACTCAAGGAAAATAATGATGGTGTTTCCAGGACTGAAGAGACATTAGAAGTGTCTGAGCTAAATTCAAAGCAGGAGAAACAAAAATAAAGTCACGACCAGACACAGAACAAGGAAATGTGGAGAGCACCGAAGGAGACAGGGGAAAGCCACGAACTTGTCCAGACAGCAGGGAGGGCACTAACCGATGACCAGAAGTGTGTCCACAGAACAGTGAGACCTACACAGTCATCAAGAAGGTGCCATTAAGACTTTGGAAACGCCGGGCGTGGTGGCGCACGCCTTTAATCCCAGCGCTGGGCAGGCAGAGGCAGGTGGATCTCTGTGAGTTCCAGGCCATCCTGGTCTACAAAGTGAGTCCAGGACAGCCAAGGCTAACACAGAGAGACTGGTCTTGAAAAACAAACAAAAAAGATGTCCTTATGCACACTAGGCAGCATGGTCTTAGGGCAGTCATCATATATGTAGCCGACCAGTAACCAAAATGCCATTATAAATTACATTAAAAAAAAAAAAAGAGCCGGGCGTGGTGGCGCACGTCTATAATCCCAGCACTCGGGAGGCAGAGGCAGGTGGATCTCTGTGAGTTCGAGGCCAGCCTGGTCTACAAAGCGAGTCCAGGACAGCCAAGGAGAAAAACCAAAAAAAAAAAAAAAAAGATTGGGCTGGAGAGATGGCTCAGAGGTTAAGAGCACTGGCTACTCTTCCAGAGGTCCTCAGTTCAATTCCCAGCAACCACAAGGTGGCTCACAGCCATCTATAATGAGATCTGGTGCCCTCTTCTGATGTGCAGGTGTACATGCAGACAGAACACTGTATATGTTATAAATAAATAAATATTTAAAAAAGAAAAAGAACAAATTTATTTATTTACATGTATTATATTTATTATATATTATATATTTATTATATATACAGTACTCTGCCTGCTTGTACCTCTGCAGGCCGGAAGAGGGCACCAGATCTCAGTATAGATGGCTGTGAGCCGCCATGTGGTTGCTGGGTATTGAACTCAGGACCTCTGGAAGTGGTCTTAGCTGCTGAGCCATCTCTCCAGCCACTATAAATTACACTTTGATTCTGATGAAGGGTAAAGGGAAGGGTGCCTGATGAAACACCTGTAAGAATAAAAAAGAAGTGTATAATTTCCAAACCCAGCAAGAGACACACAGAAACATAGTAAAAAAGAAAGGACTCAAGAGAGGAGAGAGAAACAGGCACAGGAATCACATACAGATTTAAACCAATTATTCATCAGTGCTTATACTAACTGCAAATGCACTAGAAGTCTAAGGTTGCAGACTAGATCAGGTCACCCTATAGACACCATTCACAAGAGACACATCTCCAACACAAAGACAATGAGCGGCTGTGATGGCGAGGCCGGAACCTGGCTCTGCGTGCCACTGTGCTTGAGTTATCATTTTTTTGCTTACAGTACATTTGTTCTATGATTCACAATGCAGAAGAAATTAAAACAGACAACTATTCCTAAAGATACTCTATACTGGAAAGAAAAGACAAGGGCTGGAGGCAGTGCAGCAGAGAGTGTACAGTGCTCTTTTCAGAGGACCTGGGTTCGATTCCCAGCACCCATGTGGGGCACTCATAGCCACCTGTAAGCACAGCTGTGCACTCATGTGCGCACAAGCACACCCAGACAGACACAGAGGGGGTGCCCTGAGATTCACCAAGAAAAAGTCAGCTTCTGGAGGGTTGGTGGGTGGCTGGGGGGCCACACAGTCCTCCAAAGCATCAGTGCACAGCCTGGGGTCCACCAGGAAGGGGTCTCACCTCTACAAACACAGGCGTTCTTAGCTGCCTGGTGGGAACTGACAGTTCCAAGCTGAGGGCTGGAGTGCTGAATAGTGACTAACAACACTCGCTGCTCCTGCAGAGGACCAGGGTTTAATTGCCAGTACCCACATTGGGCAGTTCATAGCTGTAATTCCAGTTCCAGGACATCTGGTACTTTCTTCAGTCCTCAGTAGGTACCACACAAATGGGGTCCATAAAGACAGGAGTGGGCACACACACGCACACATGAAAATTAAAACTATTTTCCAAGCCAACAGGCATGCCTTCACAACTTTCAGAAGCTGCAAATTTTCTTTTTAAGATTTATTTATTTATTAAGTATACCACGTTTTGCCTGCTTGTACACATGCATGCCAGAAGATGGCACCAGATCTCATTGTAGATGGTTGTGAGGCACCATGTGGTTGCTGTGATTTGAACTCAGGACCTTTGGAAGAACAGGCAGTGTTCTTAACACCTGAGCCATCTCTCCAGCCCCAGAAGCTGCAAATTCTTGAGTGGCCAAACCATGCCAGTACCCTGAGAAGTGAAGGACTCAGGTCTACTGAGTGCTGTGCACACGGACTCCCTGTCAGCCATGAGCCCTATGGGCCTCCCTGCTGCTCCCAGCCCATACTGCACACTCACATCATTTGGAGACTGCGATGGTTAGGTTTTCTTGTCAACTTGACTCAAGTTAGGTCATCTGGAATTCTCAATTGAATTGCTGTCCAGATCAGACAGGCCTAAGACCACGTGTGTGAGAGACTGTCTTGACTGATGAAGTGGGAGGGCCCAGCCCATTGGGGGCAGCACCGTCCCCAGGCAGGTAGGGCTGAGCTGTATAGAAGAGCTAGTTGAGACTGGAGAATGCCTCACTTGGCTGCTCTTGCAAAGGGCCTGGGTTCGATTCCCAGCACTCACACGGCAGCTCACAACTGTTTCTAACTCCAGCTCCAGGGAGTCTGACACCGCCTTCTGGTCCCCACAGGCACTACACGTGTGTGCAGGCAAAACCCAGACATAAAACAAACAAATAAAATCTAGCTGAGCATGAGAAAGCCAGGAAGCAACCTTCTTCAGTAGTCCTGCCTTCCTTCCCTGCCTCAGTTTCCCTCAGCGATGTGCTGGGACCTGGAAGTGTAAGATGAGATATACCCATTCCTCCCAAGCTGCTGTTGGTCATTGTGCTTATCCCAGCCACAGAGAGCAAACAACGACAGCGGCTTCACTGTGTGGGCCTGCTCTCAAGGCGGCCCTACCTGAAGGGGCTGTCACCTGGACGCCTCAGCTGGCCTCAGTCACTCCTGACGGGAAAGCTGACTTGACTGGTGACACCCATGGGAGCTTCCAACCAGGAGACCCCAACACATACCAAACCCACTAGTGTCTACTACATCCAGTCTGCAGGGGAATCACCTGCAGATGGACTCTTCATCCCCCAAGCTCCCCAAGCACCCCCATGCCACACGCGCAGCCTCCACCCCTGCTCCCCAAGCACCCCCATGCCACACGCGCAGCCTCCACCCCTGTTGCCCGAGCACCCCCATGCCACTTGCGCAGCCTCCACCCCTGCAGCCCCGGCACCCCCATGCCACATGCGCAGCCTCCACCCCTGCAGCCCCGAGCACCCCCATGCCACACGCGCAGCCTCCACCCCTGCAGCCCCGAGCACCCCCATGCCACATGCGCAGCCTCCACCCCTGCAGCCCCGAGCACCCCCATGCCACACGCGCAGCCCGTCAGTTGTTCTGGCTAAATGGACAACTCTGCTTCCAGAGATGCCTGTCTGCTCTTTTAGTTTCCATTAGGCCTGACCTAACAGCTGGCCTATGGCAGAGTCCCCAAAGCAGCTCCTGCCGGGCTCGCTCTGTCCTCTGAATCCCCTTTGGCCCCTTTCAGGGCAGCTCACAAGCTCTCCCTCTCGGCCCAGCAGTAGCTGCAGCAGCATTCTGACAGCAACCATCCCTGAAGGCGTGGCATGGTGCTCTGTGTCAGCTGAACTGGGCTTTCTGTTAGAAGCCATGCAATGGAAAAATAGCGGAACTGGGCTTTCTGTTAGAAGCCATGCAATGGAAAAACAGCAGCAAGACCTAACAAGCAATTAGGAACACTGTGAAGTGACTGGCAAGCCACCGACAGCCAGTCTGCTGGGTGGTGATGCAGTCTACAGAAAGGACACGAGTCCCTGAGTGTAAAGGGTGTCCATCTCCATAGTGGCACTGGGTTTTGTTTTTTTCCCTTCTCCTTAGCAAACCAATATACTGGGTTCCAGAAGTTTCTCACCTAAAATAACCACATACAATTATTTTAAGAGTTTAAGCCGGGCGTGGTGGCACACGCCTTTAATCCCAGCACTTGGGAAGCAGAGGCAGGTGGATCGCTGTGAGTTCGAGCTGGCTTTTGGTGGCCCCTATTTCTTTCCTCATAGCCATTGTTTTCATACTTGAACCATGGGATAGACTCACCCTCACACTCCCGTGCCCGTGTCTGCTGTGGATTCCCACCTTCTGCTCTCAGGGCCCTCGGGGTCTGGCACCTCCGCACCCCGTGTCCCAGACACCTCCTCCATCACTGGTCTACAAATCGAGTCCAGAACAGCTAAGGCTACACAGAGAAACCCTGTCTTGAAAAACAGACAGACAAACAAACAAAAAAAGGGCTGGAGAGATGGCTCAGCAGTTTAGAGCACTGGCTGCTCATCCAAAGGTCCTGAGTTCAATTCCCAGCAACCATCTATAATGAGATCTGATGCCCTCTTCTGGCCTGTGGGCATACATGCAGTAGAGTGTTTATAAATAAATAAATCTTAATTTAAACAGAAGACTGCATTAAGAGGACTACCCAGCCCTGCGCTCCACCCTGCCTCTGCTTGGGTGCTTGTGGGACTGAAACAGACGGCAGAGCAACACTGGTGCTGACACAAAGTGGCACATTTACCAACTTTGCTTCTTTAAAATGCACAGAGAATCTGGGATTTAAGAACAGACCCTCCTGAGTTGTCTAATTTGACCAAGTGTACCGTGGTAACGGAGGGTGGGGTGAACTGGGCGTGGGTTTGGTGGGACTGCCAGAGTGGAGACAGGAACTTTTGTGTGTGTAGCAGGGGGTGAACTGAGGGCCTCACACATGCTAAGCACATGTTCTGCCACTGAGCCACACCCCTAGCCCTGCTGCAACATTATGTCAATCTAAAGTTATTCTAAAATGAGGTTATTTATAAAATAGAGCACTCCCAGAAGCAAAAAGTAAATAAATAAAAAATTATAGACTAATATTCAGATTGGTCACTACCTTGGTGATTGGTTTACTTCTAGTGTTTCATTGGCTGGCGCTGGGACTGCGGTGTATCTGAAGTAAGGCAGGAATTTGCTCTAATCCCTAAAAAGACATGCTAACTACGAGGCCACTGGCTAGGAACACAAAGGCCTGCAGATCCCAGCCCCAGTGATCCTCAAATATGCCACGCCTGTCTCTTTAAGAGCCCACAAACAATGGCCGGAGAGACAGTTGTTGCTCTTGTGGAGGACCCTGGCAGGATTCCCAGCATCCACACAGTGTCATCGATATCACTTCAGCTCTGCGGGATCTGATACCCTCTTCTGGCGTCTGGGAGCACCAGGTACACACATGCTGACTATACATCACACGCACGCACACTGGGGCTGCTCATAGCCCTAGAGAAATAGCTTCAGGTACTCAGAAAGCGTTTGCTAACACGTCTACTAGAGCACAGCTAAGATAACGGGCAGTAGGTGAGGGTGGCTTGTTCCAAAAAAGGTTCTGGAAAGGTTCCCCAGGGGAGGTAAGCCTGGCCTTGGGACCTTTAGCAGAGCAAGGAGCCAATGTGTATAATTCTTAGCCAAGACACATCAGGTTAAAGTAAATAAGGCAACTGAATAGAAAGACCTTGGAATGAAAAATGATATTTTCTTTCTTTTTTTGTTTTGTTTTTTGAGACGGGGTTTCTCTGTGTAGCCTTGGTTGTCCTGGACTCGCTTTGTAGACCAGGCTGGCCTCGAACTCACAGAGATCTGCCTGCCTCTGCCTCCCCAGTGCTGGGATTAAAGGTGTGCGCCACCACCTCCTGGCCGAGTCAGGGTTTCTATGTGTAGCCTTGGTTGTCCTGGACTTGCTTTGTAAACCAGGCTGGCCTCGAACTCAGAAAAATTTTCAACATCTATTATCTATCCAAAACAGAATATGTCGGTTTTCTATTCTGGAGCTCAGCACATTTGTGCAGGTATTGAGGAGAGAAAATCTTATTTAGTTGCTACTGTTGGCAATTTACATTAATAAAGCCTAGAGCCACAAGTGGGAACCAATGAGGACAATTCCTTTTAGGTTTTTATTCTACAGGCAACTTGAAAATGCTACCCTTTAATTAATATTCCTTTATTGGAGGTATCTTCTGTATTTATTACCGTTCCCAATTTTTTTTTAAGGTAGGGCAAAAACAATACGGAGGAGAAAGAGGGTTTAAAAAAAAAAAATCATAAGACCGAGGTCTTGCATTGTCTTCCAAAGCATAATGAACCAAATACCAACACATCGGAAAATCGGAACAAAAAGTCAACGCGTCCTCCGCGCTCCCGCCCCGCCCGCCCGCGCCCAACAGGTGCCTCCCCGCCCTCCGGGAGCCGCGGATGGAGCACCCGCCCGAGGCCCGCCCGTACTCACGGCCGCTCGGCGGTCCGCGGCCCGGTCCGCAGCGCCCATCCGGCCCAAGCTCGATCGGCGCGGGCTCGGCTCTCAGGCGGTCCCGGTGGGGCCGGGGACGCGATCTGGCCGTTGGCGCCCTGGCCCGGCGCGAGGCATCCTCCTGCCGCCGCCCCGCGGGCCGCCTGCCCTTTGTTTTGGAGCGTGGGCCCGGCCCAGCCGCCATAAACGTCCTCGGAGCGCGGCGCCGGCCAATCAGTGCCCGCGCCCCGCCCCGCCGCGCGCCCCGCCCCCGCCCCGCCCTGCCCACGCGTCCACTCGCGCTCCGCTGCCGTCCGTGGACCCGGCGTGAGCAGCCTGCCGCGCCCGAGATCGCCGGGGTCTCCGCTGGGCGGGGCCAAGAGAGGAGCCGCCGTGGGCAGCGGGGATGTCCTGGGACAGGAGGCCACACGGCCGAGCTTTTCCACGCGTTTGCGCGTTAGGCGGCACGCAGGGAGACCCGTGCAAGCTTCTGGGCTCTCTCCATACCGACCACTCTTAACCCTCCAAGTCACCACGTGATTTGGGCTGTGGAATCCCCACATCAGAACTCCTCCCTACAAAAGACAGGCCGCCTGCACCCACTCTCCACGTCCACGTTTGCGCTCTTCCATACGCGTTATTGTTTTCTTGGTCTCTTTAGATCGATTGTTAAATAAAAGCACAGTGCTGCGGGTGGGTGGGCACATTTTAGAGTTAGTTAGGATTTATTATATTGAGAGTGACCCTAATTGATTAGACTGTGGCTTTTGTGGCCATTTACTTAGCGACTCTGCCAAGTGATCGATTACTCTCTCCACTTCTATATTCTTCCTAGCTAGAAGATGGACTCCCGTATATTTTGGTTTTTAATTCTAATTCAGGCTGGGCTCAACTACGTATGTAGCCCATGAGTGATACTGAACTTTACATTTTAAACGTATTGTGTGAGTAAGCGCATGCTTGTGCAAATGTGGCACGCTGCCGTGGAAGTCGGAGGTCAGCTCTGGTTCTCTCCCACCACTGTGGGGCCTGGGGTTTGAACTCAAGTCTCCAGGCTTGACAACATGCACCAACTGAACCATCTGGCTGGCCCTTTTATTTTTATTTGTTTGTTTGGTTTTTCCAAGACAGAGAATTTAATATTTTTTAAAGTTTGTTTTTTATTTACACGTATGTGTATGTGTTAACGTGTCCCACATATGTACGTTCCTGTGGAGACCAGAAGAGGGCATCAAATCTTCAGTAGCTGGAATTACAGGTAATTTTTGGGCCATCCAAAGGGGTTCCTTGGACCCTTCTCCCCCCCCCCCCCTTTTTAAAGTTTTTCAAATTAGGGTTTCTCTGGGTAGGCTGTCTTGGACTCACTTTGTAGACCAGGCTGGCCTCGAACTCACAGCGATCCACAGCACCACCATGCCTGGCAGAACCCTCTTATTTTTGTTGTGCGAGCATGTGTGTGTGTGTGTGTGTGTGTGTGTGTGTGTCACAAAGACAAAGACATGGAGAGAGACACAGACCTATTGCTTTTAATCCTGAGTGGGAGGTTAGTTACTGGAGCAAGGGCAGTTTACCAGTGTGACTCTGCTGAGGACTGATTCTGCAGGCATGGCGGTGCACATCTTTAGCTCAGCAGAGATAGGTGGAGCTCTGTGACTTTAAGTCCATAGTGAATTTCTGCCAGGGTTACAAATTGAGACCTTGTTCCAGAAACAAGATGAAAAAGATTTTATAAGGTTAGCGCAATGGCTTTGGGGTTTGAGAGCCCTTGCTGCTCTTGCAGGACCCAAGTTCAATTTCCCAGCACCCACATCAGGTACCTCACAACTGCTGGTAACTTCAGTTCCAGAGATCTAACCCTCTTCTGACCTCTATGGCATCTACACACGCAGGCGCACACGCACACGCACACACAGAGGCAGACACAATCTTTACAAACAGAGAAAGATTTGGTATTCCCAGGACTATTCTATCAGGATCCTCCGGGGGGGCGGGGTCTTGCTAGCTCCTCCCACTCCTCCGGTGAGGGAGTTGCTGAGCGCCACAGCCAGACCGTGTTCAGAAAGCTGTTTCAACAGACTCCTTTCCACCCTCCAGCCATTCCGTTCTTACCTGGAGGTAAGGGGCTGACGCAGATGTCCTGTTTAGGGCTGAGCATTCAACTGTCTTTGCTTCAGCGCTCTAACCAGTTATGACGTTCACTGTTGACCACTGCAAACCGAACCCTCCCTGACCAAGGCTGGGAGCAGCACTCGTCTGTGCATGGTTGTGAACATGAATAGACAAACAAACGAACGAATGAATGAATAAGGGGCTGGACAGATGGCTCAGAGGTTAAGAGCACTGGCTGTTCTTCCAAAGCTCCTGAGTTCGTTTCCCAGCAACTACATGGTGGCTCAAAACCATATTTTTTAAAGATTTATTTATTTATTGTTATGTATACAATGTTCTGCTTGCATGTACACCTGTAGGCCAGAAGAGGGCATCAGATCACATTACAGATGGTTGTAAACCACCCTGTGGTTGCTGAGACTTGAACTCAGGACCTTTGGAGGAGCAGGCGGTGCGCTTAACCACTGAGCCATCTTCTCTCCAGCCTTAATTACCATCTATAATGAGATCTGATGCCCTCTTCTGGCTGTAGGTGTACACGCAGGCAGAGCACTCATACATTAAAAGGTTTTTAAATTAGCTTACAAAATAGTAGATTTGCACGTAGCATTTTCTTATTTCCTTAGCGTTCTTCCAGCCCTCCCTTTCCCACACAGACCCACGTCCGCTTACCTTTCCATCTCTGGCGCCCACATTCATGCCACGTGAATCCCATTCTCTTCCCACGCACATTCACGCCACGCGAATCCCACTCTCCTCCCACGCCAGTGCTTTTCCAGCTTCCTGGCCTCTGAAAACACTGCAGAATAAACACACAAATCTAAACATTTTAAGCAGCTAGAATCCATGTGTCATTTGATACTTGAAGAATTTTTGTGTCTTCCGGGTGTGGTGGTGCCCTTGGGGATGGGGGTGTCAGAGGCAGGTGGATCTCTGTAAATTCAAGGCCAGCCTGGTCTTTATAGGAGACCTTGCTTTAACAAAAAACAAAGGCAAAAGACAAACATAAGCATCACTCTTCCAGAGTCTACGCAAATCTGTGTCCTTCCAGTTTTAGTGGATGTGCTGAAGGGAGCTGCTGGGCTCACTGGTGTGTGCCACCCTGCCCACCTGCTCTCTCTGCTGCTGAGACTGACCACAGAGCCTCAAGCACGTTATGTGAGCACTTATACCAACTGACCTACGTCCCCAGGTCACTGTCATTTCTCCTTTTTCCTTACAAAATTTTAAATATTCTTCTATCTTATATAAGTCCTATTGTTTCTGCTAAACTAAAAATATCATTTTGGGGGGAGAACCCCTACTTTGGCAAGATTTGGACATAAAGTTCTGACTCTTACAGAATTGAGTTCCTGGACGTGGCAACGTTCACTGTGCTCTGTGTGTACACCAGGCATCTAGGTACCTCACACAAGTGGGATCAGGGTCTGCCTTCTTGTGACTTACTTCACTTTGAGTGTGTGTGTGTGTGTGTGTGTGTGTGTGTGTTAATATCCAAGGCTCATCCATGCTGGTGTTAGAATTTTTCTCCTCTCTAGGGAGGTGCACCATTCTGTTGCCAGTAAGTCCACTTACTGGTCTGTGCTCTCTGGGGCTGCTGTGAACAATGTTGCTATGCACCCAGTGTACAGATATCTCCTCTAGACCTTGCTACTTTTTAAATTAAAAATTTTTTGTTTGTTTGTTTTTTTGTTTTTCGGGACAGGGCTTCTCTGTGTAGCCTTGCCTGTCCTGGAACTTGCTCTGTAGTTCAGGCTGGCCTCGAACTCACAGAGATCCACTTGCCTTTGCCTCCCATGTGCTGGGATTTTACAGGCGTGCACCACCAAGCCCAGCTAGCTAGGAGTTTTACTGGTAGCCTTTCTCTAATCTTTGCACAGAAGGACCTACACTGGAGGGAAGGAAACAATCAGATCTTCTAGGGTCTACTGGATACTGGTTCTGACTTGACATTGACTCCACGAGACCCTGAGAAGCACTGTGGCCCTGTGGTTAAAGTAGGTGCTTATGGAAGTGAGGTGATTCATGGAGCTTTCGCTGAATTCCAATTTCGCTGTGGTTATTTTCCAAGTCTCAGAATATATAATGAGAAACTGAGCTCAGTGGTGCATACCTGTAATCCTAGCACTCAGGGAGGCAGAAATAGGCGGATCTCTGTGACTTCGAGGGCAGCTTGGTCTACATAGTGAGTCCAGGACAGCCATGGCTACACAGAGAAATCCTGTCTCAAAAAACAACAAAACAAAAGAATATATAAATGGGAAAGACATATTTAGAAGTTGGCAGAACTCCCATACTGGCTCTTTGGGGTGGAGTAAAGGCTATTATGGTTAGAAATAGAAGACTTGGGAGTTGGAGAGATGGCTCAGAAGATAAGAGCACTGTCTGTTCTTCCAAAGGCCCTGAATTCAATTCCTGGCAACCACATCGTGGCTCACAACCATCTACAATGAGATCTAGTGCCCTCTACTGGCGTGCAGGCACACATATGGGCAGAACATTGTATAAATAATAAATAATAAACATAAATCCAGAAAGAAAGAAAGAAATGGCCGGGGATAATAATAAAAAAGAAAGAGAGAGAGATAGAAAGAAATGGACTTTAGAATTGCCCCTGACAAGGAAAAAAGTGACTTAAAAACAGTATTGCAGGCAGGGTGTGATGACATACACCTTTAATCCCAGCACTTGGGAGGAAGAGGCAGGTGGATCGCTGAGTTTGAGGTCAGCTTGGTCTACAAAGAGAGTTCTAGAATAGCTAGGGCTACATAGAGAAACCCTGTCTCAAAAAACCAAAAAAGCAAAACAAAACAGTATTGCATCTCTTGGAGAACTGCAGCAATCAGCGCCACTGTCAAGGCTTGAAAGATGCAGGGCCATAGATCTGTCTTTTTGTTTGTTTGTTTGTTTGTTTGTTGAAACAGGATTTCTCTGTCTGTACTTGGCTGTACTGGACTTGCTTTGTAGATCAGGCTGGACTTGAACTCACAGCGACCCGCCTGTCTCTGCTTCCCGAGTGCTGGGATTAAAGGCATGGGCCACCACGCCTGACTCTCCTTGTCTTTTATCTGCCCAGTGCAGAAGACAGACGGATGGTGGAGAATTGACAGTTGACTATTGAAAACTCAACTGAGTAGTGACTCCGACTGCAGCTGCTGTACCAGGTGTGGTCCGGACTTGAGCAGATTAACACATACCTGGTACATGGTATGGAACAGGAGACAGGTGGTGGTGGTAGCGGGGCAGGTAGATCTCTGTGAGTTCGAGGCCAGCCTGGTCTACAGAGTGAGTCCAGGACAGCTAAGGCTATACAGAGAAACCCTGTCTCAAAAAGCAAAAGAAAGAAAGAAAGAAAGAAAGAAAGAAAGAAAGAAAGAAAGAAAGAAAGAAAGAAAGAAA
>OU015745.1:71918195-71958803 GCA_907169655.1 Acomys percivali | reverse complement strand
AAAGAAAGAAAGAAAGAAAGAAAGAAAGAAAGAAAGAAAGAAAGAAATTGATTCAGCAAATGCCGTTTTCTTGGTACCTGACCATACGGACCACCAGAAGCAGTTTGCATTCAGTTGGCAAGACCAGCAGTATACACTCACAGTTCTTTTTGTTTTTTCAAGACAGGGTTTCTCTGTGTAGCCCTGGCTGTCCTGGAACTCAACTCTGTAGACCAGGCTGGCCTCGATCTCAGAGATCTGCCTGCCTCTGCCTCCTGAGTGCTGGGATTAAAAGTGTGCACCACCACCGCCTAGTGTAATTTACAGTTTTACTTCAAGGATGCATTAACTCTCCAGCCTTCTATCATAACTTAGACGGGATCTCGATCATTTGTCTCTTCCATGGAATATCACATTGATTTACTATATTGATGACATTGTGCTGACTGGACCAAGTGAGCAGGGGGTGGTTACTACTTTGTGTGCATCAAAGAATAGGAAATAATTCCACTCAAATTCAGGACCTTCTACCTCAGTGAAATTCTCAGGAGTCCAGTGGTGTAGGGCATGCAGAGATATTCCTTCCAAGGTGAAAGACAAGCTATTGCACTTGGCCCCTCCCACCACCAAGGAGCACTGCAATGTTTAGAGGGCCCATTTGGATTCTGGGTACAGCACATTCCTCACTTGGATGTGCTACTCCAGCCTTATATATGAAGTGACTCAGAAAGCTACCAGCCTTGTGTGGGGCCTGGAACAGAAGCCTTTTCACTGGGTCCAGCTGCTGTTTAGGCTGCGGTACTACTGGCCCATATGACCCAGCAGACCTGGTGGTATTTGAGGTGTCAGTGGCAGACAGGGGTGCTGTCTGGAGGCTTTGGCAGGCTCCTGTAGGCGAATCACAGAGGCGACCTTCCCGATTTTGGAGCAAAGCTCTACCATCATCTGCAGACAACTAATCTCCCGTTGGGAGTCAGCTTTTGGGCTGATATTGGGCCTAAGTTAAAGCTGAAGGGTGACAATGGGCCTCCAACTTTCCTTGTGACCTGAGCTGCCCATTATGATCCAGGTGCTATCTGACCCATCAAGCCATGAAGTAGGGCACGCACAGCAGCCATCTGTTATCAGATGGAAGTGGGATACATGTGATAGGACCAAAGCGGGTTCTGAAGACATGAGCAAGTCACATGAAGAAGCTGCCCAAATACCTATGGTTTCTGTTCCTGTTACATTGCTGTCTGCTGCTGGGCATGCACCTGTGGCCTCATGAAGTGTGCCCTGCGACTGGTTGACTGAGGAAGAGAAGACTAGGGCCTGGTTTACTGATGGTTCTGTACATTGTGCAGAGCCCACCCAGAAGTAGACAGCTGCAGCATTACAGCTTCTTTCTGGGACAAACCTGAAAGATACCGGCAAAGGGAAATCTTCAGGATACAGAACCTCAGGCAGTAAACATGGTCATGCATTTTGTTTGGAAGGAGAAATGGCCAGATATGCGACTGCTCACTGGTTCACGGGCTGTAGGCAATGGACTGGCTGGCTAGTCGGGGACTTGGAAGGAGCATGATTGGAAAGTTGGCAAGAAAGCCATCTGTGGAGAGATCTCTGCAAATGGGCAGAGGATGTGAAGACACTTGTTCCCATGTAAATGTTCATCAAAAGGTGACTTCATCTGAGGAGGATTTAATAATCAAGTAGACAGGATGTCCCATTCTGTGGACAGTCAGCGTCTTTCCCCAGCCATCTTGTCAGCGCCCAGTGAGCTCACGAACAAAGTGGTCATGGTGACAGAGAGAAGTTATGCGAGGGCTTCCACTCACCAAGGCTGACCTAGCTACAGCAGCTGCTGAGTGCCAGATATGCCAAGAGCAAAAACCAACCCTGAGCCCCAGATATGGCAAATTCCCTGGGGTGAGCAGCCAGCCACCTGGTGACAGGTTGACTACACTGGCCCACTTCCTCCATGGAAAGGACAAAGCTTTGTCTTTACTGGAGTAGATACTTATCCTGGTTATGGATTTGCCTTTTCTGCATGTGATGCTTCTAAAACCACCATCCACGAACTTAACAGAATGCCTAATCCACAGTCATGGTATTCCACACAGTATGGCTTCTAACTGAAGACCTCACTTCACAGCCAGACAAGCGCATCAGTGAGCCCACCGTCATGGCGTCCACTGGTCCTACCATGCTCCATCATCCTGAGGCTGCTGGCCTGACAGGAAGATGGAATGGCCTTTTGAAGACACAGTTACAGTGCCAATTAGGTGGCAGCAGCCTGGTGGGGTGAGGCAAGTTCTCCAGAGGGCGGTATATATTTCTTAGTTGGGATTACTATTGCTGCGATAAACCAAAGCAACTTGGTGAGGAAAATTATTTGACTTATATTTCCATATCACCATTCAAGGTTGAAGGAAGTCAGGGAAGGAACTCAAGCAGGGCAGGAACCTGGAGGTAGGATCTGACACAGAGGCAGAAGTGTGCAGCTTACTGGCTTACTCAGCCTTTTTTTTTTTTTTTTTCCTTTTTGGGTTTTCAAGACAGGGTTTCTCTGTGTAGCCTTGGCTGTCCTGGACTCACTTTGTAGACCAGGCTGGCCTCAAACTCACAGCAATCTACCTGCCTCTGCTTCCTGAGTGCAAGTGCTGGGATTAAAGGTGTGCGGCACCATTGCCCGGCCTTCAGCATGCTTTCTTACAGAATCCTGGACCACCGGTGTAGGTATGGCTCCACCCACAATGGGCTGGTCACTGATTAAGAAAATGCCCAACAGGCTTTCCTATAGCCTGATCTTATGGAGGCATTTTCTTTCTTTCTTTCTTTTTTTCCCAGAGCTGAGGACCAAACCCAGGGCCTCACTGAGCTAAATCTCCAACCCCTGGAGGCATTTTCTTTTCTTTTCTTTTTTTAAAACAAGGTTTCTCTGTGTAGCCCTGGCTGTCCTGGACTCACTTTGTAGACCAGGCTGGCCTTGAACTCACAGAGATCTGCCTGTGCCTACCAAGTGCTGGGATTACAGGCGTGTGCTACTTCTGTACGTTTGGAGACATTTCTTATTGAGGCTCCATACTCTCAGATGATTTAGCTGTGTCAAGCTGACACAAAGCTCTGAATCAGTGTCTGGGATGTTGTATGGTTTCTCCCATAGCTAGGATCCATGGGTCCATGCTCAACAGTGGAAAAGGGAATGGCTCCATTCATTATCACTCTTAGTAACCCAATGGGAAAATTTCTGCTTTCTGTTCCCTTAAATTCTGTTGCCTTAGAAGTTTTGGTTCCGAGTGAAGTGGGGGAGTGCTCATGCCAGGAGACACACAGACATGCCACTGGGGGAGTGCTCACAGACGTGCCACTGGGGCCACTGCAGGAGTGCTCACGCCAGGAGACACACAGATGTGCCACAGGAGCCACTAGAGGAGTGCTCACTTTATTTTTTGTTGTTTGGTTTTTTGAGACTGGGTTTCTCTGTGTATCCTTGACTATCCTGGATTAGATTTGCAGACCAGGCTGGCCTCGAACTCACAGAGATCTGCCTGCCTCTGCCTTCCCACATGTTGGGATTACTGGTATGTACCACTGTGCCCAGCTAATTTGCTGAAACTTTGAAAAAAAAAAAAAAAGATTTATTATTTTGTATACAGTGCTGTCTGCATGTTCACGTGCAGGCCAGAAGAGGGCATCAGATCATGTTATAGATGTTGAGAGCCACCATGTGGTTGCTGGGAATTGTACTCTGGATGTCTGAAGCAAAGCAGTCAGTGCTCTTAACTGCTCAGCCATCCCTTTAGCCCCCAATTTGCTGAAACATAAAAAAAAAAAAAATAAAGTAAATAGGACTCGAGTGTGGTGGTGCACACCTTTAATCCCAGAACTCAAACAGAGAAACCCTGTCTTAAAAGCAAACAAAGTAATTAGGAGGGCAAGATATTCTGGTCATACACCTGTCATGCACCTACCAGACGTGAAGCCACAGGTCAAAAACAGGCATCAATAAGCTAAGAAGCCTCCGAGGAAACCAACTGTGGCGACACTTTGATCTTTGACCCCAGTTCTGTGAGGATTTATTACCTAAGCTACCTGAGCAAGGTGCTGTCCTGACAGACAAATGAACTGGGTTTCGGGAAAGAAACATACCTACAGCAATCCCCTTACAGGGTCTACCAAGTCTCGCTTCCACTCCAAAGTTCTGTTCCAATCCTTGCATCAGCCAGGAGGAAGCAATTCACACTGGGGTAACTTCCATGAAGACTGATGTGCAAGACAGCCGTCTTCACTTGCCTGGGTGCCAGGGATCTCCTTAGCCACACGAGAGGGTTGATGGCTCTCCAGAGCCCCTCACTTCTAACCTTAGCTCATTCTCTCTCTTTTTTTTTTTTTTCTTTTGGTTTTTCGAGACAGGGTTTCTCTGTGTAGCCTTGGCTGTCCTGGACTCACTTTGTAGACCAGGCTGGCCTCGAACTCACAGCGATCCGCCTGCCTCTGCCTCCCCGGTGCTGGGATTAAAGGCGTGTGCCACCACCGCCCGGCTTAGCTCATTCTCTTAATAGTTTCGCCTATGACCTCTCAAGTACATTAAGGAAGTGTGCAGATGCCACGGCCATAGCAACGACATGTTATCTTTTGTTGGTTTTGTTTTTTGAGTCAGGGTTTCTCTGTGAGGCCTTGGCTGCCCTGGACTTACTATGTAGACCAGGCTGGCCTAGAACTCACAGCAATCCACCTGCCTCTGCCTCCCAAGTGCTAGTATTAAAGGCGTGAGCCACCACGCCTGGCTAGCCACACGTTATCTTATGTTCTTTCCAAATTAAAACATTTCCAACGTTGGGACCGAGAAGAGGAAAACCTAAGAGCAGAGATGAGATTGTTACTGATGGAAGCAGTTGCCATGGCACTCGCTGTCCTTGGAGCTGCCAGCTGCCAGTGATTTCCCCATTCTTCCTGTAAATGGAGGAGCACAGGAAGCTAAGCACCTGCCGCCCACTGTGAAGGAAAAAATAAACTATGTATTTTAATTAGAAAGTTAACCAATAGTGGGAATTTATGTCTTTAGAGTGACTATGCAACCAAGGTACAGGACTTCTCTCACACAAATCACTAGATGATTTTGTTAAAAATGCCAACCCTAGCCGGGGCAGTGGTGGCGCACGCCTTTAATCTCAGCACTCGGGAGGCAGAGGTGGGCAACAAACAAACAAACAAACAAACAATGAGCTCCTGCATCATTTTTAAACTATAAAATACAAGGGTGTGGTGGACATGGTGGAAAGATGGATCAGCTAAGCAACTAAGAGCAAAGGCTACTCTTCCTGAGGACCAGGGTTCGAAACCCAGCAACTACATGGCAGCTCCCAACAACCTCTAACTCCAGTCCCAGGGGACACCATCCATCTTCAGTGGGCACTGCATAAATGTGGCACACAAATATACATGCAAGACAAACACGCACACATAAAAATAGCTAGTGAAAAATTAAAAAGAAAAATATTAAAAAGAATCTTAAATTCTAATCTATAACACAGAATGTTATCATCTTAGCCCCCTTTTCTCATCCATCCCTCAACTTGGTCTATAGCCAAGGATGACCTGAACTCCTGATCCTCATGAGGTATATGTCACTGTATGTTGTTTATTCTGGGCTAACTCAGGGCTTCATGAATGCATTTTACCTACTGAACTCCATTCTCACTCCGTTGTTGTTTTAGAGACAGGGTCTTGCTATGTAGCCCAGCTGGCATGACCGTTACTAAGTGCAGAGCAGAGTTGACAAAAACGTGTTTTCCTTTTCGGTGCTGGGAATGGGCCTGCTAGGCAAGTGTGCCTTTGCTGAGCTCGGACACAGCTCAGCGAAAGCATTTTTCTTCCTTCAAGACTGAAACTCTACTCCAATTAGTTAACACCCTTCCATAGTCTGCAGAGGTGACTGGGTGTGGTGGCATGGTGGGAACCGGTCTGTGGGCCCAATATTTGAGCACCGGGCTTTTTTTTTTTTTTTTTTCTTCCCGAGACAGGGTCTCTCTGTGTAGCCTTGGCTGTCCTGGACTCACTTTGTAGACCAGGTTGGCCTCGAACTCACAGTGATCCGCCTGCCTCTGCCTCCCGAGTGCTGGGATTAAAGGCAGGCGCCACCACGCCCGGCTGATGCACCGGGCTTTTTTACTTAGAACCATTTTTGGTACCTGAACCTGAAAAGGGTAGCAGGCACTGTGACATGCACAAATCAGTGTTTTTGTGAGAATCTCCTGGTGGGTGGGATGAGAGAACAGGTAATGTGACTTCAGACCTCAGAAATACGGCTGGATTCATATAGTGCAGGGAGACACAGCTTTAATTAATGCTTGCTCCGGTTGGAGATGGCCTGAGTGTCCCTCCAGAACTTGACTTGCTGGGGTTCAATTCCTGTTGTGAATTGCTTGTTGTGTAAATGCTTGGTTCAGGACTTAGGCCTTGGGTGGTGGTCAGGGTGAACTAAAGCCCACAGGGTGGAGCTGAGGAAAGGCTGGGACAACACAGGCAGACGTGCGTGCTGGCTCATGCGACATGCAGCCCTGTGCTGCCTGGAGACTCTGGCAGGAGTGTGTCCTCACCAGCTTCTACACTGCTGCACGGACTTGCTGAGGTTGCCAGCCTGAGGGAAAGTGGACACGACCCAGCTTTTGGCTGTTATAAGACCACCAGCTAGTTTTAACATCTTTACACATGCCACCCCCATTTTCTTTCATTATTGTCAAGGAATATCCTAGAGATGGCATCATTGAATTGAAACTCAGTTCTCAATGGGCCCAGGCACCCCAGTCAGCCAGATGCGCTGCACAGACATCTAGTGCTATCGACAGTGCCAACATTGCATTCCTTCCTCTCTTCTGGTTTTCCAGACAGGGTTCCTCTGTGTAGCCTTGGCTGTCCTAGAACCTCTGCCTCCTGAGTGTGGGCACTGAACGTCTCACCTTAACCATGGCTATGTTCCTGGCCATCAGTGCTGATGGTGAAGAGCAGCTTTGCTCACATAAACACATTAACACCTTCCTTTGGCTGTTAGGCTGGAAATGAGACAGGTGTCTGCATTTCTTACTTAACATTTTGTCTCCAGCTCCATCAGCTCTCTGCACTGTTTTCTGTGGTGGCTTGTGTGAAATCAGAACGTCAAAAAACCAAGCCAAGCTATACTAACAAAGCCAGGCCAGGAAGGATGGTTCAGTGGTTAAAAGTGCTTTGCCATGGAAACCTGATGACCCCAGTTTCATCCTCAGACCCCATGGCAGAGGGACAAATATGGAGGACAGATGACAACCTGTAGGAATTGGTTCTCTCCTTCCTTGTGGGTTCCAGGCATTGAATTCACTCAGGTCATCACCTGGTGGCAAGTGCCTTTACCCACTGAACATCTAACCAACCATTCATCAACAGGCAGCGTCTTTCCTGTGCCGCTTTCGCTATTCTGGAATTCACAGAATCCGCCTGCTTCTACTTCCCGGGGGCTGGGATTAAAGGCATGGGCCTGGTCTCTTGCTCCTTTCCAGACAGGTTCTCTGTGGCTTGTGATCCTTGTTCCTTAGCCTTGAGTGCTGGGTCTAACAGGCCTAGACCACCATGCTTGGCTCGAGGTCTATGTGAACAGAGCATCAGTGGAAGGAAGATGGTAAAATAACTCTTACTTTGAGACTGCCCTAGAGCCAGTGTTTCTCCCACTTCAGCCTCTTGACTCGTTCTCTAGCATGTCCTTAAAGCTCTTTCTAGACTTAACATTCACTTTTCTTACTGACAGGGTCATAAAGCATTAAGCCCTTTTGGCTAGCCTGGGGCTGTAGCCTGGTGGCAGAGCATGTGTTAAGCATGAACATGCTCTAGGCATCTCTTGGGATTTTGCATCCTGCAGATGCCCTGGCACAACGGAGACAGTGGCGCAATCCTGATTAGCTACCCCAGGAGCAGAGATCCAATGGGTGCAGCTTGGGGAGGTCTTGGTCTCCTCCCTGGGAGAAGACTTGCCTTTGTGTCCTGCCTTGAGTGGTTGCAGTTTGTAGCTTCTTGAGTGTGAATTCACCACTGAGACTGGCAAAGGGCCCAGCCCAGACCTGTGAGTGGGCTCGGGTAACCTGAAACTTCCTAAGGTGTGTGACCTGGTTCTTGTGTTGCAAGAGATGGAGGTGGGGATGTCCTGGGTAGGCTGGTGCTCACTCCTGACACCAAGGCCCAGGGACCTGACATGATTTTTTTTCCGAGGGGGAAAAAATATGAGCAAGCAGGATATGGGAGAGTAGGGAAAGGATTTGTCAGCAGGCCTTTGGGGGTAGGGAATGGTGAGACAGAGCAACATCAAGTTAAGACCAACGTGCTGGAAGCTACCCAGTCACCACTCAGTAGACCAGGGTCTAGATGGGTCCATCTGAGTTCTAGGTGGAGTAACTTTGGTATGCCAGCAATCAGTAGCTGTGGAGATGTACTGCATGGCTCTGGATGCCAAGGTGTCCCAACAATGGCTCCTGATGGCCAAGGAATACCTGCTTTTTTCTGAGACACTTGTTTTCTGCTTTCTAGTGGACAACATCCTATTACTGCTGCCAACTCTTAAGTAAAGCACATATGCAACCCCAAGTGGTCTCTAGAGGTGTTTTGTGTCCGTCTTACTGGCTTTCATGGATCTGTGCACCCATTCTAGGGTGATGCAGAGCCAAATCATCCAAGCCGGTCATCCAAGTTCCTGACGGGCCAGAACGGCATGCAGCCTGTGCACAGGCCACTTGCTTCCTCTCTACAAACCAGGACACACAAAGGGAACAGGCCAGGAGCATTGTTTCTCTTCTTTCATGATATCATCTGCTCTTCAAAACCGAAGCAAACATTTATTAAAATGCTCTGTGTGGTACACGCATTAATGGCTGCAGGAAATAAATACCTCTCAGGGGAATTCACTTTGACAGGTAAGCTCAACACCCCCAGCCTTGCTAGACACCCTTTAATTGCTATGCTCCAGCCTGCCCCCTAGCACTAATCCCTTACCAGGTATTACTTCCTTTAGCCCTTCCCTTGAGGTGGGATGGCACCACTAACAGCACCACTTCCTTCATTTCAATGTTTTGGTACTGCTTTTCCTCCCCAACTGAAACAAATTCTGATGTGGCAGCTGCTTTGACATGTAGGCATTTAAGAACTTAACTTAAAAGCAAAACAAAAGATCACTTCATGTGTCTGAGTGAACCCAAGTCAGTCCTAAGAATCAAAGTCAATATTGGAGACAAATGCCTTTATCCCTGGAGCCTTTTTTTTTTTTTAAGATTTATTTATTGCATATGAGTACTTTATGTGCAGAAGAGGGTATCAGATTACATTACAGATGGTTGTGAGTCACCATGTGGTTGCTGGGAATTGAACTCAGGACCTCTGGAAGAGCAGGCGGCGCTCTTAACCACTGAGCCATCTCCCTGGAGCCTTCTTGATGGCCCAGATGAAGCTTTGTTCTCTTAGAAGTGGTCAGCAGTGTTGGGCACGGACACTTTAATCCGGGCGCTCAGGAGGCAGAGGCAGGCAGATTCCTGTGAGTTCAAGGCCAGCCTGGTCTACAAATCTAATCCAGGACAGCCAAGGCTACACAGAGAGACCCTGTCTCAAAACAACAATCCCCACCCCCCAAAAAAGTGGTCAAGCTGGGCAGTGGTGGTGCACACCTTTAATCCCAGCACTGGGGAGGGGGAGGCAGGCAGATCTCTGTGACCTTTAGGTCTTCAGTTCTTGCCCACCTCCCTCCCTATACCCATATCCCAAAATGCTCTGCTTTTCTCATCTTCCAAGGTCAGAAGGACAGACTTGCCAGGTATGTTTAACCTCCTGACAATGTGACATGTTGGCATCTACAAAGTTGACACCTGGGAACTATGCAATCGAGTTACGAAATACTCCTGTCTTGAGAAAGTTAATGGTTTTATGTTGGGCTTAATCTATAGCTGTTCCAGCTCACAGGCTCCTGCGCCATCTCTGTCCACAGTGGTCAGCTGTACTTTATCTGTAACATTTGCTCTTCTATGGCTTTATCTTTAAAAAATTATCGAGTGGAAGGTAGACAATTAATGATGAGATTCTAGCTCACTAAAGGGCACCAGGGAGAAAGGCATCTGAAACTTAACACAGCACTGTGGACTTTGCTCATGTATCCCAATTGGCCAAAAGTAACTTAGTTTTTTTGAGGGAGTGTTTCTGTGTAGCCCTGGCTGTCCTGGAACTTGCTCTGAGGATCAGACTGGCACTGAACTCAGATCCATGTGCCTCTGCCTCCTGATTGCTAGGATTATAGGGTGCATATCACCATGCCCACCTGTTAGTACTTTAAAAAGCCAGAGTACCTTTGGGTACTGGGCTTCTTGTATCCCACTAAGCTACACCTCCAGCCTGAGTCAGCTTGGACACACTGGCAGAGTTCACAATTACCCACTGTGGATTTTTATTTTTTTTGTTTTTTGGGGCAGGGTTTCTCCATGTAGTCTTAGATTTGCTTTGTAGACCAGGTTGGTCTCAAACTCAACAGCAATCCACCTGCCTCTGCCTGAGTGCTGGGATTTAAAGCCTGTGTCACCACACCCAGCTGTGTGGTGCATTTTTTGGTTTGGTCTTACCTCAGTGAGCCCCCACCACCCCCATTCTGTGTAGTCCTAAGACTACATTTTGTGGTCTAGAAGGCCTTGCCAAGAACCCCACCCACAGGTGAGAACACTTTAGTGTTGAAAAGGGACAAACATTCAGGGAAAGGACCTCAGGAATTAGGTGGTGCAGGCTGAAAGGAACAATGACATGGCTATCCGAGTCTCCAAGCTGACTGAGAGAATGGGCCTGGGCTCCATGTGCCAGTCTGTAGCACATCTTGTCCTGGACTCAACAGCTTTGGCCCTGATTCCAGTACCCCAGGCTGCACACATCAACTTTCAGCTTCTTTACATACCTACCTTCCATTACCAGGTAGACAGATCCCCACTCCGGCTCCAGGAGGCAGCTTCCGCTCACCTTTCACACATCTAACTGGCTTGTGAACTTCTGGACCTACTCTAAAAAAGCTGGTGGCTTTCCTGGTCCTCATGTGCCCGCCATGCCAGAGATGCAAGTGAGTGAAGGGTACCAGTGGGTTCTGCTCATGTTCTTGGAATGCAGGAAAGCAGTTTTTAAGCAGCGGTCACTTTTCACAGGCCTGCTTTCAATCAGTCTTCCCTTTAGAGAGCATACTTCATGAATCTCCACAGAGAAATCTACTAAATCTACTCCAGGCAGGTTTGTTAGTGTTCCTTTTTGGAGAGATGAAGCCAGAATGACTTGCTGAAGACACCAGTGGTGCTGCAGGCAGCCAGCTGCCGGCTTTGCAGGCCACAGCAGGAGTTCAGGGTTTACCTAACTCAGTGGAAATTAGTAACCCACAACAACAGGCATACAGACAAGCGTTTTCACTAGATGGTTTTTGTTGTTTGTGCTTTTCTGAGACAAGGTCTCCCTAAGTAGCCTAAGCTGGCCTGGAATTCGCTCTGTGAAGACCAGACTGGCCTACTCTCACAAAGAGCCACTGGGCTCTGCCTCTACAGCACTGCAAGTAACGGTGTGCCACCATGCCTAACCGCTGCTGGATGACTGCAACTGGAAATGGAGTCTCTTCACTACTCAAAGCAACGGTCTCCTCCATAGACCCAGTAGAGCTTCCTGAGGAGATGCTCTATACTTAAAGAACGTAGACACAAGGGAACCTGACCCCTGCCTCCTATCTCATCCTCTCTATAGCAAGTGTCCACAGCACAGTCTTTAGCACAGCCCTTTGGGCCTAGGCTGTGGTTGGTTTTCTCACGAAGCCACTGCTCCACTGCTGTCTTAGTGCTCTGTGTTGCCCACTGAACAGCACCGACCAGCGGCAGGCAATGTTCCTTTAACTCCCACTTCCCACAGAGGGTCTTCCTCACCATCAGCATTCATTTTCACCTCCCCAGAAAAGACAAACAATGAGGAGGCCTGACTGCGCAGATTCCTTCTTCCCACCTGAAAAACCGCTGTCTTTAGGCATTCTTGGTATCAGAGCCAAGGAAGCTGGCATCTGCTGTCTTTTCCCTGTTGAGGACGTACAAAAGCGTGCCCTCCGTGAGCCTCGCCACTCTACCCTATGGACAAACGCAGGCTCTACCCTGCTCGGCCTGCATTGGAGCTTCAAGGAGGACATCTGCATTTGCCTCCACCTGCTGTGACTCCCGGAGATGTCAAGATGATGGTGGGTCACTGCTGTTAAGGATGGAGCCGGTCACTGGTGATGTGGGACACCTATGATGACAGGCTTGTGACATGGGACGTGGTTCAGTTTAGGTGGCATCAGCCCCACGTCCTGAGTTTTCAAAGCAGGTTTTCCTCACCGATGGACAGAAGCAGGGATTACTTACACCTTGCAACAACATGCACTGACATAAACAGTTAGCAGGTCTTGGCATTTAGTCAGTACTTCCTGTACAGTATGATGATGATTATTTTGGAGAAAAAAAAAATGTCTTTTTTCCCCCCTTCAAGATAGGGTTTCTTTATGTAGACTTGGCTGGCCTGGACTCACTTTGCAGACCAAGGCCTCGAACTCAGAGATACTGGGATTACAGACACGAGCCCATCTAATGTATTTTTATTCCTTCAGCATGCAAGGCAAATGATACTGACTCCCTTTCACAGCGGGCAGCCTGCTGCAGAGACTGAGCACAGAGAAGGCTAGATGCAGCTGAGAAGGAGGGGGCAGCTGTGGGGCTGATAAAGCCAGTTTTCCCCATCAAAAAACATTTCCCAGTATCTGTGATTTGTAAGAAAGTTACTGTAAGCCAGGCATGGTGGCGCACACCTTTAATCCCAGCACTCGGGAGGCAGAGGCAGGCGGATTGCTGTGAGTTCAAGGCCAGCCTGGTCTACAAAATGAGTCTAGGACAGCCAAGACTACACAGAGAAACCCTGTCTTGAAAAACAAAAACAAAACAAAAAGTTACTTTGCTGCCTCTAAATACTGACAAGAAATTAACACCTGAGACTTGGTGTGCAGAGGCTGCATTTGCCGCCTGCCCTGGCACTGAAGGCCAGTGACGGGGAGAACATGTGGGGAGGCCAACATCTGAACAATCACCCACAAGACCTGACAGGGACTAAACTCCAGTCACCCAGAACAGCAGTTTGTGATCCAGCACCCACCAGCAAAGTCAGGGTCAGGAGGCATACTATGTAGACTTTACCATACCAACAGCATTGTTACCCTGGCAATACAGAGTGACACAACGTAATGATTCTAAGGATTTCTCTTTTGTAATTCTTTTTACAAGTCAGATGCCATAAACACTCAAATAATGAATTAAAAAGCATGTTTACAACATCAAAAGAATTAAGGTGAAATATAAACCCCTCTTACAATTTTATACACGCTAACCAAATCACAAAAGCCACAGATAAACGTTCAAGTTTAACAATACAATGAAAAAACATTTAAATTCTTAATAAAATCTTCAACAATTGTTTTTAAACTTGCCATTAACCTAAATAATCTATGCAGCTTCGGATACAATAACAAAATGGTACCAACAGTACAGAACAGATACAAAACAATGTCAGAACTTTCTAGAGTGCTCTGCAGGGATAAGTGGCACAAAAGGCAACACGCCTTAGGTGAGCTGTGCAATCCTGGGGACTCTGGATTCCCACTGTTGTTGATCTACCATGTCAGCTTGGATGTAGTATGAAAAGTCACATTATTTACTCCACTCTTACATGTTTCTTGTCAGGGCTATAGGGTACCTTATTTCAAACACTAGCACAACAATTTTAAAGCACAAATGCTTTTAAAAAAGTGTAAGCAGATTGCTCAAAACCATTACATTTACAAAAATATTTCCCTTAAACTTGGAATTGCTCCAAAACACTGATTTAGAAATATAAAAGTAGTATGAAGGATCCAAAGCATATGTACATATGAATGTATTAACATTCTGTTACCATGTGTGTACGTCACCAAAAAATTCAAATAGAATTATTAATATGAATGTAAGTATTATTATAAGTAGATGGAAGTCTCCTCTAAGTGGTCTTCACACTATGTGGCATGTGTGGGTGGTCTACTTTTGTGACGCCTCAGAGATAGGTGCTGTTAATTCCCAGCTTCCCAAAACTAATGGTCACCCCATCCCCTCACTGCCTGCACTCAAACAAGCAGGGATGAGGTGAGTATAAATGCATTGCACACTTTTTTTTTAAACCACGAGGCCTCAGTGTCCATCAGTGTCAGCTCTGAATACTGGTATCAGCCGAGTACTCACCAAAGGGTCTCTGGGACTGATGGGTGGGTACCTTTTCATACTAAACTAAAGGAGCAGAATGTTTTCACCAGTTTTTGTTTTGTTTTTTGGCTCCTATTATAAGACACAGAAAGCCACCACCCACCTAACAGCTTTATCTAAATAAATGTCAGCGGTGTGGAGACGGCGTATGTGTACAGTTAGAGAAGGGAGAACCAGAACAACCACTCTAGTTGCTGATGCGCTAACTTGCCCTGGTCACAATGGAGGCTGTACTAACGTGGTACAGTGACTCCAGGTGTAGTGAGTGGTCTCACTCCGCAGTACCAGGAAGGGAAGGGCAGACAGCTCAGTGCCCTGGAAGATGAGGTTATGATTTAGTAGACTGCAAGTTAATCTAATAATATAATATTAACACCTCCTTTATAAAAGGCTGGTAATTAGGGTAAGAATCAACAGCTGGCTTCTGGGACAAGTCAGCTATCCTTTAGCAACTGAGGTGTGGGTGTCACTCTGAACCTGACAGCAGGCACCACAGGGTGCCGAACAGCCCTTCCCTCAGCTCTAGGACACAGAGGCAAAAAGGCCCTTTCCAGAGGGAACCAGAGATTCCAACTTGGTATGTTTGTGGGAGTCATCAATATCTGACTACTTGAAGCCCGCTTTTTTGTTTTGTTTTGAAACAGGGTGTCTCTGTGTAGCCTTAGCTAACCTTGAACTCACAGTGATCCACCTGCCTCTGCCTCCCAAGTGCTGGATTAAAGGTATGGCTTGAGACCCATTTTTAAGAGAGGACTATGTCAGAATCATTTTCTGTCCAGGACAGGGATTAAAGCCGTGAGCCACCATGCCTGGCTAAAAAAGACCTTTTTTTTGTTTGTTTGTTTTAGACAAGGTTTCTCTGTGTAGCCTTGGCTGTCCTGGACTCCCTTTGTAGACCAGGCTGGCTTCGAACTCACAGCGATCCGCCTGCCTCTGCCTCCCGAGTGCTGGGATTAAAGGCGTGCGCCACCACCGCCAGGCTAAAAAAGACCTTTTTAAGCCAACTTATGTAAAAGCATCTGTGGGCCAGGCATGGAGGCAGGGTGGGGAAAAGTGGACTGAGGCCCATGAACATTTTTATCTGAAGCACAAACCATAAATTGATTATGACTGTTCACTTAAGACACACTGATTGATCCAGAGGAAATCAACACTGAATCTTATTATTGGTGTAAAGATAAAATGTACATTTATTTCCATGAGTTACAAGAGCATTGCTGTTCATACTAGCAGGCAGTCTTTAGAGAACCCATTTTCCATTGTTGTCAAAAAACAAGGAGAAAAAAAAAAGGGACAGCTGAGAAATGAAAAGCTAACACTAGAATTATCTTTCCTACATCATCTTCTGGGTAGCATTCTGCTTGTGGAATACAACTCAGAGGTAATAATAGATTTCTCTCAATCATAGGATGTGACACTTGGACATTGGTCTCTGCACAGAAAGCCTTAACAGTCATGCAAGGGCACAGTAAGTATTGAACAAGGCAAATTTCTCATCAAAGAGCAGTAGTGAGAGAGTCAGGAGGCACTGCACTGGGGTGACACCATCAACTCCACAGCACACAGCGCAGGAACAAAATAAGGAGATAAGGAAATAGGAGAGCTCAAACAGTTACTGCTAGCCTTTTGCGACGTGAATTCAGCAGTACCAGAAACACCTCAGTACTTGGCAACAGAACAGAGCTTCATGATGAGAGCTCATGAAGGCTTTATTGTAAGTCATTATACTGCTGAAAAGTGAGCTTGAGATGCTGACATGCTGTAGGAGAACTGTACACTTTCTCATTTAAAGACGCAGTGTTCCTTGTAGCTAAATCCCACGGCAGTGAATGTGGTTACGAAAACAGCCTTCTGTGTTAAACAGCTCAAGGCATATATGGAGCTCTACCCTGAGCATCTAGGTCAGCTTGCTTTCTACTCCAGAAACCTCCACAGCTCAGTGCCTGTACATCTTGCAGGAAATAACAAGCACAGCTGTTCCTTTAAATCTCTGGATAAGGATAGAATGTAGCATCTTGGCAAGTGCTACCCGCATTACAATAAAAGTAACCATATGAAAGCTGCAGGATAACATTGCTGGTGCAATGCTTCCTTTCTAGCACAATGATCAAATTTGTAAAAAGCTGGGCAAATAGCACATACCTTAAGTATGAGACTAACATGATACACAGAAAAATGCCCCAATGTACTCCTGCAACAGAGGTATCTGCCCCTGCAGTCTGCAATGCCACTCAGGGACGCCCACAAGCTCCTGCTCTGGGTGCACAGTTACTAGTTAGCAGATGAAGTGCACATTGGAGCTGTCGCTGACTTAACTGCTTTATGTAATAGCCTTCCTACCATAAAGCGAGATGCCAACGACTGGAGCCAGTGTGCACAGACTTGCTCTGGCGAGGCCAAATGGTTCAGCAAGGTGACATATAGAAAGAATTCAGGAGAGGGAGGAACCACTGCATCTTTCAAACCAGAAAGCAGTTAGTGACTAAACAACAGTATGTAGTCAAGTGCACTGAAAATGCACCCTGCTCCAGGGCACTGGTGCCAGGAGAACACTCTGGACTGAAGGGATTCTGTGAAAGTATAAAAGCCACTACTACCAGAAACTGCCCCTCCGAACGGCTCAAAGGAGTCAGAGTGGGTAAGCTGAGACGGGCTGGAGACAGGACCAGGGGTCAAGAACTGGGAGGAACACCGACATCTGAGCACGTCCAGTCCTCTGAGCCCTTGTCCTGTAAAAAAAAGACAAACTCAGGAGTAAGGATTAAGCACGTCAGAACAATAAAGGCAACAATAGCACAAAACGGCAAAGTAGAACTGTAATGGGAATAAAGTCTGTAAAAGGTCACTGTACCCTAGCACTCCACCCTCAGTTCGCAGCCATCTTTTTCAGACAGTTAAAAAAAAAAAAAAAGATTTATTTATTATTTATACATGTTCTGTCCAAATGTGAGCCTGCACACCAGAAGAGGGCACCAGATCTCATTGTAGATTTCATGTGGTTGCTGGGGATTGAACTCAGGTCCTCTGGAAGAACAGACAGTGCTCTTAACCTCTGAGTCATCTCTCCAGCCCCTTTCAGACAGTTCTTAAAAGCCGAGTTGGCACCATAGAGTAGCTTGAATAAAAATGTTTCCCATAGGCTCATAGGATGAGTGCCATAGGCCAGCCAGCACAAGGCTGACAGGTTAATGAGGCCCTAAAAGCCTTTACCTTTCAGGAAACCAAAGGGAGTGGAGGCTAATGTTTTTGTTGATCTGCCTGTGAAAACTCATAAATAGGCAGATGAGAGGTAAGACCTATTTCTTTCTTTCATTTCTTTTTTTAATAGAAAAACCTATTTCTACTCATAGCAGAAGACTCAGGAGATTGGTCTGGATGAAGATGAGGTACTGACCAGAAAATATCCTTGGATTATCACTGGAAAAGTCCATAAGCGAAATCAAACACTCTGACCTTTTATGACTGCTCAGGCTATCATCAGACATCTGACAGCTGGCCCTAGACAGTGGAGTTCTTTGAGGGTGTGACTTACAGTTAATTTCCCTCCCTCTACTGTCCCTGGATCTCCTGGCACTCCCTGGGAACCCTCAGCTTGGAGCTTGTCTGAGCTCCACAGGCTAAGTTCACGAACAACACTCCCTTGTCACGGTGGGCAAGTTCTCATGTCTATGTCAAAGACTGAGGCACTGTGACCACATGAAAATGGTACCCTAGATCTAAAGCACTCTGGAAGCTGTGGATTATTTTGGCTATGATGTACAAGTCGAATACAATTTTAGACTCTCAGTCTTAGGCTGTCTCAGTCACAGGTGCATGTGCTGTCTTCAGAGGCCCTGATGCGAACAGAAAAACACAATGCCAAGAAGACCTGTCTGTTCGTTAGTAAATGCTTCAATGCTACTTCCCTCTGGATTCATTTTTAATTTATTTAAAACAACCTAAAATTTATTTATGTGCATTGGTGTTCCGCACTATGTATGTGCAGTGCCCGTGAAGCCTGAAGTGTGTGTGCACCCCTGGAACTGGGTTACAGGTGGCTAGGAGCCACCTCGTGGGTGCTGGGAATCAACAAGCTCAGGCCCTCTGGAAGGGCAACTAGCTGTTCACTACCGAGCTGTCCTTCCAGCCCTCCCCCTCACCGTCCCCAAGACAAGGCTTCTCTGTGTAACAGCCCTGGCTCTTCTGGACTCTCTCTATAGACCAGGCAAACTCTTAGAGACTCGCCTGCCTCTGCCTCTTGAGTGCTGGGATCAAAGGCGTGCGCCACCACACCCAGCTGAAGGATGGATCGGTAAAAGGAGAAGATGAGTACAGGCAAATATTAATGGCACCTGCTGGTGGGATGAGTACCTATTTTAATATTCTTTCAATTCTTCAAAAGAGTTGATAATGGTCATTAAAAGAGCACTGGAAAAAATGCTAAGCTTTAAGCATATATGGAATAACTGTGGGCCTCAAGCAATAAACTGCTATAATAAAATTACTGGCTTCCTGTCAATACAACCTTAGTACCACCTTGGCTATTTGACTGCAGTATCCGTGGAAATGACTATTTGTCAAAAGGTATCTGTAGGCCCTTCCATGTTACTTCTGTTAAAAACAAAACAAACAAACAAACAAAACCCTTTTCCTTAACAATCACTTCAGCCCTACTCAGAATGCTTTGCCTCACTTCCTATTTACATTCTAACACAAATTCTATTTTCTCTTCTTTTACCACATTCTGCCCTAAGTTCTTGTACCCATGTTCATGAAACTTAGCCAGGTACATATACATCCTTCTGAGGGGTCAGTCTAGACATTGCCTCCTCAATAATGCTTCTCTTGGCCTCTGTTGCCCACACTCCAGGTGCTAACCAAGGAACAGTGGCTTCTGATAGGGCGAAATGTGCAGAACAAGGTCAGCCACACCTGTACTACTTCAGCAGAGCTGACACATAGGGAAGCCTTAATACTGCAAATGACTTAATCTGTGGCTGCGCTTTATTCAAGAGGGGGTCAGAGGTGCTGATGTGTCGTGAAACCAACCAAAAACAGTTGACAACAAATCCCACTCACCGCCCTGAGTACAGACAGGAGGGCTGTGTAAGTCCTAATAAGAGTGGGTACTGTGTTGGTGGTGGTGGAGTATGGGGGGTGGGAAGAAACATGGCTCCTAAAATGGTAAGTAAGCTTCCCCATACCACTAATTCTAATTACAGGGTTATGGAAAAGAGTGGACTACCCTGAGTTCCAGGCCGTTACAGGGTAGAGGGACCGCTGGAAATCACACTGCATCTGAACACACAGCTGTGCAACAGGAGGGTCCTTCTCTCCTTTGAAAGCAGCAGATCAGGACTTGTGCTTCCAGCAAGCACAAGAATAATTATGGACTGCACACCCCTCCCCCACCCCACCCCAATCATTTAAAAATGAAGCCACACCATGAAAATCTATTTCCCTTTGGGACTGTTTCGAATTTTTCTCTTTCAGGCTGTGCCTCCTCTCTCTTCCTTTCCTGGCTGTCTTCTGTACAGTTTCTATGACTTTCCCCTCACTATCCGAGGCTTAATTCTCCTATCAGGGTCTGTTCTGAATGGTTTCCACATCTGTTCTTCAGTTACAGCGTTTAGTGAATAACATTCTATCTTTTCAAATCTTTATGTTTAAATGTTTTTATTAATATATATTAATTATACATAATAATGGATTTCACTGACATTTCCATACATGTATAATGTATTTTGAGCATATTCACTCGTTATCCTCTTCCCTCTCCCATTAATTCCCTCTTCTGAAATCTCAGGAGTGTAGCTCAGTGGTACAGCACTTGCTTAGCATGCAAGAGGCCTGGGATTCAAGCCCAAACACCACAACCAACTAACCAACCAACCAACCAACCAACCAACCAACCAACCAACCAGACCCAAGGCCACAAAAGTTACACAATAGAATTTCTGAACATTTAAAATGTCGTATGAAGTAAAATAAGGTTTTGGGGAATAAATGCCCAAAGCTTTCCTTCCCGTGAGTCTTTTCTTACATATAGCCCACCCCACAATCACTGTCACAGTGTCTAGGAGCTGCCACTTTGTTTCGTGTCCTCAAAATCTGCGAAAGATGAGTCTAATTTCTTCATTTCACACCACGAAACCATCAGAACGAAAGCTCTATCAACTGAAGGGGGACACACTGAACTCCCTTTTCCTTCCTCAGATGTTTTTAACTTGTACCATCTCTCCCTTGCTTGGGTTAGCTGTATAGTTAAAGTTCTAGATACCTGACCAAATTAAGATCTGTATCCTGGCTGGAATCTAGCAGTCTCTTCAAAAATGAGTTCTTTGAGCTTCTCCTTAGGCAAGTCATCCAGCTCCATGTCAAACTTGAATGGCGCTTCTGCAATGGGCTTTAAGACAAACAGAGCATTTACTAGTTACAAGCTGTCACGGTCAAGGCAGTAGTTTATGACTTATAACATGGCCCTGGCTTCTATTCTGAAATTTATACTATAGGACCAACGCCTCATAAATCTGTAAGCCCCTGGCTTGGGATGCAGCTTGGTGGCAGCATGTGTGAGGGAGGCTCTGGGCACAACCACAAGTATAGTACAAAAACAAAAAGAGTGGGCATAACTATTTTGAGTATTCTACTAAACTTATCAAAAACCCCAGAATAATTTTCAAATGTTTAAGTATCTCAATAACAGAAGGAGGGGGTGGTTGTGTGTTTATATAATCAAAACACAGAACTAGCCAGGCTTGGTGGCACTTACTTATAATCCCCCACTAATTGGAAAGCTGAGGCCAGAGGGTTGTTAGATGTGAGGTCACCTGGGTAACTCAGTGAGACCTTCTCTTACAGTAAAAAGGACTTGGGATGCAAGCTCAGTGTAGTGCACTTACTTATTAAATGCTTAGTACCAGAAAACAAAAATGTCACACTAAGATAAATACATTTGAATTATATACATTAACAGTATCAGGAAATACCATGTTGATCGTGCTGAGAAAACATTATAAAGCTATTAAAAGTGAAGCTACAAGAAATGTTAGTATTGTGAAGAAAAACCCGTGTTTCTATATAAGTGAGTTCATCCTACTTTACTTAAAAAATAGATACAGAAAAATGTAAAACTGGGACAGAAATATTTTCTTCACCTAAAGACCTTTGACCTAGTTTTACTTTGTGTAATTCCCACTTTGGTTTTACACTTACACCTCCCCTGCCTCAGCCTCCTCTCACTTTGGTTACTTTGATATCTATCTGTCTGTCTGAGTCATGGTCTCGTGACTCCCACGCTGGCCTCCCATTCTCTACGGAGGCCTGCACGGCTGCTCTTCACCCTTCAGAGTGGCCCCAGAGCCCCGGGATCACAGCACACACAGCCACCACTCTGCTTTATGTAACTCTGGGACTGAGACCACAACTGTGCCCGACAGGCCAGCACAAGACTGAAAGATACCCTTTTTTGTTGTTGTTTAAGACAGGGATTCTCTTTTCCACCATATAGCTCTTGGGAATTGAACAAGCTGTTAGGCTTGGCAAGTTAATTTACCCACTGAACCATCTTGCCGGCCCCATACTTTGATTTTTTAAATGCTTACAACTAAAATGTTAGAGGGCCAAGGTAGACAATGATACCAGCTGTCAATCAGTATATGCCTGGACCTTCAGATCTCATGCAGTACTTAACCTTTAGACATGGACTTGAACACTGCACTATATTTTGGTTATGTGAAAAGAATTCCCATCTACAAGAGATCAACTGCCCTTCAAGGACACTGGGTGTACAGGACTACATAAATACCCTATGCATATCATATACTGCCTCAACTTGCTGAACACTAACACCAGAGCTTTAGGAAATAAATACCCAGTGCAAGGAGAGCCTAAGATGTTTAATTCCCACTGATTTCCATGTCATCAACTACACTGTAGGTATTTTGTAAGCTCCCTCAAGTGTTTGCAAAAACACTTCAACAGCAGCTGAAAAAAAAACAACATGCTGACTACAGTCTTTCATTTTAGCAGCTTTAGCTGTGGCATTCTCCCTCTGCATCCTAATTTGGACACACTCTACCTGCTTCTTCCTACTTTAAGAACAGACTTCGTTTTCTATGCACAGAAATCCCCAACTAGAGAAACCTAAAACTTTAATTCACTTTGCATTTTTCTTTGTTATCCTTGAGAGAATAAAGATTAAGTGGAGCCTGCAAAAGATCCAGACAAGGCACTGGGCTTACTCTGGAAAAAATATGGTATAAGGTCTGTATATGCCTGTCTAAGGAGCCTACACCTCCTCTGGATCTGTCAGCTCTTACTACAAGGCTCGCATGTCCTGTCTTCAGGAAATGGCACACTTGATAAGAGTCCTGCAGTCCCAGTGAGAACCACTGGCTGGCTAACCTGCTGCCAACCTCCTCACCCTCACATCCTGAGGACCAGCACATAGTTCACCTAACTCTTTCTTTAACAGACCATTCCAAGTTTGTGGTAGTATAAAAAACAATGCCTACCATAGGCTCATGCTTAATACTTGGTTCCCAGTTGGTGGAACTGCTTGGTAAGGACTGGGAAGGTGAGAGAAGGTATGTCACATGAACGGCCTCGGAGGTTTCAGAAGACTTATGCCATTTGAGTTACCTCCCCTCTGCTTTGTAGTTGTGTCTCAACACATGAGCTCTCAGCTACTGCTCCAGAGCCATTCCCCCTCCCGTGAGACCATGGACCCTAAGCCTCTGAAACTGTAAGCCGCAAGTTAAACAGTTTTGTTTGTAAGTTGTCTTGGTCATAGTGTTTTATCACAGCAATAGAAGAGTAACGTTTAAGACACTAGCCTTGAACCTGCTTCCTCCTCCCTCTTTCCATGCTCCACAGTGGTGCAGCTGTCCTCCTCTGTACATGCACTGCTCTATCACCTGCTGTAGGTGACCTGGAGGAACTCTTCTGAGGCAAACACCAAGGGCCTGTAGGCAGGAGATTCAAGCTGAGTCTACAGTGCTCACCCTCAATTAGAGGAAGTAGGTACGCCACTCTGTTCCTCAGGAAAATCTTGACAAGGACATAGCTAGGGCTTCTGCAGACTAGTGACCACGCCTGCTGCAGCAGCCAGCAGCATGGGCTCTTACCTCATCACTTGGGTCATAGTACTGCTCCAGGTATGGATGGGCCAGAGCTTGTTCAACTTCAATCCTCTTGTGAGGGTTAAATGTCAACATTTTATCCAGTAAGTCAAGAGCTACAAAGAGAAAGCATTTTGCAGTGGTGAGAAGCAGGACTCGTTAGCAGATGCTTTCCATCTCCTCTTAAGCTGACCTCCAGACTGCAGGGCATCTCTGTAAGTCTCTCTTTATAAACTGTACGTGTGTGGGCTGGAGAGAGAGTTCAGTGGTTAAGAGCACTGGCTGCTCTTCTAGAGGACTCGAGTTCAATACCCAGAACCCACATGGCAGCTCTCAACTGTCTAACTCCAGTTCCAGAGAATTTGGCACTCTTGCACAGACACAAAAGCCGAGCACCCATAAAAAACAACCCAAATAAACAAAAGCCAAAACGGTATGGTAGCTGGGCATGGTGGCTCACACCTTTAATCCCAGCACTTGGGAGACAGATGCAGGAGGATCTCTGTTAGTTCAAAGGCAGCCAGCCTGGTCTACAGATTGAGTCCAGGACAGCCAGGGCTGTTACATGGAGACATCCTGTCTTGACAAACCAAAATGTATGTGAGTGCTTGGCCTGCTGCATGCTGTGATGCGAGTAGTGTCCACAGAAGCCAGAAGAGGGCGTCGGGTGCCCTGGAGTTAAAGACAGTGTGTCCATGTGGATGCAGGAGGTTGAACTTGGGCCTGGGTCCTTTGGAAGAGCAGTCAGTATTCTTCACTACTTAGGCACCTCTCCAACCTTACTTGTAAATCCTTTGAAACTGTGAACACAAGTGCTGATGACATGGCACTCGTAGATGCCAATATTCAGAAAAGGTGCATAGACAACCAAGCGAGAAAAGTTTCAAACTCAGGTGTGCCTACCACATTTTGACATCTCCTATATCACTCAGCTTTGTAAGTATCAAAAGCATAGAGCTGAGGCTGTGGATCAGTTAGTAAAGTACTACCAGAGAGCCTGAGTTTGGTTCCCCATCACCCACATAAAAAGCCAGGGTCAATGCATAGAGGTACAGACAAAAAGATCGCAAAGGTCTGCTACTCAGTCACGCCAGCTGAATTGGGGAGTTGCAGGCCCAATGAGGCAGAAAAGGGTTCAGGAAGATAAGAAGCACACAACTGAGGACACCCACACAGCCATGTGTACACACATCCATGCCCACATACCTAAAGAAGGTAAAAAGCAACTGAAGACACACATATGCATACATGTGTACACATACAAACACCCCCACCCCACAAACAAGAGTGTTAGAACAGTGTGTTTCTCTTAGATTCACTCCAAAGTCACTTTTTTCACCCAAAATTCCTTTTTTCTTCTCCTAAAAAACAACACCTCCTAAACCCAATGTTACCAGCATACATGAGTGTGGGGTTATCCACAGTAGCATGACCAATTTATCAGGGGCTACACACCTGAAAAAAGCTGGCCCTCCTTTGACAGCTGTCAACTGTCCTGAACTACCCACTCTAAGATACAGACTAGACTGGTTTTGTAGCACTTCCTGAGGCCTGGCGCTTTCATTCCCCTCTAACCCACCCAGACCTTCACGACTTTCCCCGAGGTGTGTGTGTGGGGGGGATATGTTTCATTTAGGGATGAGCACTCCAGTCACTTATTCTTTGCACTCTCTTTTCAGTTCTTGGTGGTAACCTCCATACATTGCATAAAGAAGTGTCTCTGATGAGGGTTTAGCGGGATTAACCTATGGATGTAAGTATTTAGAAGGCAGTTAGCCCACCAATTTAACAAAATGACAGCAGTGCCTCAGTACTACAAAACCAGATGTTGATGCAAATGATAGTGTAATAATGTTCTGCGTGTGCAAACACAGTTCTAACCTCATGGATACCATCCTGGGATGAGGGGCTCTGGCGTCCAAACAACACACTGTTCAGAATAGTTGTACTACAAAACTGCACACTGTCCACCTCATCAACCCCTTCAACAGCCTCCTCCTGGGCTGAGATGAGCTCATCTGTTAGACTGAACTGTAGATACCTTCCTGCCAACTGTCCCCAAAGTGACAGCCCTTGATGTCTCCGTCCTCAGCCAGCCTTTCCCACAGAGCGTGTGTCCCGAGGCACGACCCTCTGTGCTTCAGTCATGTCTGCCTCCACTTTCCATTTTCAACTTTTAACTGTTTCAATCATTCTCTCCCAGTCCTGGTGTGAGTGCAGTGTACACACTACCATGACTGCTTCTAATGGTATACAACCTCGGGTGTCAGCCCTCCTCTTCTGGGGGCTGGAGAGATGGCTCAGAGGTTAAGGGCACTGACTGCTCCTCCAGAGGTCCTGAGTTCAGTTCCCAGCAACCACATGGTGGCTCACAACCATCTATAAGTGGTCTAATGCCCTCTTCTGGCCTGCAGGTGTACATGCAGACAGAGCACTGTATATGAAATAAGTAAGTAAGTAAATCTTAAAAAGCCAGGGTCTTCTGTTCATCTCTGTATATATCAGGCTAGCTGAACAACCAGTTTCTGGGGATTCGCCTGTCTCCACCTTCTAATTTCATCCTAGGAAAGCAGGGATTATGTGTGTGTTTGTCTGCATGCTGTTTGTGTATCAAGGGTAGGCTTGGTACCTGATGAGGTCAAGAGGGTGTAAACCACCCAGGGATACTGGGAACTAAACCAAGGTGCTCAGCAAGAGCAGGAAGTGTCCTTATTTGCTGAGCCATCTCTCCAGTCCCTTAATTACTCCTCCTCTGCCCCCCCCCCCCCACCAACGCAGGGTTTCTCTGTGTAGCCTTGGCTGTCCTGGACATGCTTTGTAGACCAGGCTGGCCTTGAACTCTCAGCCATTCACCTGCCTCTGCCTCCCCAGTGCTGGGATTAAAGGCGTGCGCCACCACGCCTGGCTCAGCCTGGCTCAATTATTCTTATACAGCTTTTCACACTCTCCTAACTGGAAAACCAACCATGTTTTTCAGTCTATATCTTGCTAGGGACTTTCCTTTTGCACATAGGGACCATTCTCCATATGTTTTTCTTTTTCAAAAATATTTCTTTATTATTATGTATTCAGTGCTCTATCATGTACACCTGCAGGCCAGAAGAGGGCATTGGATTACATTGTAGATGGTTGTGAGCCACCATGTGGTTGCTGGGAATTGAACTCAGGACCTCTGGAAGAGCAGGCAGCACACTTAACTGCTGAACCATCTCTCCAGCCCGCTTTATGCTTTTCAAAAGTCCTGGGTTAAGCAATATTCAAAGCAGGCAGCCAAGTTCTAGAATATACACACCTCTGTGGAGCCAATAGCATATTAATTCTGAGATTAAAAAAAGTTTTTGACCCTTAACTCAGTCAGGTCCATACATTAAATTGGACATCTAAGTTGAATGCTGCTGGGCTGAGAAGATAGTATAGCAAGTAGAGTATCTGCCTGGAAATGTTAAGGCAGGAGGCTAAGCAGACCTCAGGGGCTGGCCAGCTGGAGACACTGTCAGGAAGAGTGGACGGTGACTCACAAATAACACCTGAGGTTGTTCACTTGTCTTATAAGATTAGCAAACACACTCTCCCCGCCCCTCAACTGGCTATTAATGTTTGAAATATATAACGGAGAGGGAGAGAATGAAAACCACACAATTTAGAAAATGCCACACTTTCAGCAGGGGCTACTATAAAATCATTAAAGGCAAGTCAGATCTAAGCACTAACACGAGAAGATACAATTCTATTAACAATGACATTTAAGAAAACAACGTCAGGCTGGGCGTGGTGGTGCACGCCTGTAATCCCAGTACATGGGTGACAGAGGCAGGAGGATCTCTGAGTTCCAGGCTAGCCTGGTCTACAAAGCTAGTTCAGGATAGCCAAGACTACACAAAGAAACCCTGTCTCAACACATCCCTGCTCCCAAAAAAGAAACCATCAGGAAACAAAGTCACCTTTTAAAAATACCTCTGCAATTTAAAAACTGTTACAAGAATCTATAAACTTAGAAGTTTTTAAAGGTGTAGGTCTTAGGTAAAAATGTGTATGTACATTTTTATCCATAAAGACACAAAGATGAGCAGTGTTGTGCCAATCTCTCCTCTGGGAGGGAGGGAGGGAGGGGGGAGGGAGGGGGAGAGAGAGAGAGAGAGAGAGAGAGAGAGAGAGAGAGAGAGAGAGAGAAACACAAGAGCGCGCATATGAGAGCATACTCCAGAAGTTAGTTCTAACAATGACAACACTGGCTGGTGAAGGGACTCGTCCCGGTAGCCTGCTTATCCTTTCTCTGAGTGTCACCAGGCCTCCCCACCAAAGGGAAGTGGTCAAATATGGGGCACCAGAGTCCATGTCAGAGTCAGTCCATGCTCTCCACACAACTGTGGAGAATGTGCTGTCCATTGGCTAGATCTGAATAGGGGACCTAGCACATTTTAAGCAAAGCATTACCCAATACTTATAAGTAAATTTGCTCAGTTTTCAGGTTGGATCTTAATACAATAAGCAGTACTAAAGCCAAGCTTAGGAAAAACATCAACAGCCTGGTCTACAGAGTGAGTCCAGGACAACCAAGACTACACAGAGAAACCCAGTCAGGGGGCGGGGCAAAATCAATGAAGCAAAGACTTACCTTTGGAGTCAGCATTTGGGAACAGCCTGTTCCAGGGCACCTTGTTTTTGTGCGGGAGAGAAAGCAAGTAGTTTCTAGCTTTTAAATTTATTATACAATTCAGATCTTCCTGTGATGGAGATCCAAGAATACCTATTAGACAAAATATTAGCTGTTAAATGTCAAGGACAAATTACGGCACACATCAGCTATGGGACAGAAGGGATTCTGTACTTCATGTATTTATCTTGCACTACAATTTTTTTTACAAAAAAGTCTTTAATAATTTTATATTAGAGAAGATAAAACAAATAAGCCATGTCTATAGTGCTTAAGAGCTTACCCAGGATGTGATTCAGCTGGTCAAGGTAATGCTTTCCTGGGAAGATAGGCCTGTTCGATAGCATCTCTGCCAGGATGCAGCCCACAGACCAAATATCAATGGACTTGGTATAACCCTGCAACCAAAAGGGAGAAGACAGAGTAATAGAATGTGGTGTCCATGACAACATGAGATCTTTTATATGACAGCCACATGGCAAAGTTTAAGCATCTTCTTTGAGACTACAATTTGGAAACACAGGGACACAGAATGAAAAACAGTAATTTGGCTTTTTTTTAAAAAAAGATTTATTTTGGATACAGTGCTCTGCCTGCATATATACATACACACCAGAAGAGGGCACTAGGTCTCAGTATAGATGGTTCTGAGCCACCACATGGTTGCTGAGAACTGAACTCAGGATCTTTGGAAAAGCCACCAGTGCTCTTAACCTCTGGAGCATCTCTCCAGCTTTCTTAAGAGATGTCACCAGAGGTGGGCGTGCACACCTTTAATGCTAGCACTCAGGAGGCAGAGGCTGGAGAAGCCGTTTCTGGCTTGATGATGGATTGTGACGTGGAACTGTAGGCTGAAATGTTCTGCTCCTCAAGTTGCTTTTGGTCACGACATGTTATCATAGTAATAGAAATCCAAACTAAGAAGATGCTGAATCACTATAATCACTTTCATGTTTATCTGTTGAAGTTATTACTTAGAATTTCTTAAGTATGCCGTACCCCAGTCCATGTTCTAATGTTAGAAACTTAGAATTATCACAAATTAGAGCAAGAAAAAGTAGCAACTCATTATCTAGCTAATTTTTATAAACTTGGAAATCAACTTACATGGACAATTTTATACTTCTGGAATAACTTTATTCAGTTTGTTAAAAACAAAACAAAACAAAAAAACAGGCTGAAAACCCCCCACCTTTGGTGATGGTGCAAGCTCCAACATTCTCATCTTTCTATTTATTTCTTAGGTATAAAATTTCTCTTAAAGGAAGTCTGTTAGAAGTCACGTAATTAGCAGGGTGTGGTAGCACATGCCTTTAATCGGGAGGCAGAGGCAGTAGATCTCTGTGAGTTCGAGGCCAGCCTAGTCTACAAAGCGAGTCCAGGACAGCCAGGACTACAAGAGAAACCCTGCCTCCAAAAACCAAAAACCAAGGGGTGGGGGGTGGGGAGAGAGTCATGTAATTATTCATTGTAGTAATCCAAGAAAAAAATGCCTCAATAAGGAACGTGAGCTGGAATTTGTGGAAAATGGTAGATAAAATAATAAACAGAGAAATATAAACAAGAGAAAAAAGAGTCAATCAGTACAAAAATTCAAGAGTGAATTTATTTTGGAAAACTAAAGAACTAGTTATTGGGTCTACAGTAATGATAAAATAGTCAGAATTTTAAGAAATTATTTCTAAAACTCTTATAATCTAAAATACCCGTTGCTTTCAGCCAAAGCTAAATAAAGGAATCAATGAAACCCCAAAACACACACACAAATAGATAAGTAGAATCCCCAGGCTTCTTGGGTCTGGGAAAGGGACAGCAAAGGACAGGTGGAGCAGCAAGCACTGTCTAAGGGAAGAGAGACGTCCAAACTACAGACAGGAGTTTATATATATTATAACCCAGGAGAATAAATAATAGAGAAAGTTAAGATAAAAAAGGTGGTAGATTTTTGGGTTTTGTTGTTAATTTTGTGTCTATATGGGTTTGTGCACATGTGAGTGGGTCGTATGCTGTGTGCTAACACACTATGGAGAGACAGCAGCTCAGCAGAGGGCTCTTGCAGAGGGCACAGTGGTTTGTTTAGCAGCTCATACCACTGCCTACAGTTCTAGCTCTAGGGTACACAACGGCTAACTTTGTTGTCTTTGAGCATCATACATGTGCACAAATTCATATAGACACACAGTTAAAACCAAACCAGACACCTATCAGGAGGGGAAAAAAAAAAAAAAAAAATAAGAGAAGAAGAAGAAAAAAGAAAAGCCAGGTTTGTGGCAGGCTGGATGGCTCAGTGGTTAAGAGGACTGACTGTTCTTCCAGAGGTCATGAGTTCAATTCCCAGCAACCACATGATGGCTCACAACCATCTATAACGTGATCTGATGTTTCTGGCCTGCAGGGGTACATGCAGACAACACTGTATGCATAGTAATAAATAAATTAATTTAAAAAAAAAAAAAGAAGAAGAAGAAAAAAAAGAAAGAAAAGAAAAGCCAGGCTTGTTAGTGCACACCAGTAATCCCCACATTCTGGGAAGCAGAGTTAGAGGCCACCTGGTCTACAAAGTGAGTCCAGGACAGCCAAGGCTACCCAGAAAAACCCTGTCTCAACAAAACAAAACAAAATAAAAAAACCAAACCAAATAAAACAACCCAAACTGAACCTCAATGTTCTTAGCAGTGCTCAATTTTGCCTACCAGCTCATAATTCTAACAAAGAACACATACTTTATTTTTTCCTGGCATTTGTAAATCCATTCAATCACATCATGCATTTATTTTATCATCATCATCATCGTCATCATCATCTATTTATTGTGACAAGGTATTAATGGCCCAGGCTGGCCTTAAACTTGTAGCAATTTGGGGGTTGGAGAGATGGCTCAGTGGTTAAGAGCACTTACTGCTCTTCCAGAGGACCCAGGTTCAATTCCCAGTACCCACTTGGCAGCTCACAACTGTCTGTAACTCCAAGATCTGACACCCGCACACAGACATATACATATAGGCAAAAACACTAATGCATGTAAAATGAGGAAAAATAAAATATTTTTAGAAAAGAAAAAACCTTGTAGCAATTTTTCCACCTTTGCCTCCTGAGTGCTGAGATCATGCCTGCCTGCCTCTTTGCTCCCCAGTCCCCTCCCTTTTCTGTTTTTTGTTTGCTTGTTTGTTTTTGAGAGAAGGTTTTTCTACGAAGCCTGTCCTCTCTACGTAGGCTGTCCTAGAATCAAAGACCTGCCGGCCCCTCCGGGAACACAAGGACCAAGGGTATGCACCCCCACATATCACCCAAGATGCAGGTTTGTTAGTAGAGTCTGGGTGACCTGGATCTACCCTTCATAGCAACTCAGGTAAGAGGAGTGAGGACTTCATTATGAAAAATAACACCTGTGCTTTAAGAGGCCAGAGGTTCCTTTCTTTCCATGCCAGCAACTTTTTGAAGAGACAGTCTTCCTTATCAGGCAACCTGAGCTTTGTGAACAGCTCTGGAACATATGCACAGAAACACACAGTACTAGAAGTTGTAACAGCATAAACAATAGGAATGGAAGCTGCCGTAGTCATTGGGACTGAAGAGGTGAACCCTAAAGACCCAAAGTTCAGTCTAGACTGAAGGCTGGAGAGGCAAGTTTATAGCTGTTGTTTCTTTTCTTACCTTGGAATTCAACATAATTTCTGGAGCTCTGTACCAACGTGTGGCTACGTACTCTGTCAAGAACCCTGTGTGATCATGATCTGGATCTGCAACGCGGGCAAGGCCAAAGTCACAAATCTAAGGGGAAGAAAGTGGGATACCTTTTTAGTCTAATGAGCTAATATGAAGAAGGAGGAGGAGGGGGGAAGGGGGGGAAGGGGAGGGGAGGGGGAGGAAGAGGAGGAGGAAGAGGAGGAGGAAGAGGAGGAGGAGGAGAAAAGGCAGTATCAATAGTAAGGACAACAAGTGTATGTTACCAATATTATGTCAGATGCTTTTCTGGAAACTACAAATTCATTCATTCTTCCTTTCTTTTTATAATTAAGATAAAAAAAAAAGAATTATTTATTATTATGTATACAATGTTCTATCTGCATGTATACCGCAGGCCAGAAGAGGGCATCAGATTACATTATAGATGGTTGTGAGCCACCACGTGGGTGCTGGGAATTGAACTCAGGACCGTTGGAAGAACAGTCAGTGCTCTTAACCACTGAGCCGTCTCTCCAGCCCAAATTCATTATTTCTTAATCCTCAACAACCTGAACGGAAGTGAAGACAGTCCACATGCTGGTGGGTCATGTGTCAGGGTATGTATGACCTGACAACCATCCTTAGGTCTCATCACCATCACTACTGTGAGTGCATAGCACTCTCGCTTAGGTGCCTTGAACAAAACCATCTTAGGGGCCTGGGGAGATGGCTCTCCCAGACGACCTGAGTGGTCACCAATGCCCACATTGAGTGATTCACAATTGCCTATAAATTCTAAGGTCACCCGAAACTTTCTTCTGGTCTCCACGGGCACCTGCATACTACATAGAAACTACAGAAAATTAAGTCTCAAAAACAAAACAAGTAAAATCACCAAACCCATCCAGAGACGTTTTCCTCTCCAAGCTAGCTGTTGAAACCCACACAATCACCGACAATTTGATCCTTAATTTGCCCGGTTTTATTTCCTCAGACTTCATTTCTGACTTATTTTCCACTTAATCTAAAAGTTTTTTAATTTCTAAAGTCTTACTTCCCTCCTTTTCACATAGCCAATCCTGACAGTTTTAAAGCTTTTAGTACTGAAGATAAACCATTTTTTATCTTCATTTACTTATTGTACGTGTGCATGTACATGTGTGTATGTGATTATGTGCGTGCATGAAGAGCAAGACACATGTGATAGCCAGAGGACAGCTTTCAGAAAGAAACTGAATTTCTCCTATCATGTGGGTCTCAGATATTAAACTCAGGTCATCTGGCTTGGGAGCAAACACTTTTATCACTGAGCCACTCTGTCATTGCCACTGTTCCTCAGAGACCAATCCAAGAAAGAGACAGGTTAACAAAGACAGGACACTGTACAATAGAAGGCCACCTGGAAGACAGACCAATGTGGAGGCCTGCCTGTATTAAGTCAGCTAAAAAACAAGGAGTGGCCCTTAAGTTTAATAGTAAAACCTCCAGAAGAAAAGGCAAATGTTTTGTGGATCATTTTTTGTGTGTGGCTGAGTTATTAGTTTTTAAAATCAGTTCTTTTGTTTGGTTTTGGTTTTTGGAAACAGGGTTTCTCTGTGTAACAGAGCCCTGGCTTTCCTGGACTGGCTTTGTAGATGAGGTTGTCCTTGAGCTCACTGAGATCCGCCTGGTTCTGGAATGAAAGGCTTGTGCCACCATACCCAGCTTTAAAATTAGTACTTTTTAACAGCAACAATTTGACCAAAAATCTGTCACAGAATTCAGAGATTTCCCCCTAAAAACAAGTTTAATGAGAGAAAAAACAAAAAACCAAGGCCTGAACTTTGGTCATGAAAGATTTGCTTGCCCCTGCCTCCCAGTACCGGGATTTAAGGCACGCACCATCACACCTGACAAGATCTACCACAAGTTATAGCCACCCCAGTGAGAAGCTGTGTATCACTGTGAGCCTTGTTTTGTTTTCTTGATAGAGGACGAAGAAACAAAAATAATATACGTGACGCTGTACACATAAAATATGTAAGTATACACATTCACATAAGAACTATGAATTTGCTACTGAAAGGAAGAATGGATTAAAGAAGAAATGAGACTCATACTATACTTGTATTTTAATTTAAAATATTTGTCCTGGCTGTTTTGGGGAGGCAGAGGTAAGTGGATCTCTGAGAGTTTGAGGCCAGTCTGGTCTATAAAGTGAGTCCAGGACAGTCAGGGATACATAAAGAAACCCTGACTTGAAGAACAAAAACAAAAAGTTTAGATATCTGATAGTTTTGACTATAAATAACACTTCAAATCCAAGTTGTTTTAAAAGGTACATATCCAGCTCTTGGGAAGCAGAGGCCAGCCTGGCCTAGAGTGAGTTCTAGGACTGCTAAGGCGACACAGAGAAACGCTGCCTCAACCAAAAAAGTGCATAGCATCCTGAGCGTGAACAGCTTGGCTGACCTTGAGATCACAAGTGGTGTTCAGCAGGAGGTTGGAAGGCTTGAGGTCACGATGCAGAACATTAGCTGAATGGATATATTTTAATCCTCTCAGGATCTGATAAAGAAAATAGCAGATATGGTCATTGCTGAGGTGCTGTGTCTTCAAGAGCTTGTACAGGTCTGTCTCCATGAGGTCCTGCACTATGTATCTGGATGGCAGGTTAAGGTAGAACACACTTAACATAGCACCAGGACAGATTCAACCCCCTTGATCCTCTTCCCACACAGCTTCTAACACAGAGAGGCCCTCACAGGACAGAAGAGACTCAGGACAACACGGTGTCTCTCACTGAAGCGAACATGCATAGGCTCTGCCTATGCGACTTCTTGTGGGCCTAGACTGAGACTTGAAACACATTATTTGGCTAATCCTGGAATCTCAATTTGCCTGTTCTCCAAAATGTCCATGATGAACCAATTTCCTCCAAAGCTTAAGGGACACAATGGCTAACAAACATCAAGATCCTTCTCTTTGGCCCAGAAGCAATGTGTAATGCCACCATTCTTTTTCTTTGCTTCTTGCCATCAACATCCTTACAAACCAACCTAGAGGTACATACAGGCCTAGAAATAACACTGCCACTGAGTCCAGTCTCTGCCTTACTCTTTGATCACTCTTAAATTCTGTACACATAGAAGACGACCAGGGGGTGTGGGGGTGGGGCCACTGGACAGAGGGCTCAGCGGTTTAAGAGCACTGACTGCTCTTCTAAAGGACCAGGGTTCAATTCCTAGCACCCACATGGATGCTCACAACTGTCTGTAACTCCAAGATCTGACACCCTCACACAGACAGACATGCAGGCAAAACATCAATGGACATAAAATGAAAATAAATAAATAATTAAAAAAAAAAAAAAAAGACCAGGGGAAGTAGTGTGAAGATGGGGTTTATGAACCAGTTGCAGTTGCAAATGCCTTTAATACCAGCACTCGGGAGGCAGAGGCAGGTGGATAGCTGTGAGGGAGGCCAGCCTGGTCTACAAAGTGAGTTCCAGGACAGCCAGGGATACACGGAGAAACCCTGTCGTGGAAATCCACAAAGGAAAGGGTTGGTGATGAGTCCTGCTGTCCTTCCTGCACTGCCACCCACTATTTAAGCGCCACTTCAGCGAGGTCACATTGCTTCTTATGAAAGCTAAAACTGTATAAACCTTTGCTTTTAACATCACCATAATAATGTTTTATTAGGACAATTTTTGCATTTCTTTTATTTTTGTGCATAAACACTATTCTGTTCCCTACAGATGAGACTAGGCATGGGACTTGAAGGACTAAGACTTGTTGTCTACAACAGATGTTCTTTTATGACAATAGGTAAAACAAGAATAACAGGTGGTAGCAGCAGGAGGTATTCCACTCAGAATGACATACCTACCACTTACTAAGAGAGATGTTTAAAAATGGAAAGTCTGCCTAGAGACATGGAGCTGCCACTCCCTAGAGACGCAGACTGTGAGGCAGGATTTTCTAGATCAGATCAGCTCTGATATCTAATGCTGGCTATAATAATGTGATCTAGTCTTAAAGATTTTGAGCCCAGTTTGTTTGTTTATTCATTCATTCGTCCGTTTATTTGGTTTTGTTTTTGAGACAGGGTTCTCTATGTAGCCCTGGTTGTCCTAGACTTGCTTTTTAGACCAAACTGGTCTCAAACTTAAGAGATCTACCTGCTTTGCCTTCGTCTTCTTAAAGGTGTGTGCCACTGTGCCCGATAAGGAAGCTGGGGCTCAAAGAGGAGCAGACTCAGGCAGGTGCACATCTAGGGGGCACCCACTTCATCATGGGGCTGAAAATGACAGTAACCAACTTTTCTAAGCTAAGATTCAAGAAAACCATTATAGAAAACAACAGAGAAAACATACTAAAATTAGCCAAAACATGGTAAGATAGAGGGGGGAAAATGCTTTAAACATTAGAGTAAGTACAAACAGATTACAATTTCCTCTTAGTATCCATTAATGTGTATGGGAGGAGTGATTTTAAAATATGCTTTGTGTGCCGGGCGTGGTGGCACACGCCTTTAATCCCAGCACTCTGGAGGCAGAGGCAGGCGGATCGCTGTGAGTTCAAGGCCAGCCTGGTCTACAAAGCGAGTCCAGGACAGCCAAGGCTACACAGAGAAACCCTGTCTCGAAAAACCAAAAAAAAAAAAAAAGAAAAGAAAAGAAAAGAAAATGCTTTGTGTGCTTTTCCTTGATTTCAAGTTATTTACTCCACAAAGTAACCAAGCAGCAGAGGCAGCAGCAACTGATGTTAGAAAAGGATACACATCTTTCATTTGCTCAATGGTTGGTGCACGGATGATGTCATTGATGCCGATGATGTTCTCATGTCTGAAGCGCAGTAAGATTTTTATCTCTCTTAGAGTTCTCTGGCAGTAGGTCTGGTGCTCAAAAGGACTGATTTTCTTGATAGCAACTCGAACTTTGTTGATATTATCATAAGCAGAGCTTTAAAGAAAAAAGGAAAAAATCAAAGGTATGTTATGAAAAACTATTCAAACAGCTCACGGAATTATTTGGCAGAAAGAATACAAACTTGTAAAGTATTAAAGTTTTAACATCTGTGTTGATAGTTTGTGCTTATGGAAGCAGCATACCACAGGAGGCTTTTTTGTGCTACCCCAGGGTTGGGAGGGGAGAAGCGTGTCAAGCCAGGGAAGAAAGAAGATGAAGCAGGGCAGCAGGTGCTGAACTGACATTTCAGAGCTGCAAGGCCTTCCTCAGGAGAGGAGTGCTCATTTCATAACCCTACACAGGCTCACAGGAAACAAACAAACAAACCCACACCTAAATGAACTAAACCACCACAACATTTTCCCACTGTCATAAATAGCAGATATATTTTGGTAAGAATATAGTTTCTGCCTCCAAAACAACTATAGTTGTATTGAATTCCCTGACTTGGCAGAACCATTAGATACCATCAGATACATCCTTATCCCTAAACAAAACAAACAAATGATTCTGGAAAACTTAAGTATCCCTTTATCAATTTGTTTTTATTTTATGTATATGAATGTTTTTTTTCTGTGTATGTCTGTGTACCACGTGTATACAGCTCTCTTGGAGGGCATCAGATCCTTATGAACTGGACTTACAGGCAATTGTGAGCTACCATGTGGGTGCTGGGAATAGAACCTGGGTCCTCTGCAAGAGGAGCAACTACTCTTAACACCGAGTGATCTCTTCAGCCCAATTTTCAACTCTCTCACATACGCTTTCCCTCTTAGACAAGGTTTCTCTGCACAGCCTTGGCTGTCCTGAACTCGGGAGATCTGTGCCTGCCTCTGCCTCCCCGAGTGCTGGGATTACAGTCGTGCCTGGTTCCCATTATCAGCTTTCTTACGTGAAAAATACAGGACTGGTTTTTTGTTTGTTTGTTTGTCTTTGGTTTTCTTTGGTGGAGGGTTACTGAATTAATCTTGTAACGAAATCTTCTAAAAAACATTTTCACAGCTATGATATGACTTCAGTGCTTTCCAAGCTATCCTTAAGACCCAACTACATAATTCTGTTTAGATGCAATAAAAATCCTACATTTAATTTTACAATGGCTTGGAATTTTGAATATTACCACTATCTATGGGGGGGGGGGGAAGAACAGTACCTAATTATTTTCTACGAAAGCATTTTATATTAATAAATGTCAACATCTGGCGACTGATTAGAACAATGAAAATATTGGCAGGCAGTAAAATATTTTCTTGTTTCCTAAGTGCTAGAAACACAAAACAGCTTCTAAAATGGTTATCTATCCACTGTAGTGATGCCTCTGAGTCTCTCTGAAGACTCTGCTCTATGAGTGACCTTCTCAGTGGCTGCCATCATCATATGATGCCACTCACATGCTGCACTGTCCCCAAACACTTTGAAACAATATACGGTTGTTAAACAGAATGACTATTTAAATGTTATTTTTACTTGGTTTGGTACACTAGGGTCCAAAGCAATTGTTTTCAGGGAGGCAAGCAAAAAAGGTGTATAGTTTAGGCAAGTGTATTCAGTATTCAATACTGGGATCTACTTTTAGAAATAAAGTCTCTCTTTGATAATCATAACAAGAAATAAAACAAATTGCCCAGGTTTGGGATTGTTGGCTTAGTGCTAGAGAGCTGCCCGGTAGCATCAAAAAGCTGCAGAATTTGATCCTTCAGCATGGTAAAATTTAAAGTTAAGTAAAAATAAACTTGTAAAATACTGATCAGAAACCCATCATAATAAATTCTTACTTTTCACGAGAAACAGAATAGTCAAATATGGTTTGCTTTATAGAAGGAAGCTAACAAGACTGGTTTAGTTAGTTTGTTTTTAAGGCAGCAGGGTCTTTCTAGCCCTGGCTGATCTGGAACACAGATCCACTTGCCTCTGCTTGGAGTCCTGGGATTAAGGGTGTGGTCACCACAATGGGTTTGTCTAATAGTGCTGTTAGAAGGAACCAAGCATCAGTGTGGCCTGCTACTGTATCACCTGACTTGGTGGTGAAATAACCAGACCGACTTTTTTCCTTCTTTTTTTTTTAAAGACAGGGTCTCTCTGTGTAGCCTTGACTGTCCTGGACTCACTTTGTAGACCAGGCTGGCCTCAAACTCACAGTGATCTGCCTGCCTCTGCCTCCCAGTGCTGGGATTAAAAGTGTGCGCTACCACACCTGGCTCAAACCGACTTCTTTAACTGAAGGTGTTGACCCCATCTTCCTCTTCCACATTTCACTTGAAAGGAAGCTAAGACCCTGCTCATAGTGTGGCACAATATTCTTGGCTCAGATAGACATGCAGGAAAACACCCGTATGCATATAAATAAATAAAAATTTTAAAAAGAAAGGGAAGGGGAGCTACAGTGTCTGTCCTGATTACACACATGTATCATCCCACCACTAAGGAGGAGAGGCAGGAGCATCTCTGAGTTCAAGGCAGCCCAGTCTATGTATAGCAAGTCCCAGGGCAGTCAGTAAGAGATCCTGTCTCAAAATGGGGTAGGCACCACTCTTGGATTGGGTTTGAGGCCTGCTCTACAGGAGAGCTGTGTCTGGTAATATACGTCTAGTCAAAAGTCCACAGATAGAGAATTTATCCAAACAACTAGTGTTGTTTTGCTAAATGGACATCTTGTCAAATTGCCTTCTAAATATATTTATACGTAAGTTTCAATGCTTCTGTCAAGCTTGGCCAAAGAAGTTTCTTTTCGCAGTGGGTAGCAGTCAACGACTTAAGTGGTCAAAGTGTTGAGAATAAGTGACTGTTGGGTGCTCAGCCCTAAAAACTGGGCATCTTAAAAAAAAAAAACCAAAAAACCAGGCATCTGTCTCATGCCCCGAAAGGCTCAGGAAATATGCAAGATGGCGGAAAGAATGTAGGAGCTATAGGATGGAGAGGAGTGTTGTGAAATGTTGCATATGATCAAGCCAACCAACATTTCAGCATGAATGAGAGAAGGAATCATGAAGATCCAGTAACAGGGGAGGAATAACTGCCAAGCGATAGCTGCTGGGAGAGAAATGATTTTTCTTTGGGGCATAGCTGCTGATACGCTGCCTAGCCTCATCCATGTCCATGAAAGCTCATTAACTGGACTCAAAGGTTGTAAGAAAAATAAGAATATAGGAACATGGGAGGAAGAAATGTTGGCCTGTGGGGGATGTAGGAGGGGAGGTATGTGCTGGATATGACGCAGATACATTGCATATATACACAAAATTGTCAAAAGTAAATAAAAGAATTTAAAGGGTTATACAAGACTTTTTGGATACATGGTCTATTCCAGGGCTGAGATGGGTTGGAACAGCTTCCAGAAGCACACTGACCAGCAAATATGGGACTAAAAAGCTCACAAAATCTGAATATTTAACAGGTGCTTTGTGCACACTTAGGGAAGGAAAGGGAATCAATATGAGTCAATTATGAACAAGTCATGGTAAACCAACTTCATTTCCTGTTTTGATAGGGTTACCACGGTAACAGGAGAGTATTGGTCACAGCTTCTGTAAAACTCAAGCTACTTGAAATGTACTTCCTATTTGACAGACTTCATGTTAAGTGTGGTGGAGGAAAAAGAAAGTTCCTGCTCTTGAGAAGCTTTGAGTTTAGTGAGGAAAGGAGACGGACACACACACAACATAACCCTCACAGAAAGTACTTCCTAAACACAAAGAGAATCTGGGTAGATTAATTGCAGATGAGGACACAGAGCAGAATGAAAAGTCAGGTCTCAGCTGCAGATATGGTGGGACAGTCTTTAATCACAGCACCCAGGAGGCAGAGGCCGCACCATGCACATCTCTGTTAGAGGCCAACTGCAGAGCCAGCCACAGCTACACAATGAGACCCTCTCTAAAAGGAAGGAAGAGAAAAGAAGGGGTGATGGTGGGGGGTGTGGAGGGAAGGAAGAAGGGCTGATGGTGGGGG
>OU015745.1:71898641-71918185 GCA_907169655.1 Acomys percivali | reverse complement strand
CTGATGGTGGGGGGTGTGGAGGGAAGGAAGAAGGGCTGATGGTGGGGTGCGTGCAGGGAAGGAAGAATGTTCGTTAGAAATAGCATCCTACAGGAGTAGACTTCTTACACAAAAGCAGGGCTACAAGCAATTAGAGATGCAACATGGGGCGAGAGAAAAGGACCAACATGACCACGAGACCACTACCCTCACAGTGTCCCTTCCCAGAAGGGATTATGTTGACCAACAGCCCTCAACTTCTGTCTCAGAAACTTTGCAAACCCATGCCCAGTAGACCACTCTTGTTGTAAAGCTCAAAGTGAAGGGGGAACATTGTGGTTGAGGAAAGAAGAGGGCTATGCTATGGCTGTATGCTCCTGAAAGTACTGGTACAGGACTCTAAGAAGCCTAAGACTTTTCTAGTTGAGCCTGACCTTTAAGGTTGTTAAAATATTCTCAGTTGGGTGTGGTGGCCCCTAGTCTACAAAGTGAGTCCAGGACAGCCAAGGCTACACAGAGAAACCCTGTCTTGAAAAACCAAAAAAGATATAATACTCAGTCGGTGGTGGCACACGCCTTTAATCCCAGCACTTGGAAGGCAGAGGGTGGCGGATCGCTGTGAGTTCGAGGCCAGCCTGGTCTACAAAGAAAGTCCAGGACAGCCAAGAGAAACCCTGTCTCGAAAAACAAAACAAAACAAAAAGACCCTTGTCCAACCCTGAAGTCTGTGTTCACTAGGACAGACAGATGAGGAAGGGAAGAGAATAGCATTCCAGAAGACAGAGAAGAACTGGAAAGCGTCTACTCAGAAACTGCAGGGAAGGCATTTGTGAACGGAAAGAAAACAGGGCCCTTTGTTTTTTAAAAATAACAGAATACGGGAAGAATGACTGGAAAATCCAAGTAGACAACAGATAAGGCCTTATGAAGAAAGTAGGCAAATTAAGGTTGGAGACTAGTGGGGTGGAAAAGAAAGCTCCTGATAGCAAAACTGGGGGAGGGCGGAGGAATGGAGGAGCAGACAACAGGGATGGATAGAAAGGGAAAAGTAATGTCAGAAGACACATGCAGAGATCAAAGGCACTGAAGTACCTGAATGACTAGGAGATGAACAGATGGCTTCCCACAAAAGCCAAAAAAATAACAAAACTAACTTAATAATATTCTTAAAGGTAGGTAAATATGATGCACAATGAAGGACAAAATTAGCAGCAGCAGCAGCAGCAGCAGCAGCAGCAACAACAACAACAACAACAGACCCAGACATTAAGATGACAGAATTAGGGGCTGTAGAGATGGCTCAATGGTTAAGAGCACCATCTGTTCTTTTAGAGGTCCTGAGTTCAATTCCCAGAAACCACACGGTGGCTCACAACCATCTATACTGGTATTTGATGCCCTCTTCTAGCATGCAGGTATACATGCAGATAGAGCACATATATATGTACAATAAATAAACAAATCTATTTGGGGGGTTTTTTTTTTCAAGACAAGGTTTCCCTGTGCAGCCTTGGCTGTCCTAGACTCACTTTGTAGACCAGGCTGTCTTCAAACTCACAGGACTACCTTTGTGTCCCTGAGTGCTGGGATTACAGGTATGTGCCACTGTGCCTGGCCTACCTGCTTAATTTTCTGTCTTTTTAACGACAAGCTTTTTTATTCATGTCTGTTTTGTTTGAAAACTAGTGTTGAGAAAGCACCTGAATATTTCTTTTTACCTTTGTAGAAATAAGTATTTATTTACTTTCCCTTAAATTTTGTACATATGGCTCCAGTTAAATGTATCTTAAGATATTTCATCTTGTTTCTCACCTCACTGACTTTTCTAAGTGCTATCTTTTTCTCCTTTAAAGTTTTGGGGATGTAGTGGTTGGATCTGGACTCAGAACTTTACTTAGTTCTCCCCTGAGGCCCTAGCCTCCCTGCCATTTGTTTTTTTCTTTTTCCCATCTCTAGATGAAATCTAGAAATTTGAGTTTTGATCTCTTGTACCTTGTATTTATTTTCCTTGCTTAGTTTCCCCTATTTTCTTAAGCATACCTAGTGTATTTAGAGAACTGTCAGAGCATTCTTCTGTGCTAATTCTGTCTTTAAAAAAAAAAGGTTTATTAAGCTGGGCGTGGTGCCGCAGGCGTCTTTAATCCCAGCACTTGGGAGGCAGAGGCAGGCCGGTCTTTTTGAGTTCGAGGCCAACCCGGTCTACCTGAGTTGAGTGCCAGGACAACAAGGGCTAGACTGAACAAAACAAAACAAATTGTGCCCATGCATTTGAGTCTTTGTGTGAGTATCTGTACTCGAGTACAGATATCTTCTAGGAACCAGAAGAGGGTGTAACATCACTAAGAGCTGGAGTTACAGGCAGCTGCCTGACAAGGGGCCTGGGAAACAAATCTTTTTTTTTTTAATGAGATTTTAAAAAAAATTTTATCACAATTTTTTTTAAATTTATTTATTCTTGTTACATCTCAATGGTTATCCCATCCCTTGTAGCCTCCCATTCTTCCCTCCCTCCCTTCCCCTATGACTGTGACTGAGGGGACCTCCTCCCGCTGTATATGCTCATAGGGTATCAAGTCTCTTCTTGGTAGCCTGCTATCCTTCCTCTGAGTGCCACCAGGTCTCCCCCTCCAGGGGACATGGTCAAATATGAGGCACCAGAGTTCGTGTGAAAGTCATACCCCACTCTCCACTCAACTGTGGAGAATGTCCTGTCCATTGGCTAGATCTGGGTAGGGGTGGAAACAAATCTTGATGGACTGAAAAAGTGCGCTGGCTGAAGTCTCCATCCTGGTCTGAAAACTGCTAACAGCAAAAGACAACCAACCCCAGGCCAGTTGCAGGTAGATAATTACTACATTTAATTCTTTACAATATAAGGGAAAATTATTTTTGTTCATATGTATTACATATAAAAAGAGGTTTGTAAGGAAGCAGAGACAGTTCCCAATACAGGTTATTGAGAATTACAGCATTGTGCCTAAAGGCCTGAAGGAACCCTAAAGAGAAAGAATCTTCAATTCTCTTCAGTTCTGGTGGGAGAGACTGGCTATTTGGTTCCAGGGGAACAAAGGAAGCTTTTGTTTTTATATGTTTCCAGAGGCAGGGAATAAGTTCACACCACATGACCTAGTCAATCTACCATAAATCAGAGCAGATTAGATGTAATTCAAGGTTGCCTTATATCTGGGCACCAGAGGAATCTGGGGTTGCTTCAAGCTGCAAGGAGGGAGGAGAGAGAGAGAGAAGCTGTGCTGTAACAACATGGCCACAGGGGCAGAAGGGTGGCGGTTGCGTCGGAAGACTGAACCCACATGCTAGGCAAGCACTCTACCAGTGTCCTACATCTACAATACTTTTACTTTGGGACAGGACCTTGCTAAGTTCCTAAGTTGGCCCACACTGCCTCACCCTCCAACATCTATATTATTGGGTACTAAGTGGTATTGGCACTGAAAATAAGTTTTATGAGCAACTCTTACTTAGCAGCAGCTACAATTTGTGAAATGCACTGCTCTGTATTAGTATGTGTAGAAGGTAGTATTTCAATGATAAATTAAGGATTTTAATAGATAGCCAAAGACAAAGGTATTTTAGAAGGAGCTGTGGGCACTCAAACTGTGGCTAGAATTCACAACATGTCCTGAGGAAGAGCAAAAGGTGAGGGACATCAGACTAAGAGGATGATGTATATATGTGTGTACGTGTGTACACATGCACCCCTTTGAGCCAGGACCTCCATACTATTCAGGCTTATCTAAAACTCACTATGTAGCCCAAGCCCTTTTCTGGCCTCCATGGATACTCCCCACAAAAATATATATAACTTCAAGAAAAGGCAACAATCCAATTATTGAAACAAGCAAGAGTATTTTATATGAAAATATGATGGATAGAAAGGCAAATGTACATTAAAACTACACATCCTCTGAATGGCAAAACTAAGACTAGTCACAGCAAGTGGTGAGGAGGACACACACGTTGGTGGTCTTCTTACACACTACAAGTGGGATTACAAATGGTGCAACCACTGTGGAAAATAGCTGGCAGATTCTGAAAAACCAAAATGCACTTAACAAACCAAATTAGCAACTGTAGTAAGTGAAATGAGTCTGTATAGCCATGTATAAGAACGTTTATAGGAGCTTTATGTGTAAAAGCCCCAAATGGAGAATAATTTAAATGTGGAAAGTAAATGATGTGGGAGCTAGAGAGATGGCTCAGAAGATAAGGGCATCACTGCTCTTGCAGAGGACCTGAAGTCAGTTCAGTTCCCAGCTCCTGTGTCAGGATGTGACTCTACCTGCAGGTCTGACACCTCTAGCCTCCAATACATAATTTAAAACACAACCCCCCAAACCGCACACACATACATACAACCTATTTATTTTCTAAAGAAAGAGAGAAGTCGTGGAATTGGATGGGTGGGCAGGTGGGGATGATCTGGGAGATGAGGAGGGGAAACCATAATCAGAGTACATTGTGAAAAATTATTTAAAATATTTAATTGCTAAATGATGCAGAAGCACACACCTGTAATACCAGTACCTGATAGGATCACAGGTTCAAGGAAAGCCTGTGCTAGAATATAGTAAGACTTTGGAAAGGGAAGATTAAAAGTAATGATCTGAGGTATATACACCCAATGGAACAGTATCCAGCAATGAAAAAGTGGATTGAGACGTGCAGTAATAAGAATGAATCTGAAGAAAGCCGGAGAGTAAAGTGCTGCTCATTTTCTATTCCATGTGAGATTCCAGGAAAGCTGTAGGTAACCTCTCTTGACAATAACCTGGTCTGTGACTGCTTGAGGCACAGACTCCTATAAAGAAGCAAGAGACCATTTTGTGGTGATGTGCTCTGTGACTTCTTTGTGGTGGTAGTTACACAAGTTAATATAGGTATCAAGATTTAACTATATAAAGAAGTATTAGAGTGGGGCATGTTGGCACACACCTTTAATCCTGGTACTTGGGAGGCACAGGCAGGCAGATCTCTGTGAATTTAAGGCTAGTCTGGGCTACACAATGAGTTCCAGGACAGCCAGGACCACACAGACCCTGCCTTAAAAAGTAAAAAACAACAAAGCATTTTAACCCCCTGCCCCCTTTTTTCTTTTTCTTGGTGCTGAGACTTGAATTCAGGACTTCACAGACTCTTAAGCACAAGCCATACCCTAAGCCACACTTTCTACTTTCTGCTCTGTTCCAAAAAGATGCTGTTTACTACATAATCTCAGTCCTGGAAAAGTACAGACAGGCAGATTCCTGGGAATGGCAGGCCAGGCAGTCTCTAATCTTTCTTAACAGGTGAGGCCCAGTTTTTAGGAAGAAATCCTGTTACAAAAAAGAAGGGGGGGGGCAGGAGGGGGGGGGGGGGGGGGGAGGAGGCTGGAGAAATGGTTGAGCATGCATGCTGTTCTTTCAGAGAACCTAAGCACCCACATCCAGTGACCCACAAATACCCACTTTGACTTCCACGTGCACCTATACACCTGTGGCACTAACTCATGCAGACACATAGACATGATAGATAGCTACACAGAGCAAAACCTTTAGCCAGGTGATGGCAGTTTGAGCCACCCTAGTCTACGCAAAGAAACAAAGAAAAAAAGCAAATCTTAAAAACAACAACAACAACAACAAAAAAAAGCAAGGCAGATGGGCACCTGAAGATCAGTGCACCCACCCTGTAAGAGCACGTGGCCCTACACAAATTAAGTGCCTGGTTTTCTTCTGGTTCATGGCTGATACTGAAGGCAAGTCCAAGGGAAATGTTCTGAGCAAGTTTTGAATAATGACAATATCTTTAGAACAAATGCCCAGCAAATGGCACAATCCCCTTGCTTTGGTGTGAAACTTCTTACTATGTTTAGCTGTCCTCCCTATCCTCTCTAACTACCTGTCATGCAGTCATATCTCACAGCAGAGACTCAATAATATTTATCTAAATAAAATAGCAAAAATACCACACTGTATGCAACATTAAGCAACAAAAATGCTACCTATCAACTGTGAATGGACTATTTTTAGAGGAAGCCACTAAGCTGTTCTCTAAGCCTCCCATTTTGGTGAACCTTAATTATCTGAACAAAAACTACAGTACTTCATCTCACAGATAAAAATTAACTTGTCTTTAGATACTAAACAAGTTAGACTGATCCAAATTAATGTTCCAAAAATAAGCAGGTAGATAATAACAACTGCTTTAAAACTATTTCTTACTTAAATTTGGTTCTTTCATAGTTCACTAAGACACTGCAACTGGGGTTCTTTTCCTTTTCTTTCTTAAAAGTGAGCTCAAACGATTAAATGAGGAAATAAAAGAATAAAAGCTCGCCTAAAGTCATGCCGGCTCTAAAAACCAACAGTAATAACCGCTCTGGATTTACTGAGATAATCAGGGTATGTCCCAATACCTTACAGGTACCATACTGTAAAATCAGATGCTATGTGCAGCCGCTCTAGAGGACGGTCCTCTGGAGAGCCCAGAGCACACACAAATGTTGCCAGCTATAGATGCATTCATTTTTCAGTGTCTTCTGGCTTTACTACCTCCACCTCCTTTTAAAAAGATTGATGCATTAGGCATAAATCCCTGCAACAAATGCCTCCAATCCCTGCGCTGCAGAGGGTGAGGCAGGTATACATTTGAGACTAGCCTGGTCTATAACAGCGAGGTCCAGGAAGGCCAGGACTATATGTTAAGACTGTCTAAAAACAAAACCACCACCAAGCCATCCCAAAAAACCTTTTCATTTGCTTATTACTTTCATGTGTAGAGTGTACATTCATGAGTTCACATGCACAACAAGCATGCAGGAATTCATGGAGGCCAGAAGTAGAAACTGGTGAGTCACCATGTGGCCGTCTGGAACTGAAGCTGGGTCCTCTGTGAGAACAGACAGTGCTCTTAACAGTAATCCCTCCCTCAAATCTTACTATTATATTTTCCAGTGTGGTACTCTAAAAAAGAACAGATTTGTCCAAAGAAAACGGCATTCAATAAAGAGATCCAAGTTTTAGGGTTCAGGAACCCTACAAGAAGACCATCAAGGCCTGAGGATCTGGACCCAGAGGGGCCTACACAAACTGTTGCACCAACCAAGGACAATGCATGCAGTGAACCTAGACCCTCTGTTCAGATCTAGCCAATGGGCAGCTCATTTTTCACGGCTGTGGGGAGAGTAGGGACTGCCTCTGACATGAACTCTGGTGCACCTGATTTGATCACTTCCCTTTGGTGGGGAGGCCCGATGGGCACTCAGAAGAAGGGGAAGCAGGCTATCTGGATGAGACTTGATAGGCTGGTGGTCACATAGTGTGTGTGTGGGGGGTCCCCTTCTGTCAGAGGTCTGGGGGGCGGATAGAGCAGAAGAGTAAGGGATGGTGGGAACAGGAAGATACAAAAGAAGGGATAACAATTAGGATGTAATCTGAATAAATTAAAATTTAAAAAAAGAAAGAGGCCAGCCTGGTCTACAAATCGAGAGTACAGGACAGCCAAGGTTACACAGAGAAATCCTGTCTAGGGGGTAAGGGAAGAAGAGATCTGAGTTTTAGTCCTGACCTAGAGATATGTCTTACATGTGTTGCTGAGTTACTAAATAAGAAAACCCACCAGCCACACATATACTAAAACAATACAGAGAAGATCAGCATGCCACCTGCACATGTTAGGGCCTACTCTATGTAACACAGTTGGAGCCATTTCTCGTATTCAGTATCCATTTTTGTTTATATGGTGAAATTAAGTTAAAAATTTTTTTTGTTTTGTTTTTTGAGACAGGGTTTCTCTGTGTAGCCATGGCTGTCCTTGAACTCAGAAAGATCCACATGTCTTTGCCTCCCAAGAGCTGGGATTAAAGGCATGAGCCACAAATGCCCAGGCAAATTAAAAAAATGAACTCTGCTTCCTAGAAGCACTTATTCATAGCTGCTGAAGGTCAAGCTAAACTTGTATTTTACTATGAGGCAGTGGTGCTGTAACCTGTGCTCTGTCACCTCCATATACGCTTGGCTGTACGCTGATCCTAACTGCCACCTCACTTACTTTACTTAGGACCAGTCAGTTTAAAAGTTAGCTGATAACACCTTGTCTAGTTGGCCAGAATGCATTACTGTCCTGCCCTTGTCTTCTGCGCTTGGCTAGCCTATTAAAAGGCTGCCCTAAAGGCAGACCAGCAGCCAGGCGTGGTGGTGAACACCTTTAATCAAGCAGAGGCAGTCGGATCTCTTGAGTTCAAGACCAGCCTGGTTTACATAGTGAGTCCCAGGGTAGCCAGGACTACACAGAACAACCCTGTCTTGATCCTCCCCCATAAAAAAATTAAAATAAAATAAAAGGAGAGCAAAGTTAGTTTAAAAAGATTCTCAGTGATTAATAAAACTGTCTACTTTTGCTGAGGACCTGGCTCCAGTTCCTAGTGACTACATGGTGGTTCACAGCCATCTGTAACTACCATTTCAGGGTATTCTGTGCCTTCTTTTGACTTCTGTGGGCACCAGCCATGCAACACAGTAAACAGATAAACATGCAGACAAAATACCTCCCCACACACAAAATTAAAGAATTAATTAGCTGGGTGTGGTGGCGCACGCCTTTAATCCCAGGACTCGGGAGGCAGAGGCAGGCAGATCTCTGTGAGTTCGAGGCCAGCCTAGTCTACAAAGTGAGTCCAGGACAGCCAGGGCTACACAGAGAAACCCTGTCTTGAAAAACAAAACAAAAGACAATTTAATAGAATAACAGAACCAAGCGCTATCTAAGAGCCCTAAGGAATACACACATAACAAGTCCAACTTGTAATACAAATGAGTCACAAAGCCACACTAGCAGCAACAGGGAAACTCCTGTTAACACTACTTTAGCTGGATATTCTAAAGCCAAAACCAGAAAGAACTGAGTTATACACAGTTCCTCCAACTTTTATTTGGATAGTAGGGACAAACAAGTAAGGAAAACAGAAAATAATGAGAGCCACATTGATGAAAGAATTACAAATAAGGGAAAAAGCTAAAATTGTGCAGTATTAGATAGAACTTGAGGTATCAGTAAAAACTACAGATTCTGTTTGAAACAGGGGCTCACTATTGTAGCTCCAGCTGGCCTCAAATTCACAGAAATCTGCATGCCTCTGCCTTTTGACTGCTAAGATTAAAGGTGTGAACAATGCCCAGCCAAGGAGTCAGTTAACACACACAGAAATACATATATGTAGTCTGTGGATTAGTGTTCACACATTTTCCTAGCTCTGTCCACTGAAAAGGCCTATAAGCAATAGCATCCCAGTAGAATAAATGGACACACAACTACAAGAAAAAGATGGGGCTTTAGGATAGCTCCTTAGACTACCCTAAAGGAGCAAACAAATGCTCAAGCTTAAGAATCTGAACAGTCAGGTGTGGTGGTGCATACCTTTAATCCCAGCACTTAGGATGCCGAGGCAGGTGGATCACTGTAAGTTCCAGACCAGTCAGGTCTGTCTTGAAAACAAACAAAAAGAATCTGAACAGAGGAGGCAGAGGCAGGGGAATCTCAGAGTTTGAACGTAGCCTGGTCTACAGAGCTAATTCCAGGACGGCCAGGCTCAGACAGTGAAGCAGGTCATCAGAACTACAAACCTAGTGGGGATGTAGTTGGACAAAGGGGCCAGTTCCAGTCCCAAGCAGCAGCAGCACTTGGCAGGTTCAGGCATGTGGTTCTGCTTTAGAGTCAAAGATACAAGAAAGGAGTTGTGTAATCTCCCTCCATGACTAGGAAAGCTGCTGAGGCCAGGCATGTGGCAGAGGTGTCCCTGCATGGAGGCCTAGAAAGGCCATGAAGCTGTGAAGGTGAGGCCTGGATTGTCTTGGGGACCCCAAGATGTTGGAGATGCTAGAACTATGGGATACCTGCTGAGGAAAGCTGCTAACAGAAAGTGGAAGCAGCCCAAAAGAAAGAAGTGTGTTGAAGTCAATAGTGCCGAAAGGAGCTGGAGATTTGAAGAGCAGTTTGACATGGAGAGTTTGGGGTTTATCCAGCTGGTTTTCGATCTTGGTCCAGTGAAGGAGAGATAAACATGTTTTTTGTTTAGATCCCGAGTGTGGTATGAGGAACAGACTTGTGAGAGAGCAGGTGATGTTTATCCCCTTAGAAGCTGAACCACTTTGTGGGGGAGCTTGGCTGTTAATAGCTGAAAAACATCCTTGAACAAATTCTGAGAGGAGATATTAAAAAAAAAAAAAAGGGAGGTGGGGTCTTTGAAGACTTGGGATTGAGGGGCTATTCATCTCTGGCTTCTGAGCAGCTCCTTCAGAGAACTGCTCCAGTGAAGGCTTCAAGGCTCTGGGCTGACCTTCTGGGTTCCAGTTGCTCCAGGTTCCAGCAAAAGAAATCCTGCTGACGCACCAGGAGAGTCGTTCCTGGGAACTGATACCCAGAAGGTTTCATTTTTGTGTTCTTTAATCTTCTTTTCCTCAGGTTAATGCTAGTCGTATTATAAGGTAGGTATGCTAGTTTGGTAAGTTCCTATTAAATATAATTGTTAAGAAAAATTGAGCGTCCTGGATGGTGGTGGCGCACGCCTATAATCCCAGCACCCGGGAGGCAGAGGCAGGTGGATCACTGTGAGTTCGAGGCCAGCCTGGTCTACAAAGCGAGTCCAGGACAGCCAGGGCTAATATAGAGAGACCCTGTCTCGAAAAACATTTAAAAAAAGAAAGAAAAAGAAAATTGAGCCTACAGTCCAGTATTTCCTGCCTATGCTCCCTTTCCTCCATTTTGGAACAGTAATGTGTATCTTGTGCCCTTATATGTTGGGTGTGCTTTTTTATTTTGACTTTAAAGGAAATTACAGTTCAGAGATTCATGAGTCTCAGAAGAGACTGAACTTTGGACTTTTAAACAAGTTGGGGCATTTATAGACGATAAGGACTTTTGAAGTTACACTAAATGCATTTTGCATTATCATATAGTTACAAGCTTATGGGGGGGAAGGAAGTGGAATGTAGCACTTTGAATATAATTGGCTCCCACAGACCCATAAGGAATGGGACTATTAGCAAGTGTGGCCTTATTGGAGGAAGTGTGTCATTATGGAGGATGGCTTTGAGGTCTTCTATGCACTCAAGCTATACCCAGTGACACAGTCGCTCCTGCTGCCTGCTGATCAAGATGCAGAACTCTCAGCTCTTCCAGCACCATGTCAGCCTGAAGGCTGCCATGCTTCCTTCCTTGACAATAATAGACTAAACCTCTGAAATTGTAAGTTAGCCCCAACCAATTAAATTCGTTCCTTTATAAGAGTTGCCATGGTGAAGCCAGACATGGTGGCAGGCACCTTTAATCCCAGACTTGGGAGGCAGAGGCAGGCGGATCACTGTGAGTTTGAGGCCAGCCTGGTCTACAAAGTGAGTACAGGACAGCCAAGACAGAGAAACGCAGTCTCGAAAAACCAAAAAAGAGTTGCCATGGTCATGGTTTCTCTTCACAGCAATAAAACCTGAACTAAGACAGTGAGTAAATAAAGTGGTTCAGTAACAACAACTAAGTCACCAGCCTAACTACACTGAGGGAGGTAAAATCGATAGGAACCTAAAGAAGAGACAACAGTGAGTTGAAGTGAGATGCCTTTACTTTTTAGACTGTAAAGCTATTGGTGATTTACTCAACACAGCAGCACTCAAGACAGCACTATATACAACAGCACTGTGTGTAACACAATACTCAAGAACTAAAAATGGGGTTGGAAAGATGGCTCAGTGGTTAAGAGTCTGTTCAATACCCAGCAACCACATGGTGGCTCACAACCATCTATAACGTATTCTGCTGCCCTCTTCTAGCATGCAGATAGAGCACTCATACAAAATAAAACAAACAAACAAACCAAAATCTAAGAATGAAGCTAGGTATGGTGGCCCATGCCTTTAATCTCATCACTCTGGGAGGTAGAAACAGATGGTTTTCTGTGAGTTCAGTGACAGTCTGGTCTACACAGTAAACTGCAAGGCCAACCAAGATAACAATAGTGAGACCATGACTTAAAAAACAAAGCCAAAAGCAGGGCGTGTGGCGCATGCCTGTAATCCAGCACTTGGGAGGCAGAGGCAGGCGCATCTTTGTGAGTTCAAGGCCAGCCTGTCTACAAAGAGAGTCCAGTACAGCCAAGGCTGTTGCACAGAGAAACTCCATCTGGAAAAACCAGAAAGCCAAAAACCAAAACCGAAAACACGTAACAGCCAGCTGCTTGTGGCTTGTCTGAGACTGTGATGCTGCATCCAACTGGGAAGCTCCTTAAATAGGAAGCTTTAACACGTGCTTGACATTGACCACATTCACTAGGCCTCTCTCTTTGCTACAGTAACTGTGAGGCTACAGGAACAGAACTGCAAAAACTCCAAGACCAGACCAGCTGCCTCCAGGGGGAACCAGCTGAGCACCTGGAAGATGTTTAGACCAGCTGAGCACCTGGAAAGGACTTGCTGAGCTGCCCGCAGGCTGTGCAGTTGGCTTCAGGTTCCCAGCTTAGTGAACTGTCACCTGTATTTTCATAGGCTTTGATGATGCAGCTGTCTCTTGAATCATTTCTGTTCCTGTAAGTATAACCCCTCAGCAATATTCCTGTAAGTAACCCCAATAAAATTCACCAAGTTGGAGTTCTGGGGTGAGTAGATGTGTACCTCTCAACTCCCCAGCAAATATTTTGTCATACAACGGTTGCCATTCCAATAATAGCAGCACTGTCAGTAGTGGGAAAGTCACCCTCTGCTACAAAGTGAGTTACAACCCAGGCATGTAGTCTGCGCAACACGATACAGTCTACTTTCCCAACTATCTATAACACCCATAAAGGGTTAAAGACTTTGAAAAGATCAGAGGTACCTCAGGGAAAGATGTGGAGCCAACTTTTTATAAAGAAAATGGCTTTTATCAAGAAACGTTACATAGAGGAAAAAGGATTCAAGAAAAAAAAACCCACTTAAAAAAAAACAAAAAACCAGGCCAGGTGTGGTGGCACATGCCTTTAATCCAAGCACCCCAGAGGCAGAGGCAGGTGGATCGATGTGAGTTCAAGGCCAGCCTGGTCTACAAAGAGTCCAGGACAGCCAAGGCTAACAAAGAGACCCTGGCTCGAAAAACAACAAACAAATAAAAAAATTAGTGGTAATGGTGAGGCTCTGTGGCAGGACAGCACAGACCATGCCTGAGAGAGCCTCCTATGAGGCAGATCTGGGGACGCTCAAGACCAGATCTAGAGGCGAGACTCCCAGCACCCAGTGTCCTACAGCTATGTGTAACTCCAGTCTCAGGGGACCTGACACCCCCGTCTCATCTCCACAGGCAAGGAACACAACATAAAAAAAAAAAAAAAAAAAAAGAAGGCTTATTTATTATTACATATAGTGTTCTGCCTACATGTATGCCTGCACACCAGAAGAGGGCACCAGATCTCATTATAGACAGTTTGGAGCCACCATGTGGTTCCTGGGAATCGAACTCAGGAACTTTGGAAGAACAGCCAGGCCTCTTAACCTCTCAGCCACCTTTCCAGGCCCCACTGAACACAACTTTATGGTACACAGACATATATGCAGGTAAAACATCCATATACATACAAGTCAAATAAAAAATAAACTATTCACATAATAATGTGCAATATGAGGCCATTTTCATAACAAGTGTTTGCTATACAATGTTAAGCAATTCTCTGCCTCCTCCTTCCTTCTCCCTCCTCCCGCCATCTTGTTTCCTTTCTCCATACTGTTCTGCTTTGCTTCTACTTTCATGTCATATATACATGCGTGAGTTTATGGCCTATAGAAAATCTAAGAACCACAAATGATAAACAACAACAAAATCCAAACCTATTCAATTTGTCTGCAAATGGCTTAATTTGCTTAATGACTATCTTCAGTTGCATTTAAAAGGAATCATATACAGGCTACCGCATGAATAAATAAATCTTGAGGACATTAAGAAAATGATAAATGAAATAAGCCAGTCATAAGAGCCAAAATTAATAAAAACAGAATGGTAATTGCTAGGGACTAAACAAAGGGAGAAATGGAGAGTAGCTGTTTAATGGGTATGTGATTTTCAACTTGGCAATAGAATGGGCATTCTGGGGACTGAACATATAATGTAAATACACACAAATTACTTAACAATATACTTTATAAATAGTTAAGATTCCCAGGCATCATACTCTTCTTTCCCCCAGCCCCATCTGGAGAGAGGGCTTCTCTGTGTAGCCTTGGCTGTCCTGGAACTCACTTTGTAGACCAGGCTGGCCTCAGAACTCAGATACCTGACTGCCTCTGCCTCCCAAGCGCTGGGAGTAAAGGTATGTGCAAGGCCTGGCCTGATACTTTAAAAAAAAAAATTATTATTTCATGTGTGTAGGTGTTTTGCCTACACACACACACACACACACACCCATGCACCATGTGCCAGAAGAGGGCATTGGGTCTCCTAGAACTGGAGTTATAGATAGTTGTGAGCTAGCATGTGAGAACTGAACCCAGGTCATCTGGAAGAGCAGTCAGTCAGTGCTATTTAACCTCTGAGCCATCTTTTGTAGACATTTAAGCTTCAGTGTTTTAAAGACATAGTAATTTAGCTGATGCAATCATTTCTTACTTAAAGGTATTAATATGTCTCACCTAGAAGAAAACAAGACTAAGGCTACAGCAGTAAGTGCTTGTAATACCACAATTCGGAGTAGATCATCCTGAGTTCCAGGCCATTTGGGGCCATACAGTGAGTTTCAGACCAGTCTGGGCTACTGTGTAAGATCTCTAAGTCACTCAGAGTTTAAGGCCAGAGCTGCAATTTCAAAAGTAGATATAAAACAGTAAGTAAGATATATTTCCTGCTTGAAGAAGGTTGTAAGGAAGTGAACAGAAATATCAGGACTCCTCTAGGCACTGTCACTAATATTGTTATACTCCTTGAGTGCTGTGTACTGTGCACACAGTAGCCACTGGAGGTGCAACAAGAACAGCAGTTAAGGAACTTATGGCATGCAGTTCATCTCCAGCTGGTCTGACACTATCCCAGCTTCCCCCAAATGTCTTCACTCTCTAATCCTCTAGTTCCTCATGCAATTCTGACCCTCAAACTTGCCTCAAACCTGACCCAGAAGCCTCCTATCACCTAGCATTTCTATCTCCCTTACTCAGTTTGGCCAAGTTTCAGCGTAAATTGAAGCAAGCCCCAGGGGGAAAACCCAGGCCTGTGTTAGAAGCCTGGTTACAACTTTGTGATTCTAGGGGTGTTTGAGCAAGCATGAGGACCCACACCCATTAAAGAGGGCAGGGGTAGCAGCAGTGGACAGCTGTTATCCAGCAACAGAGAGATGGAAAGATCCCTGGAGTTTCCTGGCCAAGCAGTCTAGCTGAGTTGGTGAGCTCCAAGTTTAGTGAGAGACTGTCTCAAAAACAAAGACATGCCACTAGAGAGGATCTGAAACGTAAAGAGATTTCTCCACTTTGCTGAAACCCGCCTATCTGATGTCCACAGTAGTATGTTTGATCTGGGCCAGTGAGGTGGCTGTAGAACAGCATGGCGGGTGGGCCCAGGTGCAGCGTAAGCCCCTGCAGATTCCTTCTCCAACCCAGTCAATGGTGCTGCAAACATTCAGGTGCAGATCCACCTCTTAGCCAATTCTCTTTAAAATGGAACTCAAAATCCTCACAGAAGTACCTAGGGATGTGCTTTACTCTTTTCCTAGGCACTTCTCAATTCAATCAAGGTGATGACAATGAGGATTAAGATCACAAAAAAGCACACACAGAGCTAAAAAAAAATTTTTTTTGAGACAGGGTTTCTCTGTGTAACCCTGGCTGTCCTGGACTCACTTTGTAGACCAGGCTGGCCTCGAACTCACAGCGATCTACTTACCTCTGCCTCCTGAGTGCTGGGATTAAAGGCGTAAGCCACCATGACTGGCTGAGCTAAATTTTTACAAAAGAGATTATTTCTTGTGATCTCACAGTGGAAGTGACAGAAACAGTCACTGTGGAACATCTGAGTCTGAAAACTTTAATAAATACCTCTGACACACAGATGTCTAGATGGCTCTACCCTTAGGAGTGATGGTAAAAATCAAAAGTAGAGAAAGCCATATAAAAACTGCAATGGAGCTTCAAATCACTTCGATCTCTGACTGGACAAAGATGGAGGTGATATGAACTTAAATTGTATATTGTCATTCATTTTTGCCTTATGTATTGTATGTTATATGTTGACAAAATATTATACATTGTATGTTAGTTCATTTTGTTCAATGTTTATTTAATGTATTATTCATGTACCACTAATGTCTTATAAAAAACTGTTCGGGAAGATCGGGGATAAAAGTTGGTATTTAGTTACGTAGAAATCCTACTAGATACTAACTTACTTTGTCATAGAGCAGGTTTGTTTAATTCCTTGTATATGTCTTCAAAGGAATAGATTGATAACTGTAAGAATAGATAGAGTTGGTCTTCAAACTCTTCAGAGATCCACAGAATATGGCATTTAACGATGAGGGCTTTCCTGACAGAGAGAGACATCCACTCCTGGCCGCATCTCCATTTGCATCATTGAAGATGGGGGCTTCAAGAGACACGGGTGACAAAATGGTCACTGGACTGAGAAACTGCTCTTATCTCTACTGCTGATGACAGGCTGACTGTCTGCAATGATCAACAGTGATGCTGGAAAGTTGACTGTTCAGCTTTGAAGAGACTAGATGGACCAGACCGTCGGATTTCCTGCTTCAAAAAGCAGTTTGTTGGATGTTTTTGGGCCGATAAGGCTGAAGACTGATTGCCCCAATGAAGGAGAGAATCCGGTGACTGTCCAAGCGGTCAGCTCTCTCTGTCCTATGCAACTTGGAAGTTGCCTGCCAGCACTTCCTTTATTAGATAGATTTTCCTTCTTGAGTCTCTGATGGGATTGAAGACTAGATAGCCGCAGTGTTACTAGAAGCTTTAGTTTAAGAATTAAAAACACATTTATAGATTGATAATTGCAATTTCTCATGAAAGAAAAGGACTCTCTTTGGTAGGATAGTAGAATACTTTCTCTCAGGTTAACAAGGATAAAGGACTTGGTTATATACTTGATACCTGATGATTATGTATATATGTATATGTGTGTATATAGTTCTTAATTTTTTTTTAAAAGAGAAGGAGGATGTGTGGGAAAGATTAAGCTTTGTTACAGGTGGAAATGGTCTTGGCGGGCTTTACCCTTGGGGCACCCCATGAATACCTTGTGACAGACTGAGTGAAGCCATCCTGGGCCTGGAATACAGGAAGCAGACCTGAGAACCCCACCTGGGCTACTGTTTTTCTAATTGACCCTCACCGGGAGAAGGAGACCACCCTTCCCACGTGACTCAGGCAAGTGGAGAGGAGAGAACAGCAGGTTCAGCCCGGGCTTGAACACATATGGAACAGGCTGGACCAACACGCAGGCCAGAGAGGCACCTAAGGACCTGTCCCGTGGAACATATACCGGAAGGTTCACTCTTTTGTCCCTTTAACCTTTTTTCCTTCTTGTATAAGCTAGTTGGGTTGTATAATAAAGTTTAATTGTTAAAAAAAACAGAGCCAACATGGAGGCATCACTCTAAATCATTCTATCTGCCTGTCAGACGCTTGAGTAAACAAACCTCTGCAGAAAGAGAATGTTACCCAGGACCTCCGTAAATTTCATACACAGTATCTAGCATTCACTTAATTATTAACCACACGAAGAGACAGAAACTAAGACAAGGATAGTAGAAATATCTACCGACGATTCATTACAGGTGAGCTTTTAAATAGCTGTAGCTGACATGCTTAACAGACAAAATGATCAATTCCACCTGAGAATTGAAATCTATAACCAGAATAAAGAAGAATCCATTAAGAGTAAGGAAAAGGGGAACTGGAGAGACACCTCAGCAGTTAAGGGCACTGGCTGCTCTTCCAGAGGTCCTGAGATCAATTCTCAGGGTTATTTTTTTAAATCTAGAAACAGACATTGAAATTCACAATGACACTGAAAGTCAGAACTCAGAAAATTTAGGTTCTAATAGAAGAATTTTAAAAAGTTACCTAGAAGCTGACTGTGGGTGGCACACACCTGTATCATCAGCACTAAGGAGGCAGAGGCAAACGGAGCTCTGTGAGTTTAAGGCCAGCCCAGCCTACAAAGTGAGTTCAGGACAGCCAGGGCTCCAAAAGAGAAACCCTGTCTCAAAAACCAAAACAAAACTTACGTAAAACAGAAATTGGGAAAAAAAATTCTTAGTGATGACAAGAATTGAAGTGTTCTGATGTTTCAACACTGTAGACATATATACTGAAGACATAAGCTTCTAAAAGTATTTCATAAAGATACCTCTGTTATGAGGACAAGTCATTTTGTGGTGTATTCTACAACAAATGGCTGCACAGTAATGTGTTGTGTAGTTTTAAAATTACATTTATGGTGTGACATGCTGGCACAAACTTTTAATCTCAGCACTGTGTGAGTTTCAGGCTAGCCAGGACTACACAGTAAGATCCTGTCCCAAAAAGGACAAAGTAAGCCGGGCGTGGTGGTACATGCCTTTAATCCCAGCACTTGGGAGGCAGAGGTGGGTGGATGGCTGTGAGTTCAAGGCCAGCCTGGCCTACAAAGCGAGTCCAGGACAGACAAGGATACACAGAGAAACCCCGTCTTGAAAATTTTTTTATTTTCGGGGGCGGTCAGGGGTCATTTTTCAAGAGTATGTTCTTTCCTTCTACTATGTGGGGCCGGGGGATTGAACTAGGTTAATAGGCTTGGTGGCAAGTACCTTTAATTGCTGAGTATCTTTTTAAAAGGTTTATCTATTCATTATTATTTATACAATATTCTGTCTGCATGTATACTTGCAGGCCAGAAGAGGGCACCAGATCTCATTATAGATGGCTGTGAGCCACCATGTGGTTGCTGGGAATTGAACTCAGGACCTTTGGAAAAGCAGACAGCGCTCTTAACCACTGAGCTATCTCTCCAGCCCCCATCTGCTGAGTATCTTGCTAGGGGCACACACACACACACACACACACACAAAAATTTAAACCAAATACACAATTACAAATATAAAAATGTTTTATTTTTTAAAAGTGTGTGTGTGTGTGTGTGTATCCCTTAAGCAAAACAAAGGGGCAGGGAAGGGAACTTTCCCAATGGAGGAAATACTTGCAATATCTGCACTATGAAGCCAGCAATGTGATGGAAGGGTGGGAACTGATTCAGTACAGTGGCTGCTACAAAAGTATAAGGACTCAAGTTGGACCCTCAGAAGCCATGTAAATGCAAGGCATGGTGGCATGTACCTATAATCCCAGCAGGCAGAACAGGAGGTGTGGTGCTTAATGGCCATTAGTATAGCCAATCAGTGAGCCTCAGATATCAAGCAGAGTACCCTGTCTCAAAAGAAATAAAGGTGGGCAGCCTGAGAAATGTCACCCAAGGTTGTTCTGGACTCTGAACATGTATGCAAAACACACACACACAAACACACACACACACACACACACACACACACACACACACACACACACACACACACACACACACAC
>OU015745.1:71870571-71898631 GCA_907169655.1 Acomys percivali | reverse complement strand
CACACACACACACACACACACACACACACACACACACACACACACACCTTCATAGCAGTGTGGCTGAGTAGAACTGCATTGCTAGTGGGAATACCATAAAATTTAATCGCTTTGGAAACCTTTGAAACTTATGCATTGCTGGTGACACAACCATTTTATTCTTTCTTTAAAAAAAAGATTTATTTATTTACTTTATGTATATGAGTGTTCTATCCATGTACACCTGCACACCAGAGGATGGCAGCAGATCCTAGTATAGATGGTTGTGAGCCACCATGTGGTTTCTGGGAATTGAACTCAGGACATCTAGAAGAGCAGACAGTGTTCTTAATGACTGAGCCATCTATCCAGCCCCACCACTTTGTTCTTATGGTACATATAGATCTAACAGAAATATGTACATGTTAACTAAACACATTTAAGATGCTCAGGGAACCACAGTTAGTAGTACACACCTTTGACCCCAGCACTTGAAAAGCAGAGGCAGGCAAATCTCTGTGAGTTTGAGGCCAGCCTGTTCTACAGAGTGAGTCCAGGACAGCCAAGGCTACACAGAGAAACCCTGTTTGAAACAACAAAAAGAAAATTGAGCGTGCATGAAACCCTAAATTAACCCTCAGCACTGTATAAACTGGACATGGTGACACATGTCTTTCATCTCAGCATTAAGACAAGGCAGGATGATCCAAATATCAAACTCATCCTTGGCTACTGTGTTTGAGACCAAGCTAAGTTACATAAGACTTTGTCTCAATGCATTAATAAGAAAATAAATGGGCCAAGTGGTGCTGGCGCAGCACTCAGGAGGCAGAGGCAAATGGATTTCTGTGAGTTCAAAGCCAGTCTGGTCTACCAAGGGAGATCCAAGACAGCCAAAATGACACAGAGAAACTCTGTCTCGGAAGGAAGAAGGAGCGAGGGAGGAAATGGCGTTGATCCTGGCAACAAACTAAAGGCCTATTCTGAAGAAGAAAAGAAGAAACAAAGTGAAACTATTCATTTCATCATCTAGAAACAAATATTGATAGAAGTATTTTTCACACCAAATCAAACTACTCATAAAAATCAAACCTACCCAAGTACAACCTGTTTTATAAGCAAGTTCTATCAAGCTCTTAAGGACTCAATCCATTTTATCTTTACAAAAACAGAACAAGAGAAGGAACATGTCCTACTCTTTGTAAAAAGACACTAAAAGCAAAGGAGAAAAACAATAAACTGGAAATGTTACTCAGTATAAAAAAGACTTGCTAAATAGGTACAAGGACCTAGGTGTAATAATACCTCCCCCCAAAAGAAACATAAAGCAATGATGTGAAACCATGTCCAAAACAGGCATTTCTGCAGCTGCAATTAAAAAAAAATTTTTTTTTCCAGCCAGGCATGGTGGCTCATGCCTTTAATCCCAGCACTCGGGAGGCTGGGGCAGATCTCCGTGAGTTCAAGGCCTGGTCTACCAAGAGTTCGAGGACAGCCAGAGCTATTACTTACACACACACACTTACACACACACACACACACAAAACCATTTAGATTTACCCCATGCCCAGACAAGGTTTCACTGTGTAGCCCTAGCTGCCCTGGAACTCACTTTGTAGAAAAGGCTGGCATCAGAGGTCTCCTTGTGACTGCCTTCCAAATGCTGGGATTAAAGGCATGTGCCACCACCAAGTGGCTCAGATTTTTTTTTTTTTTAAGTTCAAAAATGTGAAAATCTTATGGAAAATATGTTAGCCATGGCCACACCATTTTGAAAAGTTCTAGTTTGGCTAAATGGTCAGTTTTCTGAAACTAAGTAATCAGCGTTCCAGACTTGTTCGAGTTCTAGCACTGCACTCTGCAGACCGTGATACTGGCTGACAACAGATTTTTATCAAGGAGGTCCGTGTCTGAGTGCAGCCTGGTCTGAGGCCAGACTGGTCTATACAAGTGAGTCCAGGACACCCCGAGCTACACAGTGAGACCGTCTCACCCTCCTCCCCACATTCTTTTACTCATTTCTCATCAGTCTTTGTCACTCCTAGCAACTGCAATCTCAGTGCCTTCCCCCCAGAACTTTTCAACCTCCTTCCTTGATCCCCTCGACTCTCCCTGCCTTATAACTACCCCAGCTTGTAAAGATAGCCAGGTGGATCTAATTCTTAGAGTCCCCTCTGCAGAATTCTTCCCCCTCCCCAATAAAGACCCACAATGTCTTCAGTCATTTATTTGTCTGTCCCTGCTGATGTTTCAAAGCCCACCCAGCGTCTTTCCACAATGGCTTCCCTCTAACAGAAGAACAAGTCAGGAACGCCCTCTACCACCACGGTTCTTTCATTTCAGTTGCTTGGCACAGCTAAAATAGGATTAAAAGAAACGTAAATGGCCAGGCAGTGGCAGCACACGCCTTTAATCCCAGCACTCGGGAGGCAGGCGCAGGGGGATCTCTATGATATCAAGGCCAGCCTGCTCTACAGAATGAGTTTTAGGACAACCAGAGCTACATACAGAAATCTTGTCCTGGGCTGGGCGTGGTCACGCACACCTTTAATCCCAGCGCTCAGGAGGCAAAGGCAGGCGAATTGCTGTGAGTTTGAGGCCAGTCTGGTCTACAAAAGTGAATCCCCCCCCCAAAAAAAACAAAACAAAAAACCCTATCTTCAATTCCCTGCACCCAAGAAACATATGTAATGAAGAGACAAAGCAGAAATGATAGACAACCACAAACTTATTCCTTTCCAGGTCTCTCTGTATTAAAGAAAATTTCTAATAGTCTTTAAAAATGTAATTTTACTGTCAGTAAAGGTATATGATTAGTATTGTCGCAAAACTTATTTGATTACTTAAAAATACTATCAAAAGGGGAAACTACCTGGGCACACTGGCACATGAATTTAATCCCAGCACTCAGGAGGCAGACACAAGTGAGTCTGAGTTTGAGGCAGCTGGGTCTATAAAGTGAGACCCTAACTCAAACAAACAAAAAAGGGTTAAGAGTACTTACTGAGTGGGATGTGGTGGTGCATGCCTTTAATCCCAGCACTTGGGAGGCAGAGGCAGGTAGATCTCTTGAGTTTAAGGCAGCCTGGTCTACAAAGTGAGTCCAGGACAGCCAGAGCTGTCTCTAAAAACAAAACAAAAAACAAACAAACAAACAAACAAAAAAAGAGCACTTACTGATTTTTCTAGAGGACCTCAATTTGGTTCTGGGTTCCCAGCACCCATGTAGGGCAGCTCACAACTATTTTAAACTCTAGCTTCTGGGGGAATCCAACGTCTGGTCTTTGCAAGCATCTGCATGCATATGTGCACAATTAAAAATAAAAACAAGCCAGGCACGATGGTACACACTTTTATGCCAGCACTCCAGAGGCAAAGGCAAGTGGATCTCTGTGAGTTTGAGGCCAGACTGGTTTACAAAGGGAGATTCAGGATAGCCAAGGCTACACAGAGAGACCCTGCCTGGAAAAACTTCTTGTCTCTCCAGCTTCTCTTGTGTTTTTTTATTTTTTAAAAGATGTAGGGCAGTGGTTCTCAACCTAGGGGTCAAAGAACACTTTCCCAGAGGTTGCCTCACACTATCAGGAAACAGATATTTACAATTCATAACAGTAACAAAATTATAGCTATGAAGTAGCAACAAAAATAATTTTATGGTTGGGGGTTACCTTAACAGGGGGGCTGCAGAGATGGCTCAGTGGTTAAGAGCACTGACTGCTCTTCCAAAGGACCTGGGTTCAATTCCCAGCACCAACATAGCAGTTCACAACTGTCTGTAGCTCCAAGATCTGACACCCTCACACCAATGCACATATATTAAAATTAAATAAAATACTTTTTAAAAAGGTATTAAAGGTTATGAACATTAGTGTAGGGGATCAAATCAGGAGCCTCATACACACTGGGCAAAAATGCCCTACCACTGAGCTAACGCCTCAGTTGTGCTATTCCCACAACAGTTTTAATGTCAGTTAGCTGTTGTGTCACTGTTGTGTCACGTAGCCATTTTTCTTTTTTCTTTTTGAGATAGGGTCTTGCTCTGCAGCCCAGTCTGGTCTCTTTCTTCCACCTCCCAACTGCTGAAACTGTGACTGTTATATTGCCCTACCATTATTTGACCCTGAAGGAAAAATTAACTTGAGGGAAAGGCCTAAACTTGGATGTATGGATTTCTTTTTAAATCATCTGATTCAAACAATAAAATAGATGATTTAATGGGAAAATGTATAAATTTTAGGGTAAGTTTTAGCATTTTAGATAGAAAGAACCCCCAAAGCATGCAAACATTCTCACATCTGCTGGAGCACAGGACCTAGATTTGCATCTGCTGACTTCCAGGTCAAAGTTCCTCCAGCTAGCTAGCTGTCCTCAAGACTCCTCTCAAGTTTCAGCAAACAATTTACGCAAAGACCGTCCTCAGAGTAACTCACCAAGCTTTTAAATGACAAGAAACTAAATACAGTTCTTCAAAATAATGCCTATTTTAGTGTGCATTTCTTACCAACATAATTAAAATGCCATCTCCAAACTCATTAACATTTGACATGTCACCAACAACCTAATGTTTAGATTCCAATCTAGTCTTGCCAATTGTGCCAATTCAGAATTGAGCACTCCATGTAACCAATCATGGCTCTAGCCTCTCTCAGTGTGAAACTATTCTACACCTTTTTCTTTAAAAAAAAAAAGTCAGCCAGGCCCTCAGGAGACAGAGACAGGCAGATTGCTGTGAATTTGAGGCCAGCCTGGTTCAGGACAAGCAAGGCTACACAGAGAAACCCTGTCTCAAAAAACAAAACAAAACAAACTGACGTTAACCAATTAATTACTTTTATGGGTGTAGGCATGTGCATTCCACTGCACACATGTGGCATCTAGAGGACAGTTTGCCAGAGTTGGCTCTCTCCCACCACAAGGGTCTCAAGGGATCAAATTCAGGTAATCAGGGTTATGCCTGCTGAGCCACCTTCCGAATCAAATACGTGTTAGGTGTTTTGCCACAGTAAAGAGAAAAGTAACACATGCACCAGGTATGTAACACTCAACACGTCACAGACACTCTTACCAACCCCTCAGAGAATACACGTGTTGGCTAATTTTCCACAGCTACATGTAATTGGACAAAACCCATACTATTTCTTACTGCACTGAAGACACACTATGAACAAGATAGGATGTTAGAATGAGTGCTACGGCCTAGCATCAGGAACACTAACCTTATGAAAGAATGTCTCTTAATTTTGTTTGTTGCTGTACTGGGTAGGCCTTGTTTCCCCGGCCCTAAGAATGTCCCTTGAGGACTATGGGGCTATGGCCCAAGCAGGCAGACTGCTAGCTGAACACAAATAAGGACCCAACCTTAGACCCTGTCAGAAGCCACAGAGTAAGCCAGGCTGACTGCAAATACCTGTACCCAGCACTTGAGTTGTGGATACAAGAGAATTCCTAGAGCTTATTGGTCAACTAGTCTAGCCAAATGGGTGATCTCCAAGTTTAGTAATACTGTGTCTCAAAAAGGAAAAAAAGAAAAGAAAAAGGCAGAGATAGATGGCATTCTCCTTACTGCTCAGCCTGCTGCCTTTTGTAGAATACTCAGTAAGTCAAGCTGCCTCAAAGGTGGAGTACAGCAAAACAAGACTCCTGACATCAACTTCTGACCTTTGCACATATACACATGTGAGTGCGTGCACGCACACACCTACGCCTACACCCAAGAATGTCCCTTGAGCTGATTGTAGTCAATGGTGTCTATAATCCCAGGATTCAGTAGGCAAAGGCACCAGCTACATAGAGTAAAGCTGTTTAAAAAAAAAAAAAAGCAAAATGCCAAAAGGATATCACTTCAAGGGTAAGGAGTTCTTAACCTGATGTAATTCCATTATTTATAAACTTAAAAAGGGAAAAGAGCAAGAATGTGAAACCACATGAGTGGTACCAGGCTTAAAATTCTCAAATCCCGCATCCAGTGACATACTTCTTCCAAAAAGGCCATACCTTCTAAACCTTCCCAAACAATACCACCAACTGGAAACCAAATGTTCAAATACACGAGCCTACAGAGATTTTCATTCAAATCACCACAGAGACCTTGGTGAATAATCTAGCCTGCAGACTTTCTAATGCTTTTAAAGCAATGGAATCCCTGCCTAATGCTGCTTGTTCTAATAATCATGTGTGAAGGTTAATAGATGAGTGAAAGAAAAGCAAAAGGCCTGGAGGAGAAAGAAGACAAAAGTGGTGATGCTTCAATAGGGAGGAATAGGGCACATGTAAGGCTTTCCATGAGGTAAGACTCTGAAGGCCCTTGGAAAGGTGGCAGTTTGAAAACCCCAGACAGAAACAGGCATGGTGGCCCACACCTGGAATGCCGGTACTCAGGGAGGCAGAGACAGGTGGATCTCTGTGAGTTCGAGGCCAGCCTAGTCTAAAGTTCCAGGGAAGGAAGGAAGGGAGGGATGGAGGGAGGCCGGCCAGTTTGACCTAGACAGAACATAATCCTTTGGTGTGTGTTTTTTTGTTTGTTTTTGTTTGTTTGTTTGTTTGTTTGTTTGTTTTGGTCAAAGAAACAGGAACCTCTAATTCTGTTGCTCGTAACTTTCCTCTCTATGGTTCTGCTCACATTCCATAAAGCCTCAAGTCAAATCCTTCTGGCACCTTTCTTCTCTCAGAGTGGGCCATTTCAAAAGTCAGGCAGTCAGCCTTTACTAGTGGAAACAGGCAATGAAGCTACTCAGGGTTTTTTAGGCCCCTCTCATTGTGGGAGGAATAAAAGCAAAGGTATAAGCACCATTCCAAGGAGTGATTTTTGTGTATTTGTGTGAGAGGACACACAGGTGGAAGAGGTCAGAGGACCTCAAGGGCTGGCCCTGGCCCTCCCCCTTGTTTGAGGCAAGGTTTCTGTTTGCCACTGTGCTGCATACTCCAGGCCTGCAGGCTCATCAGCTTCCAAAGTAACCTTTGTCTCCACATCTCAATTTTCAAGCACTGTGGAAACAAACGCATGCTACCTACCATTCTGGCTTTTCCACGGATTCCAAAGATCCAAAGTCAGGTCAAACTTGCAAAAACCTTTCACCTACTGAGCCATCTCCCCAGCCTTCAACTGTTTGTCTTCCCGCTCCCCTATTTTTCTTTTCTTAATTGCTTCGTTTGATCTCAGAGACCTGCCTGTCTCTGCCTCCCAGTGCTGGATTAAAAGGGTGGGCTACCATGTCCAATTTCAACTCTTTTTAACTAATAAGTACATATGGCTGCTGGAGAAACTTAGATACATTCCATAAGAACCTTTATAATACCCAAGAACTGAAAATAATCCAAGTAAATTCATGTAACAAGGTAACAATTACAGCTAACTACCAAGAGTATCTTAGGGACTATAAATATAAAAAAATTTTATAATCTAGACTGTTCAGAAACACTATTATTTCTGGTGTTTATATGAACTGGCCTCCTCACATTTTTAGGTTTGCTCTAAGTAAGTGGACACAGGCAGCGCTTGGGAGGCAGTGGCCGGCGGATCACACTGTGAGTTCGAGCCCAGCCTGGTCTACAAAGCGAGTCCAGGACCAAGGCTACACAGAGAAAGCCTGTCTTGAAACCCTCCCTCCTCTACGATTTGTTAGTTTAGCAACTACATCTCAGTTTCTGAATCCCAAGATGCATGTGCTGGAGACCAGGAATCCAAGATCACCCTCAGTCACACAGTGAGTCAGTGGCTAGCTTGAGCTACTAGACCCTTTCTCAACATAAACACACACACACACACAACAGAAGTAAAAGTAAGAGTAGACCGAGCAGGCAGAAATCAAACACTTTAAAGAAATGTCTAAAAGAGGGCCATCTTCTGATGATTTACAGTCATCTACAACACCAAGTTGAACCTCCCAGCTGTTATAACCACGCCTTTCTCCCTAAAGTGTCCTTTACTTTAACCATCTGTGGTTTTCCTGACCACAGGCTCTGTTTCCATGCTGCCATGCCTTTGCATGTACTACTTCTCTCTGCCTAGAAAGCATTTTTAAAGGTAAGCTCCTCATACACTAACTCTAAGCTTAAACATCTGAAAGGCCTTATGAAGACAGTCCTCCATCACTCAGCACTTCATGCATTCCTCGTATATAGTCTAGCAGTACTGCCCAAGGACATCCTACTCAATAAAATTACCACCAAGCAGAAGCTCTTTCTGAGCACTGGCTTTATATGAACAGTTTTAATGAAGGCTAAGTTGAGATGCAAGGAAAAGTAACATTTTTGTTACCAAAGCCCATCATCATCATCATCATCATCATCATCATCATCATTATTGTGGTAGTGGGGTGGTGGTGGTGGTTTTTCGAGACAGGGTTCTCTGTGTAGCCTTGGCTGTCCTGGACTCACTGTGTAGACCAGGCTGGCCTCGAACTCACAATGATACACCAGCCTCTGCCTTCCAAGTGCTGGGATTACAAGATGTGCGCCGCCAGGACCAGCCCTCCAAAGCCCATCATTTTCTCAACTTCACCCTCCCTCCCTCCCTGTTTGTTTTCAACATGGAGATGAACCCCAGAAAGTGGTAAGCAAGCACCACACTGAGCTATACTCTCAGTACCCCAACTCCAACTCTGTATCCTTAGAATGTCACTGAGGAACCAGACAGAATGGGTTGCCTCATATAAGCCACACCCAAGCCCTCTCTACCACAGAGTTACACTCCCACCTCAGTCATGCCCCACTGAGTCACACTCCTAACCTCTATCTTGTTTCCAGCGATGTCCTAGAGCACGTTACCTAAATGCTCTCAACTCACCTTTCAGGAAAAAACAGAAGAAAAGCGAACCTGTGGTGCCTGATTTGATCACTTCCCCTAGGTGGGGAGCCCAGGCAGCACACAGAGGCAGGGGAAGCAGACTATCCGGATAAGACCTGACAGACTGTGGTCAGATAGTGGGGGAAGAGGCCCCTTCTATCAGAGGGCTAGGGGAGAGGTCTAGGGAGAAAAAGGGAGGGGGGATGGGAACAGGAAGATACAAGCATAAAAATTGGGATAATCTGTATAAATTATAATAAATTAAATGTTTTAAAAGTCTAAATGACAAAAAAAAAGCTAATCACTTTTGCAGTTGCTTGAGGATTATTAAATTTGATACATACTTCCTTACCATACACAAAACAAAACAAAGTACAGAATAAGTGATATAAGTGAATATTTTAACACTTTAATCATAAAATCTTAAAAGAGCAGAATACTCCACTATCAGGAAAAGGAACACAACTCTGACAGGAACCATTTTTTAAATTTAAGAGTGGAGAATATGGCTGCGCGTGGTATCACATGCCTTTAATCCCAGCAGAGGCAGGCGGATCACTGCAAGTTCGAGGCCAGCCTGGTCTACAAAGTGAGTCCAGGACAGCCAAGGCTATACAAGGAAACTGTCTCAGGAAGCAAAACAAAAACAAACAAATAAACAAAGAGTGGACCATATGATAGCTTGTCATCAGAGGCATTTCTTTTGCTCCCAGAGTAAGTAACCTTTGAAGGACTGCCATGTGTCCTTGGGTTCCTGTGACAGTATCAATCAAGTCTTGGTTTCCTGGTCTCGATGACCACAGCTCCACAGTTCCTGTCCTCTCCATGACTTGCCTTTTAGTGGCACCTACGGCAGATACCCCTCTCTTCAGTTTTCAGGTCTTTTCTCACCACTTCCATTAGCCTGACCTTAAATTAAGAATCCCTAACCCCTCTGTCATATACAGAAACACTATTTCAGAATTAAATGTATCCAGGGCTGGAGAGATTAGCTCAGGGTTTAAGGTTGCTGTTTTTGCAGAAAACTCCAGTTTAGTTCCCAGTGGCTCACAAACACCTATTAACTCCCTCTTTTGGTCTCCAAGGAGACAGACAGACAGACATAGAGACACACACACACAAATTGAAAAAAAAAAATTAAATCGAACTTACTCACAATAAAAGTTGTCTTAGTAGACAGTCTAGCACATAACTTCCATTTCTTCTCATTTCTGTCACTCTCCTATACAGCTCACCAGTTCCCAGGTTTCTTCTGTCCTGTCAATGGTCCTTACCCATACTGGGGGGGGATCATGAACCCCTCTCAAAATATGCTAAATATTATACAAAAAAAAGATGTTGAACATGCATGTTCACAATTTTAAGAAATTAATGCCTCAAATAATAATCTGTGCTCCTCCACTCAAGATTTCAACTATTACTCACTGTATACAAATTTTCTTTTCAAAAGATTTATTTATTGGTGCATGCCTTTAATCCCAGCACTCGGGAGGCAGAGGCAGGCAGATCGCTGTGAGTTCGAGGCCAGCTTGGTCTACAAAGTGAGTCCAGGGCAGCCAAGGCTACACAGAGAGAAACCCTGTCTCAAAAAACAAAACAAAAAAAAGATTTATTAAGGCTGGGCATACTAGTAGACGCCTTTAATCCCAGCACTCAGGAGAATGAGGATCACTGTGAGTTCGAGGGCAGCCTGGTCTAAAAAGTGAATCCAAGACAGCCAAGGCAACACAGAGAAACCCTGTCTCAAAAAACAAACTCAAGATTTATTTTTCCTGTGTTCTGCCTGCTTCTATGTTTGTGCATCACGTGCATGCCTGGTACCTGTGAAGCCAGAGAGGAGGTCAGATCCCCTGGAACCAGAGTTAAGGCCAGCTGTGAGCCACCATGTGGGTTCTGGGAAAAGAACAGCAAATGTTCTTAATGCTGAGCCATCTCCCCAGCTCTCTGTATACAAATGGTCATCCTTAGCTCCTGCTCCCTTGTTACTAACTTCAAGATGCTTTCCGTATAGCCATTAGGGCCCACAATTTTAACTGACACAGCAGTCACAATTTCTCTGTGGTAAACCTGCTCATACAGTATCCCCGCTCTTGGATTAAGGTACCAGTACTAAGCCTTGTCTCATTTTAGCTCAGCAATCTTCACACCTAAATCCATCTTTGTTGGAGTCTTGCCTTGTAATTACCACGGCTTTTGCTTCTGCCCTTGTCTTCATTAGGTCTCCACTACTTTCCACCAGAGCTCTTCTGACTGATTCTGTCTGCTCAAACGGCTACAATGGTCTGACAGCTGTATCACCACCAAAATTAAAATTTGACTATGACTGACTCTAAAAAAACTTTAATGCTTTCTTTCCCACTGAGCAAATAAAAATCACTTACTTTTATTATGAAGACCTCTATAGTTTTTCATCTAAGCACTTTTCTAAAATTAGACTCAAGAGATCAAGCTATTACTTGTTCCTATTATCTGTCTATCAAAATCACACCCACTCTTAACCGCCCAACTCAAAACCCAGTCTGATCTTCTTTAAAAAAAACATTTTATATTTAATTATGTATATTCATACACACACACACACACACACACACACACACAGGAACTCACAAGACACCAGCGGCATCAGGATTACTTGGAGCTGGAGTTATGGCTGTCAGGAACTGAATTCTCAAAGGAGTTCTAACTGCAGAGCTGTCAATCCACCTCCCAAATCTTTTTTTTTTTTTATTTTTTATTTTTGCCATCATAATGATTAGGAAGGCGTACAAATAGGCAATTTCCAATGAACTGCTTTAGGAAAATCTGCTAAAGAACTGCCGAAAATCCCCTTAATAATTTTTAAACTTTTTTTTAATTAATCTTTTAGTATGTGTACTCTAGTGAGTTTTCTGTGCACCACATGTGTACAGATGCCCCTGGAAGTGAGAGGGCACCTGAGATAGATGCTGGCTCTGACTAAGATCCTCTGCAAGAGCAGCAGGTATGTGTAACCGCTAAACCATCTCTCAAGGTTTTTAAAGATCATAACTATTCAAGTAGACATTTAAGCCAAGAAGCCTCCATAAACTCAGCATTGATCAAATGCTAATGACACCCTGAGATTCAAATTCCAATTATACCTCCATCTTTCTTAAAATTAATTTATTGGTACCAGACAGGAGGCGAGGGCAGGCAGATCTCTCTATGAGCTCGAAGCTAGACTGGTCAAAACAACAGCCAGGGCTGTTACACAAAGAAACGCTGTCTCAAAAAACAAACCAAACAACTAACCAAAAATACTTTTTTTTTTTTTTTTTTTTTTTTTTTGGCTTTTCAAGACAGGGCTTCTCTGTGTAAGCTTGGCTGTCCTGGACTCAATTTGTAGACCAGGCTGGCCTTAAACTCACAGCAATCCTCCTGCCTCTGCCTCCCCAAGCACTGGGTTTACAGGCATGGGATTATAGCACCTGGCTACAAAAATATTTTTTTAAATTTATTTATTGCATGTATATGGGTGTTTTGCTTGAATGCATGTATAAGAGAACAACTGATCTTCTGGAATTGAATTCCAGACAGTTGTGAGCTGCCATGTGGGTACTAAAAATCGACCCAGAGCCGCCAGCACTCCTAACTGCTGAGTCATCTTTCCAGCCCCTAAAATTTGAATTTTAAAGAGAACTTTGCAGAGCGAGTGGAGACTTCAAAGGTCAAGCACCTCCACAGCAGCCATAGCAACAGGATCTAAATAGTCCATCTTATCAGCCAGGGTGGGACAGTGGGGGTGGGGGTTTACTGACACAGTCTAAATGTGTTGTCCTTTTTAAAATAAGCTAATTCTTTTTTTAAAAATAAGATTATGATGGGCAATCACAAGCATCTATAATAATAAAGGGGTTACTGGCATATTTATCAGCAGGTGCAAGAGCAGCAGTCCGTGCAGGACAGATGTGATGTGGGGAGTACTTTTTCTCCATCCCTTTATAAGGTCTAATTTAATTTCTCTTTTGACTCCCAGAACTTTTATCTTCGTAACTATACACTATAAAACATTTTGCTCATAAAGAATATAACTATTCATGAGTCTTTTGAAAAAAGAACATTTTAATTCTATCTAGTTCACATCTGGGGAAAACACATCTTTCCTGGAATTTCTAAAATTACGGCCGTTCAAATTCGAATGTATTTCTGAAATAGACTTTCCATCAAGAAAATTTGCTGAAGTCCTGAGATTATTAATAATATCAAGGAAAGGCATGTGCAATAACCGAATAGCTGCAGCATTTGAAATGGGATCTGTCTATAACCAAAGCCTGATTCTAGCTCTGTCCTCAATTCCTCATCTGAAAGAGGGTATCTCTTTCCTCATTGCTTTACACAATGTTCTCACAAGCAGGCGAGAAATCCTGCAAGTGACCGTGCAAAAACTATTAGGGCTGTATATATACTAAACACTAAAGCGTTAAGGAGGAAACGGTCAAGTAATCGGGCTAAACCATATGGATACATTCACACTGTTAAGAGAGCGCCCTTGAGGGTACTGATGGGGTAATTTAAAGTGAAATTAAACCCAATTCCAAATACATCTTAATAACTCAATAACTCTGAGAGTGATGCTGGCTTATCTTTCCTGAAACTAAACTGGTATATTTAAATGCATTCCGAAACTTCAAGATTTCAGTATGCCCACAACCAACGCTGTTCTCATACATTTTTTTTTTTTTTTATAGAAAGCCTGAGCAGGAAAGCATCATTAGCTCTACTGAAGATATTTTGTGGATGCTGTTCACGTATACAGAAGAAAAGAAAAAATATTTTGGTGTTCAGCACACAAGCCGAGGAGTCTGGCTTGCAAAACCACGGCCGCCGCCGCCGCCACGGAGAAGCATCTGATAGAATTCCTGGTTTTACAGACCAATGTCAAAAGAAAGCAGCAATAATGCTATAATTTAGGGGACACGGTGCACTTCCGTTCCCGTCCCGAGGGAGAAGCCTCGAAAGTACGCGATTGAGACCAAGTCCGAGAGTCCGAGAGTCCCGGACTCAGTCTGGGGTGCCCTCTGCAACGGCAAGCGAGGGTCGGCCCAGGAAGCATCCCAGCAACACCTAAGCTTCGACGGGCTCCGGGATCCCGCCCCGGAGCTCTTGGAGTGCGAGCCAAGAAGCAGCCAGGGGTCCCGGTCGCCAAGGAACGCGAGGCCGAGGCGCGGGAAGGGCCGCGGCTGCATCCAGAGCAGCCACAGGCAGGGGCACCGGGTGACCCGGCGGGCCCCGCTTGCAAATCAGCGCACTCACCAGACCATGCCGTAGGCGCCTTCTCCGATGTACGAGAGGTTGGTGTAGCGCGGCCCCACGTCGAACACCTGCCCGCGGACCATCTCCGGGCCCGCCGCCGCCGCCGCCGCCATGTTGGCTGCCCAGCCGCCGCCGCCGCCTTGGACTCGACGCTTCGCAGCTGCCGCTCGGCCTCTGGTGCGCCTCCCGCAGGGACCGCGCCGCCGCCCGTGCAGCCGCCGCCGCCGCCGGCGACCGGGAACGAGGGAGGAGGACAACACAGAGGAGAGAGCTGACCGCCAGCCGTACCACTGCCTACCTTCCTGTCTGACGGACGGACGGGCGAGCGGGCGGGTAGCGAGCGGGAGGAGGGAGGGGCTCGCGTCGAGGGGCGCTGGGGGCGGAGTCAAGGGCGTGCGTGCTGATTGGCTCTCCCGGGCAGAGAGGGCGGAGTCTCGCGGGCCGGCGGAAGCAGCGAGCCAAGGCTGGAGCACTGCGGCTGCGGGGGAGGGCCGTCACGTGCATTCGGGGAACGGAGCGCTAGGTGGCTCCTGATAGCAAGGCTTAACGACCCCCCCCCCAGAATCCGACTGCTCTACCGGGGCCAGAAAGAACTTGCGCGGGACCAGGGACTTGGCATGAGGCCAGAGGACTCATTGCACACACCAGCCACTTGGACCCCTGAGACAGGCCTCTAGGAATCTGCACACTGATAAACTTAGACCGTCAGACTGGGACAGAAACAAAAAATCATGACCCAGACCCAGAAAGATGTTACCACACTGTTATAAGCATGGGGGTGGGGGGAATGCTTCTTAGTACTGGAGAAATGGTCCAGCCCTTAATAGACGAGGCTCACAACCAAAACAAGCCTTTTAGACATATAAAAATAGCTTAGTCAGGGACCCCACTACACCCAAGGCTGCACCTGATATCCAAACCTAATGACATCACTCAAGATAGCCAGATAGCCCTAGATCCCCTTGATGCCCACTGGACAGTATATAAGCAGAGACCAAGAGCAATGCTCTGCTCTGCTGATCTGGTGGGACGCCATCTTGATCCGCCCTGCAGCTGGAGAGTCTTCTTCAGAATCCTGACCTTTCTAATCAAAGACTTCTGTTAGAGACTGGGACACATTTTGGAAAAAGATTTACTTATCTTTATTCTATGTGTATAAATGTTTGCCTGGTACTTACTGGTAGTGTTAGGGTCCGGAATGTGCTGTAGAAAAGACCCCAGACTCCAACAGTACGCAAACAACAAAGAGTGTTTATTCTGCAGGCTCCAACATCCTGGGGGTCACAATTCAGACAACCCCACCCCCACCCCCATCACCCGGTGAGCTTGTAGGCTCTTTTTAAAAGGGTTTTAGGGAAATTCCTGAGCGGTGGGCCAGTTAGGTAATTATTTAAACTAGAAAGCCCAGGCAAACTGAGTAAATACGGGCTACTCTGCCCAGGTCATGAGTTCATCATAAGGCAGATTTCCTGACCGGCAGTATATCTTTCTTAACCAATTACACCAGCAGTAAGGACCCATCATTAAATACCCTTATCTTCCTCTGGCCAGGTCATGGCCGGCTCTGGTTGGCTGCACACTCTTTGCAGCATTTCCAGTGACTGCTGACCCTACCCCGGAAGAATGGAGGCCCAGGCTTGCTCTGAGCTAACAGAAACTGAAGCCTTATTTAACCAAGCCTCTCAGTAGAGGTCAGAGGAGGGAGATGGAACTGCACGTGAGCTGTCATGTGAGCTGAGAACTGCACCTGGGTCCTCTGCAGGAGCAGCAAATGCTCTTAACTGCTGAGCCATATCTCCAGCTGTCAAAAGTTGATACATTTAGGGATAAAAAACACGCTAATAATATCGTATCAGAGGATAAAGTTACTTATTTAAAAGCCAGCCCCAGACATCAATAATCCTGGCGCTCAGAAGTTGGAGACAATGGATCAGAAGTTCAAGGTCATTCTTGGCAACAAAAGTTTGAGGCCAGCAGGAGCTATAGAACACCCTGCTTTAAAAAAAAAGAAAAGAAAAGAAAAAAAGTGCTGTTGTGGCGCACGCCTTTAATCCTAGCACTCAGGAGGCAGAGGCAGGCAGATTGCTGAGAGTTCCAGGCCAGCCTGGTCTACAAAGTGAGTCCAGAACAGTCAAGGCTACATAGAGAAACCCTGTCTTGAAAAACATAAAACAAAAAGAAAAGAAAAAGAAAAATATTGATCTTCATATTTTTTTTAAATTTATATTTCTTCTTTCTAATAATTTTTGTAATAATTAAGTGCTAAAGGAAGCTAAAAGAAAGTGACACAGGACTGGCAACTGTTGGAAGGGTTCGATCTTGATTCTCCTTGGGTCATTTCATTCACTCAATATCTTAATTCCTCCTAAATTTTTGTTGCTCTTAATAACTCTCTCTCACTCTCTGTCTGTCTTGTTTTTTTGAGACAGGGTTTCTCTGCATAGCCTTTGCTGTCTTAGAACTCTCTCTCTAGACCAGGCTAGCCTCAAATTCACAGAGATCCGCCTGCCTCCGATTCCCAAGTGCTGGGATTACAGGCATGTGCCATCACTGCCTGGCCTGAATAACTGTCTTAATTTTGTTTTTACATTTATTTATTGCCAGGTGGGATGGTGGAGGTGGGGGCATGGTATACATATAACATCACGGCTGTAGAGGTCAGTGGTGAGTTAATTTTCTTCTGCTAACTTTGTGAGTTCTGGGAATCAAACTCAGGCCATTAGGTTTTGGGCACCCATTTTTATCTTCTGAGTCATCTCCATGGCCCAAGAATAACTCTTCTTCTTTTTTGTTTGTTTGTTTGTTTGGTTGGTTGGTTTGATTTTTTGAGAGAGGGTCTCTCTGTGTAGTCTTGGCTGTCCTGGACTCGCTTTTTATATCAGGCTGGCCTAGCACTCATAGCGATCCTCCTGCCTCTGCCTCCAGAGTGCTGGGATTAAAGGAGTGTGCCACCACCCCCGGCCAGAATAACTCTTAAGGCCCAAGTCAGCAAAGGTACTGCCCACTGGACAGCACTATGTAACCCCATATTTACATGAACTATGTATAGCCAAACTACCAGCAGTTAATTAATACAACCTTAGCTTCAATTTCCCCACGCTTATGAGGGGTTGCAATAATACCCACCTCATAAATGTATCCTACAGAGTAAGTAAAACAACACACAAAGAGGCTGGTGCATAGTGTATTATGTACCCAATAAATGTTATCTGTCACTGCTATCTACCCGCCCCAAACCTGCTCCTCATCTTGTATCCACTGGATAGTGTTATCGTCACACAGATACAAACTGGAAACATGGCTATAATTGTAATGCCTGTTAAGCTAGAGGGGTAGCTTTGTGGTAGGTTTATGTTGGCTCTGTTTCTTAACAATTAAACCTTATTATGCAACCCAACTAACTTACACAAGAAGGACAAAAGAGTGAACCTTCCGGTATACGTTCCACAGGACGGGTCCTTAGGTGTCTCTCTGTGCTGGTCCAGCCTGTTCGCTGTTCCACACGCGCTCACGCCCAGTCGGAACCTGTTGTTCTCTCTTCCACACCTGCCTGAGTCACGTGGGAAGGGCGGTCTCCTTCTCCCATTGAGGGTCAATTAGAAAAACCCAGGTGGGATTCCCAGGTCTACTTCCTGAATTCCAGGCACAGGATGGCTCCACTCACTCTGTCACAAGGTATTCATGGGGTGCCCAAGGGTAAAGCCCGCCAAGACCGTTTCCACCTGTGACAAAGCTTAATCTTTCCCACAGGTTTATCCAATATGTATTTTACCTCTCGAAAATAATGTCATTTACCCAGTCACAAATTCCCATAAAGTTTAATGTATATGAATGTATTTACTATTTCTTTTCCTTCCTTTATATGTGTGAGGTGTATGCATGTATGTGTCCATGTGTGTGTGTGTGTGTGTGCATGAGCGCACTTACCTGTGGCTGTGCATGTGGAGGCCAGAGGTTGACCTCAGGTGGTGTCCTCCAGGAGTCTGCACTTTAGTCTTTGAGACAGCATTGGTCACTGAAACTAGTGTGCTCATTTTCCTAGGCTGGCTAGTCATTGAGTGTCCAGGATTTGCCTGGTGCTCTAGGGGGAGGGAGGCTGGTAATACATGCACACAGATGGACCAGACTTTTATGTGGGTGTTGGAGGATCTGAACTCGGATTACCACGCTTTTGTAGCAAGCACTTTACTGTCAGAGACCTCCCGTCTCCACAGTCTTAATATTTCTTTAATATATTTTTGTTACTCAAAAGTATGTGGTTTTTTTGTTTTTTTCCTTTCTGGAGCCAGGTACCAAAAACCAGGACCTTGCCAGGCATGATGGCGCACACCTTTAATCCCAGCACTCAGGAGGCAGAGTTGGAGCCCAGCCTGGTCTACAAAGCAAGTCCAGGACAGCCAGGGCTACACAGAGAAACCCTGTGTCGGTAAACAAAACAAGGCAAAACAAAACAACAACAAATAACAACTACAACAACAAAAAGTGTGGTCTCCAGACCCAGGGACAGCAGCATTTCTGAGTTTGTTAGAAATGTAACATCTCAGGCCCCACTGCAAACCTCCTAAATACAAATCTGCATTTTAGCAGCCCCCTCCCTCCCCCACCCCAGGTTATTGGTATACATCTAAAGCTTGAGAAGCAAACTGTGTGTATCCATTCATGGCTGCACAGTGTCTTCACTCCTTCCAGCTGTGCCATCTCTAGCGGTTTCTCCTTCTACCGGGATTGGTCTCTCTGTAACAATAAACACGATCATATTCATGCCCTGACTTCTGACTTTCTTCTTTGTTGTTGTTGTTGTTGTTGTTGTTGCTGGGGGTTGAACCCTGTGCCTTATGATCTTTTCACACTTCCCACATAACCAGTTTTGGCTGGACCTTTGAGCACATATCAAGATTGCAGAGAGCCAGGTACACCCAAGAACTATGGCACTGAAACAGATTAATAAAGCATGACACCACATAAATGATTTAAAAGCTCTGGAGGAGCGGGGCATAGTGATGCATGCCTTTAGTCCCAGCACTCCAGGAAGCAGAGGCAGGCGGCTCTCTGTGAGTTCAAGGGCAGCCTGTTCTACAAAGCCACTCCAAGACAGCCAGGGCTACACAGAGAAACCCTGTCTCAACAAAACAAAGCAAAACCGAAACAAAACAGAAAAAACACAAAAGCTCTGGAGGGGCAATAATACTTCAGTTAGGGGCTGGAGAGATGGCTCAGTGGTTAAGACCACCTGCCTCTCTTCAGAGGACTCAGGTTCAAGTCTCAGCACACACATGTCAGCTCACAATCCTAACTCCAGTTCAAGGGGATCTGTAACCCTTTTCCAGTCTCTGTAAGCACTGCACACATGTGGGGCATGTGGGCAAAATACTCATACACATAGGATAAAATGAAAAATTAAACAGCCAGGTGGATCTCTATGAGTTTGAGGCCAGCCTGGTCTATAAAGTGAGTCCAGGACAGCCAGGACTACAAGAGAAACCCTGTCTCAAAAAAAAAAAAAAAAAAAGAAAGAAAGAAAAAAAGAAAGACTGAAAAATTAAACAAACAAAACAAAACCAGAGTTGTAACTCTGAGCAAATTTTCTATGCTTCAGAATGGCAGAAGTGGAAACAGATCTTAAATTTCTAGATATTTCTTGAGCATTAAATGGGTTAGTATGTAGCTTTGAACAGGCTTGGGATATGATCCTCAATGGCTACCGCTTGTTTTTTGGGTTTTGTTTTGTTTCATTATGTTTTAGTGCCATGTGTAATCCTCAGAAAGCTTGCTTAGGATTTTGATTTCTAGTCTGGTGATCTCCATTAATATCAAGTTGTCTTCTGGTCTAAATCCTTTTTCTTATTTTTATTTTTTATGTGTATGGGTGTTTTGCCTGCATGTATGCTCAGGTACCACATTGCCAGAGCTGCTCTGGAACAGAAACAAATTACTTTAGTTATCTACATGCTTAGACTTTCATCTCAAGGCTAAAGAAGTACATCACGCTCACATCCACACCTGGAAATAATAAATAATTTTCTTATCTAAGAAGTTAACCAGCACAAGTATTTTGTCAAGTCCTCAAGGCTGTGTGAGAGTTTTCACACCAAGGTCATAAGTCCTTTGGCTTGCATCTGTTATGCACTTCAAAGAAACTGCTCCAGACAATTCCCATTCTATATATAAAAACTGAGCAGACTGTGACCGTCTTAGGTTATCCTATTCAGAGTATACGTCTTACCCGTCACTGGTGCATAAATTCCATCATTCACGTCCTGCCTTAGGTTGACCCATCCTGAATGGATCCTACCCGTCTTTGACTACTAACCTCTGCTCAAGGGAGATCAGGGCTATTAATGACACAGTCGTGGAGCTTAATATTATGCATCCCTACATGGAGTTTTGTAAAAGAGCTTAACACGTGTTTCAGTAGAGTGGGCAAGAGACAGAATGCCGCAACTACACAGAATCCAAGGCTAGTACAAGAATAGCAAGATGGCTAAAAGAGGACCAGGATGGAAGGGACTTTTTTTTTTTTTAAAGATTTATTTATTATTACATATACAGTCTGCATGTATACCTGCAGGTCACAAGAGGGCATTAGATTACATTATAGATGGTTGTGAGCCACCATGCAGTTGCTGGGACTTGAACTCAGGACCTTTGGAAGAGCAGGTGGTGTTCTTAACCACTGAGCCATCTCCAGCCCCGGAAGGGAAGTTTTTAAGCTATTTATAAATTGTTGTGCAGAATCAGCAACATTAAAAGAAATCGGTTGAATATTCTTTATACCTAAAATTTCTTGATACAACTGAATTAAATCCAAAGAAACATTAGAATTATGCCAAATGCCTATAAGATGAGAATGAATCTTGTTTCACACATAAGGAGTGTCATTATACTGTTTTGCTGTAACACAAATCCATTTATATTCTGCATGACACTCCAAGGGAGAACATATTTGTAACCCTTGAATTTCATCACCCCAATATAAGACCATATAAGATATTCAATTTTAATTCTACATCTTGTTGAACCCGTAAAGCTAGAGAATTATTTTTTGATAAAGCGTTAGCATAAGTAGCTGTGTGGACTGACTGTGGCAAAGCCAAAGCATCAGTGGCACTAATAGTCTCACTCCAGACTTGAGGATAAACAGTAATACAGCCTGATTAAGTTTCTATTTAACAAAACAAATAGGGATGCCTATTGCCAGATCTGGTATAATTAAAGTTCATGAAGTCCTGTTTTTCTAGTCTTTTTAGTCCATGGAAAACCCAACAAATGAGTATTATTTGTAGTAACTGTAATTTCAGGTCCTTCCCATATTGTTGGGTGCAGCATGGGGTGGGGAGACGGGTATCTGGAACGCAGGCCCTACAGACGTCGCCTTCACTCATCTCCCACAGGTTCATCGGGGATATTAACAGGAGAGTTGTTGACATCTGCGTGTTGGACCAGCCTTGAAGGAAGCCAGCGAGCATTCTCAGCATCCCATGGAAAAACACAAACATGCCCTAGTCCCCATATCAACACAGGGTTGGGGCCATTCCATAGACCAGTAATAGGAGCCTTCCACTTTACTTTCCCATACGTGCTTTGAGTAGTTGGATGCCAAAATCGGTCATCGGCTGCACTCCTTGAGCACCCAAATTTTAAAAAATTGAGAATAAAAAGAGATGGTGTCAACTATTATGTGGGGAGGCGGGGGATGACTCCCCCTTCTTTGTTTTAAGTAGTTGATTTTTCAAAGTCCTGTGGGCTTGTTCAATGATGCCCTGACCTTGACATTATAAGGAATTCCAGTTTTATGAATAATAAAAAACTGAGAACAAAAGTGTTGAAACTTGTGCCCAGTATACTCTGATCCATTATCAGTTTTAATCACTGATGGCTGACCTACCACAGTAAAACATTGTAAACAATGGGCAATGACATGTTTAGAAGCCTCACCAGTCTGAGGTGAGGTGTGGCTAAAATGAAACCAGAATAAGTGTCAATGGTTACATGAATGTATTTCCATTTACCAAATTCTGTGACATGTATGACATCCATTTGCCATAGTTGATTAGGAATCAACCCTCTAGGATTAACTCCATAATTAGGTACAGAAAAAAAGTGTGGGCACATGTGGCACTGTTTAACAATTTGTCAGGTGGCTTCTCAAGTAATATGGAATTGTTTTCTTTTCTTTTTTTTTTTTTTTTGGTTTTTCGAGACAGGGTTTCTCTGTGTAGCCTTGGCTGTCCTGGACTCACTTTGTAGACCAGGCTGGCCTCGAACTCACAGCGATCCGCCTGCCTCTGCCTCCCGAGTGCTGGGATTAAAGGCGTGCGCCACCACGCCCGGCTAGAATTGTTTTCTTAAACTCTGACTGTTTTGATGATGCAAAGCATGTGAATTCTGAGCAGGCTCAATTTGAGAAAGAAATATTTGTTGTGCCTGGTCTGCACAGTCATTTCCTTTAGATGAAGGACCAGGTAAACCCAAATGTGCTCTAACATATCCTATAAGACGAGGGTGTGGTCTCTTATGCAAGCATCTCTGTATTTGACTCACTTTGTAGACCAGGTTGGCCTCGAACTCACAGCAATCCACCTGCCTCTGCCTCCCGAGTGCTGGGATTAAAGGCATGCACAACCACTGCCCGGCTATTGTAAGTTCTACTTAGGTAATATTATATCATAGTTCCTTTTTTGAGAGTGAAGTCATAGAGCATAACCATAATTTTTATAAAATAAAACCAAATTTTAACAGTGTTAACAATTTAGTGTTTTTAAAATCAATACCAAATATATTATTTTCATGTTACAAATTTGACGTGAGGACCATAAAACAGTCAGTCAGACGGGCAAGAAAAAACAACATAGTCTGGAGACGTTGATGATATATGACTGAAGAGATTTCAGGGAGAATTAGAAGGAGCTATGCGACCATTGTCAAGCTATCAAGCTGCTTTTGGATCTCTTAACTGTTTTTTTTTTTTTTTTTTTTTTTTTGTGTTTTTTTTGAAAGGGTTTTTTTTTTTTGCCTTTGCTGTCCTGTGCCCCCTTTGTAGACCAGGCTGGCTTCGAACTCACAGTGATCCACCTGCCTCTGCCTCCCGAGTGCTGGGATTAAAGGCATGCGCCACCACCGCCCAGCTGGATCTCTTAACTGTTTAACGGGAATGGGTCTACGAGATCTTACTCTCTAACCCTGAGAATCAACCAACGTCTTCAAAGACTGCCTATGCCAACTGACATCCTTGAATGTTCTCTCCTTTATCACGGGCTTTCAGAGGAGACATAGTTGTAGGTGTAATAGACATTGGCTTAGAATTCTAGGCACTTTTAATCAGCGATATCATAGGAGGAGAATCCTCAAGTGAAGGAAGATCCAATCCCCCTGCAATATCTGGAGATTTCTTTATCTGCAATCTAGAAAGCCATTCTGATTAATCTAAGGGTTTAATTTGTTCCTTTAAATGTTTCATCTGCATCGCTAGTGTTGAAAAAGCTGTCTGAAGAGCCTGCGTATTACTATCTTTTTCAGCTAAGTTAATAAGAGGAGGTTCTTCGTTATAACATTTTACAGCCTCTTCCTCTGTATCTTCAGCATCTAAGGAATCCTTGGAATCCTCAGAGACTACAGATCGTTAGGAGGCTCCGTACACACAGGTGCAGGCCGGCAGAAGGCTTAGTTTTACTTTTTTGGAGTATTGACGCGTCCTTCGTAATTTCAGTTTCTAACTTTTCTCTCTCATGCCTAGGGTCTAATCTGTCCCTTATAAGTGCCCAGAGACAGACGGCACCTCTCAGAACCTTACCAGGTCCATGTACATCATAATATCTTGTAACTTTTTTCCCACTTTTTTCCAGGTTTCTGTATTTACAGTACCTTCTTCTGGAAACCATGGACACACTTGTCCAACAAAATCTTAAAAATTACTTAACTGCTACTGATTTTTGCTCCTCTAGCCTGGAGCATATTTTTAAGCATATGTGCACAGAGCAAGCGACTATTTCCATTCCCCATTATGTTACAATACTCCCAAACATTTACTCACTGCACTTTTTAATTGATCTGAGCTCATACTTCCTGGGGTGGCCTTCATGTACCCCGCAGTGTCTCAGGTCCCTGTATCAGGCACCACATGCCAGAGTCCGCTCTGGAGAAAATCAACCAACCTAGTCTACAAAGTGATTCTGGGACAGCCAAGATAACATAGAGAAACCCTGTTTTGAAAAACCAAAAAAAAAAAAAAAAAAAAAAAAAAAAAAAAAAAAAAAAGTAATGGAGTCATTTCTTTGATGGAAGAGATTTCAAGACAGCCTCATGTTGACTCTGTTGTACTGTACAATTATCAATAAACACTCTGTGCGTTCTATAATGAAAAGTAAAAAGTGTAGAAGGAAGAAATTTTAAAAATGCACAGTTTGAAATGAAAAGGAACTGCAGGAAGTTTAATGTTGCAGCCAGGGCTCTTACAGAAAGAGATAAGGAGGTGACAGTGAGGCCTCCTGCTCTGGAATGCTGGGAAGCTGCCCTGAGGGAAAGACCCACCCAGCGAAACTAACTGTGAAGAGGCTGCTCCTGCAAACCGATTCAAGAAGCCAAGGAACGTGTCAAGCTGGCAGCTAACCCTGACAGTGTTGTCCGCATGATGCTGGCCTTAAGAGTCACGGAGGACTCATGAAGAAATGGGTCATGGATTCTTCCTTTGTGGTTTCACACAGTCACTGAAGACAAGCCGTGTGTCAGGGAGTCTCTGTGTGAAAGCCCTGAGAGTCACAGAGCTGTGAAAGAGAAACCTGAGTTTTAGTAGAGACCCCTGCATGCTGGAGATGCCGGAGCCACGGGCTAGCTACCAAGGACTCCTGCACACACGCAAAGAGAAAAGAAGCCATTAAAGATTAAAAAAAACAAAAAACAGAAAAACCCTGCAAGGGAGCCGGGCGTCCTGGCACATGCTTCGTCCCAAGCAGAGGCAAGGGGGTCACTATGAGTTTGAGGCCAGCCTGGTCCACAGAGTGAGTTCCAGATCAGCTAGAAATGAAAACGAGAGAAAGAAAAGAAAGTTATGAACTGTCAGCTTGCTGTTCTGGTCCCATGCTTGCCTGCTGCCGGAATTCTCCCACACAGTGGAGGGACAGAAGTAACTCCTATAAAGAGTCTTCTGTCTGACTTCTGCCCTCCACATGTGTGCCGTGGCACACGCATGCCTCTCCACAAAAATGAATAAATCACATTTTTGAAAAAAAAAAAACTAAGTTATTTCAATTTTCTTACTTGCTTTGAATATGAACCAAGTTCCATTTTGGAGTAAGTTTTAGGGACTGCTGACAGGAATGTGTGTTCTGCAGTGCTGAGGTCAAACCGTCTATAGATCTACTATGACATATTATTCCAGTGTTTCTTCTTATTTCTGTTCTGTAGGGATTACTTGTGCACTGGGAAGAGTGAAGTGTTGGAATACCCACTATTTCTGTGTTGGTGTTGATCTCTTACTTTATAATTAGTAATATTTGTTTATGAAATTGGGGGCAGTTGTGTTAAATGTGCATATGTTTAAAGATTTAAAACACTTTTTTAAAAAGATTTAATTATTTATTAAGTATACAATATTCTTCCTGTATGTAGGCCTGCAGGCCAGCAAAGGGCACCAGATCTCATTATGGATGGTTGTGAGCCACCATGTGGTTGCTGGGAATTGAACTCGGGACCTCTGGAAAACCAGACAGTACTCTTAACCTCTGTGCCATCTCTCCGAGCCCTAAAAAATATTTATTTATACAGTTTTTTTTTTTAATTTTTTTGAGACAAAGTCTCTCTGTGTTAGCCTTGACTGTCCTGGACTCCCTTTGTAGACCAGGCTGGCCTCAAACTCACAGCGATCCGCCTGCCTCTGCCTCCCGAGTGCTGGGATTAAAGGTGTGCACCACCACGCCCGGCTGTATTTATACAGTATTATGCCTCATGTATGCCTGCACACCAGAAGGCACCAAATCACATTATAGATGGTTGTGAGCCAACATGTGGTTGCTGGGAATTGAACTCAGGACCTTTGGAAGGACAGCCAGTGTTCTTAACCTCTGAGCCATCTCTCCAGCCCCCTAAAGATTTGTTTTTATTTTATGTGTATAAGTGTTTGCCTGCATGTATGTCTGTGCGTCACATGCATGCATGGTGACTGTGGAAACCAGAAGAGACCTTCAGATACCCCCTGGAACTCTGGCCACAGGCAGTTGTGCGCCACCGTATGGGTGCTGGGAACAAGATGCTAAGCACATATCTTCTACTCATTTGTTTTATTTTAACCAGCAGGGAGCATGAATGCAGTCCCCACTACCACAAATTATGCAGTCAAGTTCTGCATATTTGGGAAAGTCAAAAGGATCATCACATTCAGAGCTCAATAGGTAAGCCTCACCCTGGGAAGACCACCTTGGTAATCTTGGCATCTTCCCCGCCAGGTAAGTGCTACAGGAGCACTCCCCCCACCTCGCCCCAAGACAGGGTTTCACCGTGTAGCCCTGGCTGTCCTAGAACTAGCTCTGTCGATCAGGCTGGCCCGAATGCACAGCAACTTGCCTGCCTCTGCTTCCCAAGGGCGGGGGGTGGGGGGGCGGGGGGGGCGGGGGGGCGAGGAATGTGCCACCACGCTTGGCTGAACTAAGTGTCTATACCTCCAAAATTCTTGTAGAAAGCCTGGATCCACAGTATGGTGCAACCTCATGAATGGGGTGAGAAAGAAGAGCCACAGCCAGATGAGTTCTGCCTTGAACACGTGAATACTCCGTGAGAATGACTGACACAAAGTGAAGGAGCAGGCCCTCAGCTGACTGTAGATCTTCCAGTGTCTTTCTCCCTTTAAAGACAGTCTCAGCCGGGTGTGGTGGCACATGCCTTTAATCCCAGCACTCGGGAGACAGAGGCAGGCGGATCGCTGTGAGTTCCGAGGCCAGCCTGGTCTACAAAGGGAGTCCAAAACGGCCACGACTACACAGAGAGACCTTGTCTCAAAAAAAAAAAAAAAAAAAAAAAAAAAGACAGTCTCACTGTGTAGCTCTGGCTGGTGTAGAATTTGCAGTGTGGGACAGGTTAACCTCAAATTCATACGGATCTATCTGCCTCTCATCAGCAAGTTCTGGGCTGAAAGGCGTCTGTCTGTCAACATGCCGGGCTCTAACATCTTGATCTTAGATTCTAGACCAGTGGTTCTCAACCTTCCTAATGCTGCACAACCTACCGTATTTTTCGGACTATAAGACGCACCTGAGCCGGGCGGTGGTGGCGCACGCCTTTAATCCCAGCACTCGGGAGGCAGAGGCAGGCGGATCACTGTGAGTTCGAAGCCAGCCTGGTCTACAAAGGGAGTCCAGGACAGCCAAGGCTACATAGAGAAACCCTGTCTCAAAAAACCAAAAAAAAAAAAAAAAAAAAAAGACGCACCTGACCATAAGACGCAACCAGTTTTTAGAGCAGCAAAACAAGAAAAACAGTAAAAACAGCAATTGGACCATAAGGAGCACCCTAATACCCCCAACCCCAATTTTTGGGGGAAAAGTGCATGTTAGGGTCCAAAAGATATGGTGCTACAGTTCCTTATGTTGTGGTGGCCCCCAGGCATAAAGTTGTTTTTGTGGCTACTTCATAATTGTAATTTTGCTACTGTTACAAATCATAATGTAAATATCTGTGTTTTCTGATGGTCTTAGGTGACCCCTGTGAAAGGGTCCTTCATCCCCAAAGGGGTCTCGAGCCACAGATTGAGAACCACTGCTCTATAGTTCTAAAACTGTGTCACAAACAGTCACTGTTTAAGCCATCTGTCCGTGTCATTTTTGTTTTAACTGGGATGAAAGACAGACCAGGACACACGAAGGCCATGTTCTCAGCACAAAGGAGACTCCTTTGCCTCAGAGGGACAAAGGGTGGAAGAGAATGTAGAGAACAGAGGCAGGACAAGTGAGAAGAGAAAGGGGACAAGGGACATTTGCTCCCCAGACTCTGCCTAGAAAGGAGACAGACGTGGCTCGTCAGCGAAGGGCAGGAGACCCC
>OU015745.1:71780708-71849228 GCA_907169655.1 Acomys percivali | reverse complement strand
GGTGAAGAGTTGCCCCTGTGGACTTGGCAGGCCCTTATATCTTCCACTCTTGGTGGAGACTTGGTCGCTGGCTTTGTGCTCCTTTGTCTGATATCCCTCATCCCCACTTTGGGAGCTGTAGGACACATGCCAGGCTGATGCCTGCTACATGGCTGAACTGAGCCCCACCACTGGTGGTTTAGTCATCTTGACTTGAGATGATCCATTGATCCCTGAGGGCACAGGGAAGGCTTTCTGTTGTCCCGAAGAGCAGTTTCCTTGTGTACTAGGGGCTCCTGGCTGCTTGACTCTGCATGTGTGTACCACCGCTGAGGCCTCTGGGAGCAAGGTCCACCCGGTCCAGCTACTGGTTGTCTGTACGGTGGATGAGGTCTCAGGAGTTGAGCTGGAGGTCATTGTGGAGGGATGGAGACCTGCAGGTCTAGAGTCAACTGGGGAGTTGGATCTAGGCAAGGCCACCTGCTCTAACGGCTCCCTGGCAGGTTCCTAACCTGTTCGAGCACTCCTCGAAGGGCCAGTCTCTTGCCAATCATTTGGGCTCTGTAGTCCCATGCCCTTCACTAGAACATTGAGCCTTGTCTAACTCTGATGCCCACCTTCTGAGATGGCCTTTCCATGCTGTGGTCCTCCACACCCTGACTTAGCTACCTGGACCGTGGATCTGAGTCTTAGCATCCTTCTCTTATGCTACCAGCTGATTTTTCCCCCCTTTTTGGTTTTTCAAGACAGGGTTTCTCTGTATAGCCTTGACTGTCCTAGAACTTACTATGTAGAACAGGCTAGCCTCAAACTCTGAGATTCCCCTGCCTCTGCCTCTCTTAGTGCTAGGATTAAAGGTATGTGCTACCACATCCAGCCTAAAGCATCCTCACAAGTCAGGTACCTCAGTTGTTCTTGGCAAAAATGGTTTCTAGATGGCACACAGTACCTTTTAACTTGACTTGGTTATAGAATTGTATTTAAATCCTGATGCACAGCACCATGCTGCAGCTTTGTTTCTATGGCAACCCCAGCTCTTCATGACTTCCCTTAGCGAGAGGCTTCTAAGGGGTATTTTAAGATTATTTGGTGTTCTGGCGTGAGTGTGAAATCCCGCCCACCCCCCAGCCCCCAAGCCCCCAGGCTTGCGTGTTTGGACATTTGGTCCTCAGCTGATGGCGCTGCTTGGGGAGGCTCAGCCTTGTGAGGAAAGCGGGTCACTGGGGTGAGCTTTGGAGGGTTAGAGCTGGCCCCTTTCTGGTCTTTTCCTGCTTCCCGTGTGTGGATGGTTGAGATCTGCTTTTCAGGCTGCTGGGCTAGCTTTCTGCTCCTAACATGGCTTTCCTGTCCAGATGGACTGTGCCCTTCTGGAATCGTGAGAAATTTCTTCCATAACGTGTTTTTTTTTTTCCTTCAGGGTCTTAATCACAAGGTTGTGAACGTTAACTAATTCATTTGGGTATTTCAAAATAATATAGCCCAAATATGGAATTTTAACATTCATCTGTTCTACTGAAATAAAATTAGACTGAGAACAAAAGCATGTTTGTTGTATTAAGAGAACAGAACTTAGGGGAAAATGTAAACAAGAAAAAAAGAGCGACCCCGTAACCCTGTCTCAGAACCGGCAGGGAGTGCTCAGTACATTCATGGGGGGGGGGGCGCGCCTTGCAGCCACGCTGCCTGCTGTGCACAGTCTTCTGAGAGCCTGTGCCCTTGGCCTTGCATGCAGGAAGTGGAGAGTGCCAGGCAGAGGGCAGGTGGAGACAGAAGAAATGCTTAGTGCTCTAGTTTCCATGCAAGTGGTCCTTGAAGTCCTGAGAGGGTCTACGCCCACGGTGGCCCAAGCCGACTGCTGTCCCGGAGAATCTTGTCTTAGTGGCCAAATGCCTCAGACATCTAGGCTCTTGGCAGCAATGAGGCACCACAGATGTCTGATCCCCCATTTTAGCCCCCCATAGCTGTGGGCTGGACAGTCTCAGTATAACTATGAGTGGCTGGCTAGGTATTATCTCAAATCCACAGCAGCTTTCACACATACCCTGGAAGACAAGAGGACCCTGAATCCAAAAATGTGTCTTGGAGGCTCAAGTTTTCAATGCTTGGTCCCAAGTTGTTGGGACTATTTTGGGAAATTGTGGAAACCAGGAGTGAGGACTCGGCTTTTGGAAGCCAAACATGGAGTGTGGGTCCCTGGTCACTTCTCACATTTTCTGGCTTGGCTTTGAGGGAGAAAGCCATGATGTCTGTCACATGTTCTTGCTCAAGCACACATGGTTAACCATGGGCTGAACTCTCTAGAACACCTCTAGTTAACACCTTGTTTTTCTGTTAAGTATTTTTTCAGAGACACAGAAGCAACCACAGACAGGGGAGGGAGGCAAGTAGCACTCAGGAATCTTGAGTATGTGATTTATTGACACCAGTACAGGGGTCCCAGGGGAGGACTGTCCTATGAGCTCATTACCTTGGGATCTGTCCCTAAGACTAGAGAAACACAGTGCCTTAGAACAAGATTCCCAGGAAGGCCCCCTGAAATAACCCTTGGCAAGGCCCACGCGGCATGTAAATGGCAAAGCTCGGTGTTTGGCACAGGACTCCAGAGCATGACCCCTGGAGGCTCCAGAGGCAGAACCAAACTAAAAGCATAGCATGCTTCATACAGGTTGGCCTGGCTTCCTGACAGTATGGCCAGGGCCGTCCTGGCCCTGAGGATACAATTGAGGTAGCCAGGATACCTATGCTGACGCTTACCATGGGGGTGGGGGGTGGCGCACTGCATGCAGGACCCAGGAGGGCAGGGGCAGACAGATCATGGCAAATGTTGGGGCCTTCCCAAGACTCCCAGAGCTATGCTGCAGACACCTCGCTTCCACACCCCTAAGAACACACCACTGCTATGCTGGATTCTGACTCAAACTCTTACCTTCTGCCTGTGCCCTCCCACCTCTCACTCCTACGGCCTGAGGTTGGGAGGCAGCACTACCTGCAAAGGCAGCCTGTTTCAGCTCTTGGATCCACGCAAGGCACTGGCGCCTGTAACTCAGCTCTTTTCCAGCCCACTTCATTTTAAGAATAGACACTAATACTACTTAACCCCGCAGTGCTGCTGGTGGAGGATGGGCTCCTCGGCTCCGGCAGCTGCTGGTAAGGCTGTACACACTCTCCATGCCTTACCCTAAAGGGTCACTGGGGTGCACAGAGGCACAGAGGCTTGTTTAGCTCACAGTGTGGTGGTGGCAAAGCTGGGACTGTGAAGTGAAATCAACCTGGCTAGGGGATCCTCTTGGGATGAGAGCCTGAAGAGGAGATGGCCAAGAAGTCTTGTAGGTTAGGTACTAGTGGCTCCAGGCAACACAGAAGAGTCCTTCCCTGTGTGTGGTCTCCCTTGGCCACTAGGTAAGGATGGAGCAGCGCCTAACATTCATTCTGGACCACTGCCAGGCAGGGGCATGGCTATCACCACTGCAGATGGATTGAGGGGTGGGGAGGCACTCAAACAAGCCTGGAAAAGAGGCTTCCCTTTACCCTGAGGCCTTGCTATCTGGTACAGCCTTACATGTGAGTGTGAATGAGACCATCAAGGGACATCTGTGTGGGCTCAGATTCCACTCTTCCCAGCAACGAATAGAGAAAGATTAGCAACAACAACAAACAAACAAACAAACAAAAAAAAAAAAGGGAGAAAACCAAAGACAGTATTTTTCTCTATCAAGGTTGCTGCTACAGGCAAGCTGGACCAACAATGCCACCCTGGGCTGAGATGGTACTGTGGATCCTGGATTCTGACTCCCAGATGGCAGCTGGCCTCCAAGCTGAGCAATACCTAGTCGTTATGGGTTATCATCTGAGTGACCAAGTGACTAGGATGCTTCCTATCAAGAGACTTTGACCAAATAATTGACTACAGGGCCCCAAGTCCTCCATCCCTGCTGTGAGACTAGGTGAATGCCAAGCATACAGGTGGCCTACCCAGCCAAATCTGGCTGGCTCCTCCCCTACTGCCAGACAGTGGACTTGCCTCAGGGGCAAACGCACGAGCATCCTTGCTTCTTCTGAAAGAGGGCTTAGGTGCACTGAGCAAAGCTCTGCAGGCCTCACTAGGGCTCTCTTCTTCCTACTGCTGCCCTCCCTAGGCCTCTGCTAAGCCACAGTTACCCTATGGACCTGCCAGTGTCTGCACGGAGCAGCGTGACTCACACTTGGCCCTTGCTGAGGGCCACCTCAGTCCTTCCACTCTGGCTGCCCTTCTCCCTCCCTGTCTGATTCTAACCATCACTGCTCTAGGGATGTTGCTTAGGTAGGGGACAGAGTCCAACAGGGAAGGACACCAGCCACAGAGGAAAGGTGGTGACTGTGGCTGCCTGGCTGCTAGCGGCCTCCCCTCCCCAGGGCTCTGGACAGCTGGCCTGGTCAAAGTCCCTTCCCTGAGCAATGTGCTCAGTGTGACTACAAATACACCGAGAGAGTCTGGAACTCCTAGTCCCAGAGCTGAGCAGTAAGGTCTTCCCAGCTGGACTCCAAGGGTGAGCAAGGAGGCCAGTGTCACCCCAGACTCCCAGTCACAGCCTCTGCTGATCATTTCAAGGAAGTTCTGAGGTGCCAAGAAGGACAAAAGGTCCTTCACAGACTGAGTGCCAGCCCAAAGCATGTCTTCCCACAACACATACTGCCTTTTCAAGAACCCAACATGTCTGCCTATCAGGGCCCACGATGCCCCGCAGTTCCTGTCTACGCCAAAGCTGTTTAAGGCACTTAAGTGGCTTATTAACACAACCTGGAAAAGTTTGTTCCCATCCTGATTTAGGGGGAAAAAAATCAATAATACTGCAAATGTCTCCATGAACACACAAAAGTAAAATACTTCTCAGGAATAAAATGAATGCTAAGCTTTGCTTAAATTACATGACCTTGTGGGTCAGCTTGGCACTGATAAAACATGACAAAACCTGAATACTGACTCTGGATTAGACCATTCCCTGCAGTAAATCTAAGCACACAAACAAAAGACACACACACACACACACACACACACACACACACACACACACACATACACCTGACTTCACCTCCCCAGGATGCTCAAGGGAAAGAGAGAAGTCTAGAAGGCCCTAGTAGCCTTAGTACTCAGCGTGGAGTGGCAGTGCGCCAGTCCCCTGGTGCTCCTCCCACACAGGCCAATGTCTCCTCTTTGGGACGCTCAGTCAAGCAGGACTGCAAGCCTGTCTGTTAGTGCAGACCAAACCCCAGGCCTGGGTACAGTGAGAAGCCACAAGCTGAGGCTGGACACTAGGCTGCAGACCTCATCCCCAGGATGGGCCTGAAAGGTCTGTGTAAGGGTCCCCAAGACCTGTGTTTTCGGTTAGGCTGCCGGCAGGTGCCCGTGGTTTCTGTGGCCAGCCCTGTCCTGCCCGGCTCATCTCAGCCATTTTCCTATGCTTCCATCTGAGGTCCCGTGCTGCCTACTGCAGCTCTGTATCTATGAAGATAGGCAGGCAACATGAAGGGCTGGGTTGCTAAGGGAATGCTGTGGGGGTGTGCACCTCTGCCCGTTATTATACCTGTTGGATCTAAGGTCTTTGAGGGGGAGGGATCACAAAGGCAGAGGGAGAGACAGAATGGGGCCTGGGGGCTTGACCACTTAGCCGCTCTGTGAGGTATTGGTCTCAAGTTCTGAGAGGCCAGTGGGCAATTCCTGGCTTCCTACATCTGCTCGGGCATCCCCTGTCCCCTGGGCTCTACTTTCCAGCAGCTCCAGCGGGTCCCTCAGGAAGACCACCATGACTGTGATGTTGTCATGGGAGCCCCGGTCACGGGCCACAGCCACCAGCTCCTCAGCAACATGCAAGCCACTGGCGTTCTGCTTGATCAGGTGGCTGTGGACGAGCCCCGTGACTTCATGGTGGGGAACGACATCGAAGAAGCCATCGCAGGCAAGCAACAGGTAGTCCTCCGAGCCCGTTAGCTCCCTGGATGCCGCATCTGCCTCGCCAGACACATAGGGTTTCTGGAAGACGTCCCCTGGGAGTAAACAGACAGAAGAGCCTCCTTGTTTCTTCCTTCCCACATGCCCGGGACCAACCTCTCAGCACCATCCCCAAGGACATGCAGGTCCAGTGCCCAGCTGGCTCTTGAGGGGTCGCCTGCCTAATGCTTCCCAGCCTTTTCAGAGCAGTCTCCCCCCAGATCTACGGGAGCAGCCCTTAATCCAGGAATGGCTGCCACCTCCAGTGTGCTGAGAGAGAAACAGCTTCCCAGCACAAAGACAGGCTGTGAGGAAGGAGCCAACAAGCCTCTTCAGGAGGCTGAGAAGGGAAGACGCCGAGATGCCCAGGGATTAGATGGAGCTAGAGCTGTGGGAAGGGGCAGGCGTGGTCTCACAGTGGGTCTAAGCAGAAGAATGGGAAGCTATTCTCGAAGAAGAAAAGGGATCCTAAGCTTTTTTTTTTTGAGAACAAAGAAACAAACAAGCAAGAATCATTAGCACGAATGGGCTGAGAGAACCCCATCTATGGAATATTTAACTGTGGCTAGGGGTTTCCTACTGTATTTTAGGGGGACCTAAAGAAGGTCTCTGATTTTTTAATTTTTCTACTTGAGTATTACTCTTTGAGAAAAGATCTCTAGCCCAGGCTGGCTTCGGATGCCTAACGTAGCCCAGGATCAGAATCTTGATCCTCGTCCGTCCACCTCCTGACGCCAGGTGAAGTACAGGCGGGAGTGTCCCGAGCCGTTTCTTTGACATTCGTAACAGATGCAAACCCGAGAACTTACGACCTTGGCTTAAACTCTCACACAGCCTTGGGGACAAGATCCTTGAGCTGGCTAACTTCTTAGATAAGAAAGTTATTTATTATTACCAGGTGTGGATGTGAGCTTGATATACTTCCTTAGCCTTGAGATGAAAGAAGTCTAAGCAGATAGATAACTAAAGTAATTGGTAGCTTTTGTTTCTGTTCCAAGAATCTTCTGGTTCGCATGGATGTATACTGTATAAAAGCTTGTATCTTTTTATTTTCTCAGCCTCCCGCCCCATATCCAGGCACTGGTCAGTGTTGTCCAGAGCGGGGCAAGCACTTTACCATAAAATGAGCTGCACGTTTCCTACTTACTAACTTCTGGGCTGTGATACTACATAGGCAATAGAAACTGTGCCATGAGCCCGAGCCTCTCCTGGTTAGAGTGACCATGCCCACCTGTCCCAGTGCTGAGGAAGCGGCAGAGAGCCGCAGTTTACAAGCAGCTGGGGGCCTGGGAGACTGTGGCGGGCTGGGATCCACTAGGTTGGGCGGATCTTTTCTTGTGGGTTTATTTGGAGGCAGCTCCAGTGTAAGAGGGCTCTAAGCTGTACTTTAGGGAGCATTATTCTGCCCTGAGTCACTGAGTAAGCGCGTGGCTCCCCACCCTGCAGCCCCACATACCCCCTTACCAATGGCTCTAGACACTGCCAGGGTCCCGTTGACTCTCCAGCAGTCCATGAGTGAAACGAAGCCGCCCAGCTCTTCAATCCGTGCTTTCTCATCCTGCAAGAGAGCGTCATGTGCCAGAGGCTTGGGTGAGCTGGGGGCGGGGCTGGAACGTCACTACCCTAGTAGAACTTATGGCCTAAGACATGTTTGAAGCCCAAGTATCCAAACCACGTCAAGAAGCTTAGCCAGAGATCCAAATCCTACATCATTAAAGGCAGTGGAAACTGTAACTGGCCTCACTACTGTTTATCAGTGGAGGCGGTTCATCAAGGTCACCCATGCAAGCCACGATGCATGTGTAAGCAGTGTCCGGGCCGAGAAAGTGTTCCTGGGGCGGGAGAGTGGGAGTTATAGCATCCTCCAAGGGCAGAGCCCTCAGCTCTCACCTGGGGCTGCCACCTCCACTGTGAAAGCTGCTGGGCTGGGATGACGTCCTGCTTTGTGCATAAGGCTGCACGGCAGGGCTCACGCACTCGGGCCAGGCAGGCGAGGCGGCTCTGTGTCCATCCCTTCAGCATCCTTTTCCCCCTCACTCCTATGCTTTATTTCTGCTAGAGGACCATGACACTCCAACCCTAACTGCAAGGGGGATGGGCGGAGGCCTCACAGATGGCTAGTGTTGTGAGCTGCGGGCCTGGCTTGTGCCCCTCTGCGGCAAGGCATCTTGAACATGTCCTGGCTGCCGGAGGTCGCTCGTATCCCTTTGACTTGCTGTGTGAACCTGACCTCACACCTTCCTTGGGATAGAGGCTCCCCAAGGCTTCTCAGGTGCAGAACTCTCCTTTCTGAAGCTCCAGGTCCTGAGATATCTGGCTGTGGGAACAGGGCTGAACTGGGCACGGGGTCCAGTTATCCCCACCCTGACCGGCAATTTGGAAATCCCCTAGCCAAGGCCTTTGTGTCCACAGGCACACCCAGTCTGCATGGGCTACAGCACCAGGGCTTAGGCTAATGCGCTGGGCTGGCCGGCCATGCTGAGCTTGGCCTTGTAACCTTGGTCCTGTCCTGGTCTTTCTTCCTTTTTCTGGATCCCTGTGCCCATGCCTGTGCCAGGCGCGAGCCGCCACCGCTGCCTGTTTCTTCTGCCTCCCTCCTCTCAGTCCCTCCTGCTTTAAACAGGGTCTGCAGCCAAAGATGAAGGCTCAGTCGTTCCATCAACAGGCACATTTCCCTGGCCTCAGGGCTGCACTCACGAAAGGTCTCTGCAGCACTGGAGACGTCACTGGAGACCTCCGCAGCCCTGTGAACTCCCAAGGCCCTTTCATATTTCCCCTGAGGCCTGGGCTCCGCCCGCTGAGGCCTCACAGCCTCACTCTTTTGAGACCAGACTTCAGCTTGCCCTCTAGTGGCCTGGACATGGTGAGAGTTGGTAGTAATTTCTTGTAGTTTTCCCACTCAGTAGTTGTGCGGAACCTGTTTTCTCTGACTTGTCACTGACTTGTTGCATCTGCCTTCATGACTCAGCCCGCGCCATGTTCCCAAGTGCTTTCTTCACAGCACTCCACTGGAGTCTTGAGTCCTGTTTTGTTGCTGGGCTGCCTCAGGAAATCATCCTACAGAGTAGACACTAAATGCTAGCTGGCCTAAACCGAGCCCATGGGTGGGATGGACTGGAGGGTGGGATGGGCTGGCGAGACACCATCACGAGTCCTCTGGGCCCTCTTGGAAGCTCTCCAGGCTGTGAAGTTCTAATGTTCCCGGCTTCTGCAGGAGTCTTTTCACAGATGTCTGAGTGCTTTTCTGGCATTTGCAAGGCAGTGACAGGGCTCACAGGCAAGGAACAGGCAGGACGGGGTGGGTGGGGGTGGGGATGAGGTGGTGACCTCGGCTCTGCAGGCTACAGGCAGCAGACACCTGACCCACAGGTGTGCTTTTCCTGTGCAGGCACTAATTTCAGCACCAGGCCAGTCCATTTTCACCCTACACTTGCCTGACTAGACTCTGGCTGACAGAAAAGCCCCGAGGCTTGGGAGGGTCAAGCTAGGACCAAGCAGTCTTGGGGCCCTGTGGAAAATGTTTCCACCAGGCTTGGGGGAGGGGGTTACTGAACACATCTTGCAGGATGTTAGCAGTGGGAAAGAGACTATCTAGTCCCTGGGCAAAGGTTGGCACTCAATCTAGACCTGGCTGGATTCTACCTGCCCCAGGGAGGGAGGGAGTACATGTCAATGCCTTGCTGTGGTGGTGGAACTGGAGCAACAGAAGCTACGTGGTAGCTGTGTGCTCTGGGCAGGTAACTGGACTGCTTACTGGCTTGAGCACATGACCCTCCCAGACCATGAGTCACATTCCTCATTATTACCTGTCTTGTTTCTGCAACCCAGGAACTACAAGAGGGAAGATAGGCCGACCTTTGCAGACCCCTATACGACAAAATAGGAATGTGTGGGGAACATGTGCAAACCCCCAGGTAGGAGCTGAGCCCCCCTGACATGGCTGTGGTGCTCACAGTCGATGCTAAAAACAGGCAAAGGACAGGCAGGGTGCTGGAGGAAATAATGCAATGAGCTTGCACTTCTGGAAAGATGTTTCAGAGCTGGAGAGATGGCTCAGTGGTTAAAAGCTCTGGCTACTCTTGTAGAGGACCCTAAGTTCCCATCACCCACCTGGTGGCTCCTAACCACCTGTAACTCCAGTTCATGGGGACCTGACAGTCTTGCTGCCCTTTGCAGTTAACAGGCACAAATGTGGTGCACATACATGCAGGTAAACACTCATGCACATAAATAAAAATAATAAAATCCCAACAGCAACAGCAGCAGCAATATGCTCAAATTTACTCCAGAAGGCTGGGTGTGGTAGCTCACGCCTGTAAACCTAGCACCTAAGAGACACGGGCAGAGGGACTGTCTCAAGTTTGGAGTTAGGCTGGGCTACATAGCAAGTTCCAGGCCAGGCAGAGCTGCACAGAGAACCTATCTTAAGGAAAAAAAAGAAAAGGCCAGGTAGTAGTGGCCCACACCTTTAACCTCAGCATTCCAGAGGCACAGGAAGGCCAATCTACAGAGTGAGTCTCAGGACACCCAGGGCTACACAGAGAAATCTGGGAGAAGGGGGGGGGGGGGAGAAAGAGGGAGGGGGGGAGGGGAAGGGGGAGGAGGGGGGAGGGCATTTTTTTTTGTTGTTGTTTTTTGTTTTTATTTTTGTTTTTTGAGACAGGGTTTCTCTGTGTGGCCTTGGCTGTCCTGGACTCACTTTGTAGACCAGGCTGGCCTCGAACTCAGAGATCCGCCTGCCTCTGCCTCCTGAGTGCTGGGATTAAAGGCGTGCGCCACCACGCCCGGCCCTGGGGAGGGCATTCGTGCTGTCCAGATGTTGCTGTGTGACCATTTCCTTCCCTTCTGGGGGCAGAGAGCTCATGGGAAGCCCAGAATACCATGCAGGGTGCTGCAGGAATGGAGACTTCATGAGCCTAGGGTAGGTTTGTCCATGGTAACCCTAATAAACTAACCAGTTCACTTGATGAGCTGACTCTGGTCTGCCACTGATGCTTTTCATCTGGAGCAAACTGGCATTTCCCTATTTCTCTCCACGAAAGGCCACGACACCGATGGCAGGACCCCACAGGCCAATGGATTCTCAGCAGAAGCAGTGTTTCGCTCAGGCTGGGCCAGCCCAGGACGGGAGCTGGGAGGATCTCCAAGACTGTAGTCTGCCTCCTGTGACCTGAGTGCAGACATACCTGAGCCTGGCCTAGGCGATGGTGTGCAGAGGGACCACTGCTGCCTCATTCTCAGAATGAGAGAGGAGAACACTGGTGAAGGTCTCCATGACTTGGGGACCGGGCTGTTAATGGAAGGCCATGCCAGGTGTCTGTAGGGAAGGCTGGGAGCTCCTTATGTGCTGATGAGGGAGGCCCACCAGCTGTAAAGCTAAGTGACACAAGGCAAGAGGCCTCGCGGGAAATCAGGGCCAGGGCTTAGAGGCATCCCTTGATTCTGCGCATCTCCTTTCTGACTCCAGGAGGCAGTCTACACACGCTTGTGAGGGAAGAGTCTGAGCACCTGGTCCTCACGTCCAGGCAAGGGCCTCAAGGACTCAAGAGGCCGAGTGACTTTAGAATTTGGCAAGTCCAGGGTGGCCTCTACGCCTTCTGGACTCAGAGCAGTGTGGCCTCCTTGCTCCCTCTCGGCCGGTGGCTGTCTACTTTGCCTATAAGTGCTGCAGGATTCCGCTGGACTGAGCACAGGTCCCGCAGGGTCTATTACTGGGGTTGCCTGCTGGGGCACAAGGGCTCTATGCCACTGTGATCCAGAGTCCCCAGAAGGGCTTGTAGGGCATCCCCTGCCCACTCTAGTCTGAAGGAACAGCAGGGGTTTTCTGGACTCTTGTACTTTCTAGTTTACCCTAATAATACTGAGCCGGGACCTCGCGCATTCCACTTCAGTGTGGGAGGCCCAGACTTGGGGCCCCAGTAAGAGGGACCTGAAAATGTCTTAAGCTTGGATAAAGGGAGTCCCTTACCTGTCGCTCTGGTCTGTGTGGCTCCATCAGGTTCACGACCTGCCCTTGCTGTACCAGGATGACCTGGGAATCTCCAAGCCAGGCGACATGCAGCGTTGTTCCTGTGATGAGCGCACACACCCCTGTGGTGCCACTCTGTAGTCGCTGCAGCGAGAGGAGAGCCATATAGGGTGCAAAGGGCTGAAGAGGAAGGTGACCCTACACTAAGGAACCCCACAGCTGTACCCACGTAATTTTCATACTGTCTGGAGAGAACATGTCCCTGAAAGCCTAGCAGTGATGGCGGGAAGCAGGCTAATGATGCTGGGACACAGGGATGGAAGGGCAGGAGCAAGGATGGAGCCACACCAACCAAAAGAAGAGGTAGGCAGGACCAATACTGAAGGAGGGCTTCAGGAGCGTATGCGTAAGTCAAAACTTCCCCAGTGCACGCTGAAAACCAATAAGACTATGCCGAATTGTATCTCAAGAAATCAACATTAAAAAGAAGGGGGCTGCTGAAGGTGGAGCTCAGTGGTGGAATACTTGTGTTAGCCATAAGAGGCCCGAGGCTTGATCCCCAGAACAAGGGAGGGAGGGAAGGAAACCAAACACCCTCCTAAGAAACTTCTTCCTCTGTTCTGAGGCGTAACCTAGCCTCGGCCTGCTTCACTGGCTGTGGGCCACGGGGGAGGACGCCAGGCTCCCCTTAGGGTTTTAGATCCCCCATGGCTATCTGTGGGGAACAGAGGTCCAGTTCTGGGGTACTCCACTGACGTCTGTTGCTCGGTGAATGATGACAGAGAACTCTCCAGAATGCTGGGATTCCAGGGTGACCATCCTCGCTTTGCCTGTAGGTGTTGCCTGAGCGCAGGCCCCGCAGGCCATGTTTCTGGGTTGGTTTCTTAAGCAGTCTAAGCAGCAGTGTATCAGTATCTAAAGTGGCTACAGCACTAGACTCTGTCCTCCCTGCTGCAGGGAGGGCCTGCTGAGGTTGCTTTTGGTCCACAGAAGAAAGACTCACTGTCTTTTTTCATAAACAAGGGCCTCATCCCTACACATAACTGTCGCTCAAAGAAGAAGAGTCTCTACTGAGACTTGGCTGAACAGCCGGGAGAGGGGGTGCGGGGGGGGGGGGGGGGGCGGGGTGGGGGGTGGGGTGGGGTGGGGGTGGGGTGCTGGGACAGCGTGTCACTCATATTTTATATTTCCCATTTATTTGTTTGGTTTTTTTTTGATGAATTGACATGTGCGGCCTTCTTGATCCTGGCCAGGCCACCACTCCCAGAGCTGTCAAACTTTTAGCAACCTTGCTCTGCCAGTATTACCTTTCATAAGCATGCCAGACAGTCTGGAGCGCATAGGCCCAAAGCTGCCTCCTTCACCTATCGGGCCCAAGCTCACTGGCACTGGCCGCCAGCTCAGATGAGCAGGGTTGTAAGAGCACCCAGGACTGAGCTGGCTGGGACTCAGGATCCCTGGGAAAGCAGGCTTGCCCTCTGCTCTGTCTCCTGCTTCTGGAGCTACGGTCAGTTCTCCTAAGCACCTGTCTGCTGTCCTGTCCCCCTCAGCCGAAGGAAGCAGCCTGGGTCTCAGGTCAGGTAGCCCTCTGCTGGGTCGGCAGACCATGTCTGCGTCATAGAGGTCTAGCATGGTGGCCCCAGGTGCTGCATGTCAAGTGCTGTAACTTGATTCCATAAGGAGATATTAAAGGCGCCAGCTATGGCGTTAGGGAGGAGGATTTTGCTGGGGGCAGCACTGGGAGAGACTGGGGCCAGGTAAGGTAGAGGGTTGGGCTCCTCAGAGTTAGGTCCCGGTGGCTTTGGGGGAGGAAGAGAGACCAGAAAATACATGCACACACATACATGTTTGCCTGAACTTCCCTTTCTTACTCTGAGCTACCATGGCACATTACTAGCAAAGCCACTAACAAGAAGGCCCTGTGCTTTGCACAGCCAGAACTGAGTCAAAACAAACCCGTCTTTATAAAGCAACTCAGCTTCAATTATTTTGTTATAGTAATGAAGGACGAGACTAACAAAACAGACGAACTTCATGCTGCTTCTGCACAGATGAAAGCTGAGCACCACGCCTGGAGGAATAAAACAGCATGGCTGCCAGCAGCGCATGGGGAGACCCTTCCTTCCTGAAGCCCCAACCTGTTTTCCTTCCTCCGTGGAAGACAGACTCTCTGATACTAACGACTACAGCTCTCCAGACAGCACGTGAGGCCCAGCTGCCAGGTCTCACCTCTCGCCTGGCTTTCCAGAGGAACATGTCGTCAGTGCGCCGGAAGGCTTCTTTGAGGGCCGTGGCCGGGTCTGTGAGCAGCTCTGGCCGGTGAGCAGCCTGGGCGTGCACGTGGACAGAGGCATACCTTGCAGCATCCACACCTCCGTGGCCGTCAAACACAGCAAAGTAGGCGCGGTCCACTGAGTCCTGTGGGAGGGGTGGGAGTTAGACCCCCACCAGCCGCTCGCAGCTGGGGAGGCTGTTCTCCAGGCAGCAGCTAGGGCAGTGCTACGGTCGCAAGGTCTGTCCACACAATTCGCGTGTTGGAAACCTAACCCCCACAGTAGGTAAGGAGATGTTGAGGAAGTTATCGGGGTTGAATGAACTATCAAGGAGTAGCTTTTCGGGGCTGGAGAGATGGCTCAGAGGTTAAGAGCACTGACTGCTCTTCCAGAGGTTCTGAGTTCAATTCCCAGCAACCACATGGTGGCTTACAATAATCTATAATGTGATCTGATGCCCTCTTCTGGCCTTCAGGGGTACAAGTAGGCAGAGCACTGTATAAATAATAAATGAATATTTAAATATTAAAAAAAGAAGAAGTAGCTTTTCTCCTTGGGAACCTTGGTCTATCTTGCTATGTGATGGCTTGCAGTACTCTGGTGCTCGGCAGCATGTCCCCATCAGTATGAAGGCCCTCTTCAGATACAGCCCCTTTACCTAAGGCCTCTCAGACTCCAGAGCAGGAAGAAATTATTTTTTTAAATTAATGCCCCAGTCTCAGGCATCTCATTAAGCAACAAAACGGACCCAAGACAGGCAGGGTCTGGAAGAACTGGCACAGCCCTGACCATCAGACAACTTAAACTGGCTCAAGTTCTACAAACTGGGAGGCTTGGGGAAGGGCAGGCCTTGGAGCCTCAGCCCCTGCCGCTCTGCCAGGATGCTGCAAACACAACCTAAGGTGAGATGCATCAGGAGGTGTCTGCTGTTGGAGGCTCAGCAACTCAAGTTTGAACCTGGCCTCTTTATATAAAAACACAGGCCAGGCTGGGTATGGTGGCGCACGCCTTTAATCCCAGCACTCGGGAGGCAGAGGCAGGCGGATCGCTGTGAATTCGAGGCCAGCCTGGTCTACAAAGCGAGTCCAGGACAGCCAAGGCTACACAGAGAAACCCTGTGTCATAAAACAAAACAAAACAAACAAACAAACAAACAAAAAAACACAGGCCAACTGTTGTCTTTGTTTAGTCTTTGGCTATGGAAGGCAATGTGCCTTGAAGCTTGGCCCTGAGGCACCAGTGCTCTGAATTAGCCTCTCAGGCTCCCTGGGTGGCACTCACCCTTAAGACAGCGGCTTCTCAGTACTTCGCCAGGCCCAGCCTAGGCTGGCAGCTACCTTTTGCACCAGCTGCTCCCCCTCCCCTCCTCCATCCCTGCCCCCCTCCCCCATCCCTGCCCCCCCCAGCCTCCAGCCGTTCCCCTCCCCACCCCATGCTTCAGTGCTTGTTCCAGGGCTCTGCAGGTGCAACTCACAGACAAGCCGAAGAGGTGGTTGAAAGTGGGAAGGTACACATGCCGATCCTCCATCTTGCGCCGTGTGTTCCGGATGGCATGGATAGAGACCAGCCACTGCCGCTGAGGGGCCTGGGCAGCCAATGGCAGCTGCTTGTGCCACTGGCTACATACTTTCCAAAGCCAGTTAAAGAAGCTCCGTGCCAGGCCTTTGGCATCTAATACTGATGGGCATAATGGAGAAATCGTTAACCAAAAAGTAAAACCATGCAGTTGGGCTTAGCTAGTCTCCTATACCCCTTCCCGCCTCGGTCCTTAGGTTTTAAACAGCCCTCCCAACAGCCGGCATGGGCCCCACTAGTCCATCCCCTCACCTCCCGGGACATTCGCAGTATACCAACCTATAAACTATGCAAGAAAGCCTGCTGCCAGTGATGAGAAGTCTCTGGTAATTGTCCATTAATTAGAAGTATGTTAGGTCCAATGATAAAGGAATAAGTGAATTCTAGCCTGTTCTGACAAAAAATTAAGCCACTGCTAAAAATGATTTTCAAAACTAAGCATGCAACTGTCCTCTAAGCCAGCATCTATTCTTGGGCGTGAATCCCAGAAAAGTGAGGACTGTTGCCACAAGAACAGTGCGCGAATCATCCTAGCTGCATCTGTGACAGCCCAAATCTGTGATCTGTCCAGACTCCCTCCAGCCTACAAATGGCTCCCCGGCTAGGCCTTGGGTGAGGGTCCAGCGGCAGAGCTGAGTGGAGCAGAGCAGCTAGGTCAGTGTGCAGAGAACCACGCCAAGTGGAAGATCGGTGAGTCCACTGATAGACTTTTGTTTTTTTTTTTAATGACAACATTAAAATGGAGAAGAGTCGTCACTGCCAGGTCTTAGGGACTGGTATAGCAGGGAGTAGTGCTAGGGTGGCCTTAGAAGGTAACCTGTGGGGTCCTTTCGATAAGGAAACCGTCTTGTGTTTCACCATACTGAGATCCTGTATGTGGCACGCTATGGTTTTGTACGGTGCTCCTAGGAGGAGACCGGGCGGGTAGCTGGGGCATCTCTGCATTATTCCTCACAATTAACTGCATGTATACTTATGGCTATTTCAAAACTAAGTTCATCTAAAAGATGGAACAGAACAGAACAACAACAAGGCCCAAACCAAGCGAACCACCAAAAAGCCCCACCTGTGTGGGATGTGGCCCTTGTCAGAGCACTGGCTGAGCGCACGTCAGGCCCACGGGAGAACTACAGGCAACATGGAAAGGGCGTTACAAAGTTTTCAAAAATGCACAACTGCTTATGACATGATTCTAAATGAGAAAATGATAGAAAATTACATATATAGTTATCCGCAAGTACATGAAAAGCCACTTAATTCCAGAAAAGGGTGTGTGTGTGGCAGAAATGATCTCAATATAGTCAAAACACTGGCAGCAGGACCCCAGGGCTGCATCTGTGGGCGTATTTTTCTCCCCTCTATGTACACTGTCCTAACACTTTCTCAATTCTCCATAAGGAGTGCCTGCCCTATGTGGTGGCTCTGAAGTCTGCTGGGTCCTCTTTCAGCCATTGCCAAGTGTCAGGCCAGGCAAGTTGCTGCTGCTGCTGCTGCTGCTGCTGCCACCACTGCCGCCCTCAGGTGTTAGAGAACACAGCCCCACAAAGCCTAGCTTCTCACGAAGAGATCACTGAGATCAAGTTCATAGGAGACTTCAGGGCCTAAGCTTTCAGGCCTCACTTCGCTTCAATGCATATAATCCTCCTGCCAGTGTGGATGAGTGTGGTCAGAGCCATCGTCTAAGAGGGTAGCTAAAGGTCAGAGAGCCGAAAATCAGAGTCTGGGCACCAGAGGCCACACCAGAGGGGAAAAGTGTCCTTAGTCTGAGGCATGGCTGTGGAAGCAAAGGGCAGGGGTGGAAGGAAGCCAGAGGGCGAGGCGCTGAGCTGCCAGCAGGAGGAGCACACGCGGGTTCCTCCATCAGGGTGGGGCAGGAAGCCTGGATCTGCAGCAGCCGGTGTGTCCAGGACCCTGTGCCACTCAGGGCCATTTAGCAACAGCTGTGGGAATGGCAGGCTGAGGAGATGGCGGGCTGAGGAGATGGCGGGCTGAGTTTGTTAAGCCCAGCTAGGCAGTGCAGCTCTAACTGTGAACTCATGGTCTGCAGCCGGGGCTTTCATTCTCACAATGGCCTGGGGCACTGCTGTGCTCTTCTTCTCGCCCCTGGAAACTGCTAGTGTTTAGGCAGCTTTGAGCACAGCAAAGCCTCTAGGCCTGGGCTGCCTCTTTTTTAGCCTTCGGTTATACTGCTATTTCCAGAAATAGGTTTGGATTTGAATTTTGCTCAAGCAAAGAAAGGGCAATTAAAACTGAGGAGGGCAAGCGCTCCAGTAATGCCCAGCCTTAAGTTGTGGGAGCCTGACCCCTGACCCCGCTTTTCTGGCCAAGGGCCATATAGTCCTGAGCCTCAGGAACTGCCTGGGAGGTCTGTCTTCACACCAATCACAGGGAGGCTGCTGGCAGGTGGGCACGGGGTGCTGTAGTCTCATGTCTGCCTGTGGCGGTAAGCCTCAGAGAATGTGCTGATACAGCCGGGCAGGAGCAGCTTGGAAACTGCAAACCTGCCCTAAGCGCTCAAGGCCGCAAGTCTAGGCCCGTGTAGCAGCTCTGGCACAGTCAAGGAAGGTGGAGCAGGCTCCTCCCTTCGCTGTGTGCTCTCAGGTAAAGTCTGGCTTGCCAGCTGCAATTCTCCTTCCCACCAGCAGGTGATGCTGTCTTTTGCCTGGAGGGGTGAGGTGGGGGTGCTTCCTTTGTGGGGCCCTGGTGGCTGGACGCCTGCTGGATTTACAGAGAACAAGGGCCTCCTGTCCTCACGCATAGTTGTCTCCCAGGCTGAGGGGGAAGGCCAAGCTGGGATGAAGGTTGGCAGGGAGCTGTGGAAGGGGCCGGAAATGGGGGGGGGGGGGGGGGGGGGGCGGGTGGCGGCGGGGGCCAGAGGATGCATTTAGCTTTCTTCTTCCTTCTGCTGTGTTCTTTGTTTTCCCTTCTACACACACCCTAACACTGAGCTTAAAGTTCGCAACAGCAGCAGCAAAGGGGGACTTCGTCTCATACCAGGCAACGCCTCGGCAAAAGACTAGGACAGAGAGCCACGCAGAGTTAGGAGTCCTGTGTCTCACAAACTGTCAAATGGCCTCCAAGCTGCTTGGTGTTCACTTCCAGTTTCTGGGGCCCTCTTGGTTGTGGGGTACCATTGGAGGGCCCGGCCTACTGATGGATGCCACTCCACTAGCAATGGACAGGTAAAGCCCGTCTTTGCCACTCATGATCACTGACTTCTGGTGGTCTCAGCTGAGTAAGGTAAGTCAAGGCAGGGGACCGAGACAACAGAGGCTGCCCTCCAGGCAGACATGCCACTCTGTGGAAGGCCTTGCGTTAGCTGAGGGGAAACAGCAAGTACGGGTGAGGTTGGCTGTGCGTCAGCACCTTGGATTCCTCGTGGTAAAGCCGGATGAGCACCATTCATTTTTTAAGTGCATGCTCAGGAGAAGCCTCAGGTAGGGCCCATCTCACTGGCTGGCTCTGACCTGAGCGCTAGCCAGTCCACTGCAGGTTTTCTATACGCCATGCCATTTTTTTTTTTTTTTTTTTTTTTGTACTCTGACCTTGCTGTCTTGATAGCACCCTGGCCCTGACCTTTACTGTCAACTCGAATCTGACACTTGCTAAACAGTCCCAGAGCCGGACGAGGGGAACTCACAGGTCACGGGGGCTTTCTCTTCCTCTTCCTCCTCCTCTTCCTCTTGTGCAGGTGACTTCTTAAATTCAGAAAGGTCAGTCTGTAGGAGCTGGGAAACTGCCTCGTGGGTCACGGCCGCAGCAAACGGTGGGGGAGCGTTCCTAGGGAGAAGACATGAGAGGTGGGGCTAGTGCAGCTCCCAGAGGATGCCTAGGCCTGGGAGACAGAGATGATGGCTCCGGCGACTCTTGGTGATCTCTGCCTCCAGAGGCCTGAAAGGGTTGTTTACACAACACCAGAGGCATGGCATTTGCTAGGATCTGATGGGAAGACTTCCTTAAGGGCTATGAACCTCAGTGGCCACTGATCTGGCCTGATGTTCAAAGTGGTGACCCCTGGGACTAGGACGTGTGAAGAGCTAGGGTGTATCCGCCCCCAGTTCATATGCTGAAGGCTGAACACCCACTGCCTCAGGCAGGACCACTCCTGTGAGCGCTAGGACAGACACACACTGAGGCAGAGTAGGACGGCCCCTTGCTGCAGCATGCCTGGCTTCTTTGTGAAAAGGGGTAACTAGAGATACAGATACACACGAGGGGAAAGCCGTGTAGCTATGGGACAGGGATGTACGGGTGATTATATGTGGACCACCAGCAGGGCTCAGCCCTGCTGACACTCTCATCTCCATCGGGCCTCCATCCTGTGATGCAGTGATGACTATCATTATGGTGTCTGGTCTGTGTGCTCTGGGATGACAGCCCCGGGAAACTGAGGCCTTCTCACAGAAGACACATGCTGCTCAGCAGAAGCAGTGCTCTGTGCAGCCCCGCGTCTCTGAGCTGCTGAGCTTGTAGAGAAGGGAGCTGGGGGAGGCCAGGCTGGGGCCACAGGGAACTCTGGTCTGTGCGGAAGAGACACGACGGACGACAGGTGTCAGGCTGAGGTCTCAGATCTCCGAGTGCAGGAAGGATGGGTTGAATGGGGACTGCTGGAGCCCACAGTCTGGAGAGACCAAGGCCTACAGGCTGGGCAGGGAGGGAGCCTCGGGGTCAGAGAGGGACAGAGCAGAACAGTGTTGGGAGCTGACCAAGAGCTGACCAAGGGTCAGAGGAAAGAACAGAGAAGCAAACTGGATCTGAGCAGTTGGGCTGGGGGGAGGGGCAGCCCCACCGCTGAGCCCAGGCGGGACAGGGAGCCAAGGTCTGTTTCCACAGGTACTGCAGAGTTCAGAAGACCTGGAAAGCTGTGGGAACAGGCCTGGCAGGAGACAGAGTCACAAGAGAACCGAAGGCTTGGAGGCCCAGCTCCAGGAAGAGCTGGTAAAGTGGGGGAAATGGCAAAATAAGGGACTAGGCTCGCTGGCCACTGAGCTCCTGGGGTCTGCCTGGTTCTATCCCGATGTGAGGGTTACAGGCACATGCAGACATGTCCAGCTTTTACCTGGTTACTGGAGATTTGAACTTAGGTTCTCATGCTTGCACAACAGACATTCTTACCACTGACCCATCCATCTCCCTAGACCAGCATCTCATGCTGCCCAGGCTGGACTCAAGCTTGCTGTATAGCCAAGGCTGACCTTGAACTACTAACTCTCCTACCACTTCTTCTCCAGGGAGTGCCAGGGTTACAGTCACACTCCATCATGCTAGGCTGACACTTCAGCGTTAATGAGAAAGATGACCTTTTCAGAGCATGGCTGGTGAGTCATATCCTAAGGGGACTGGCTATCTATTGATGGCCTTTAGTTTTAGAGACCTGGGAATTGAACTCAGGGATCCTGCAGATGAGGCAAAAGTCTGTCACAGTTTTCTTTTCACTTTTTGAGCCAACCTGGCCTTCAGTTTACCCTGGCTCCTTGGCAGGCTTGAGCCGTCAATTCTCCCGCACCAACCTGTGGAGTAGCTGAGATTATAAGACTGTGCTGCCAGGCTCTTCAGCTGCCAACCTGTGGAACTGCACAATGAGCTGAGCTCTTCAAAACAAAAGAGTGACTTGGGGACATGGGGAGAGACCTCTGGAAACAACCAGCTGAGATGAGGTGCCACTCGGTGGTAAAGCACTCGCCTAGTTTGCTGAGACCCTGGGGTGCAAGTTTGTCCATGCCCCCCCCCCACCCCCCACTTTGAGGCATTTCCTGCCAGGCACTGGGCTTTCCGTTTGGAGGCAGGGAAAGGGCACCTGCTCACTGTGGTGCTGGTGAGGTCATGCTTAAGCCTCTTGCCCACTGGCTGCCGCTGCTGCTGGGGGCAGGGAGGCCACTTCCAGCCATGGAGACACAGACAATGCCTGGCCTCCAGCCACCGGCATTTCCTTCCTGGACACGGCTTCTACTTTTTCCAGGGACCCACCCATGGATGTGCTCTAGAGGCCCTCAATCACCACACTGTCCTGGGCATGGAACCCTTATACTTGGCTAGAGTACCCTGTGCCCATGAAATGCCCACCTCAAGGCTGACTAGGTGCCTACAATATAACAGGCGATGCAAACCATACACAGATAATTAGGGTATACTTCTATATTGCTCAGGGACCTAAAGATGTAACAATAAAACCACAAGTGGAGGAGAAAGGAAAAGGAGTGTGTAGCGCCGGAGATGTGACTCCAAGGTGGGCTCAGAGGAAACACCATTAGACATCTGAAGAAAGAGCCGATGGGTCAATGTACCTGAAGCCCTTTCCACCCACAGCTCTACCTGCGCTGTGGGGACATGAGGGTCTGTGAGGCACAAAGTGACTGCGTGTGCACATGGTTGAGTGTGCACTTGGTGATGGTGAGTGTGCACATCCATGAGTGTGAGTCTTGGGAACTGCTGTGTACGATGCCAGTTAGCTGACACCACAGACGATGACACACGCACCCATGTGCACACGTGAGGGAAAGCGCTAGAGAAGAACAAAACTATCTTTGGGCTGCAAAACAGACTACGCATAGCACTGCACTAAATTTCTGTTTGATTTATTTTGTTTTGTTTCTCTGTCCTGAAACTCGCTTTGTAGACTAGGCTGGCCTCGAACTCAGAGATCCACCTGCCTCTGCCCCCTGAGTGCTGGGATTAAAGGTGTGCGCCACCATGCCGGGCTCCATCTTCTTTTTTAATTGAAAATAAAAACCTTAAGTTCAATATTACGATCATGCTTTCCCCTTCCCAATTCACCCAGCCCCTCCCTCTCCCTCGCCTCTCTCATAAGCAGGGAAATAAAAACAAGTAAGCAAACAAAACCAACACCTAAAGAAAAAGCACAAGAAACACACATCCACACCCCAAGACACAAAATCAGGAACTATAATATACAAGCAGAAGACCAGTAAGATAAAAAATGCTTACACAAAGCAATATGGGACAAAAAAAAAAAAAGTCTACAAAAATGCCATTGTGTTGGTTATCACAGTTGGGCAGGGGCCTACCCTTAAGTGTGGCTTACATATCCAATGAGACTTGGTTGGAGAAAAAGAATTTTTCCTTTGCAAGTGGTTGTGAATTGGAGATAAGGGATAGAAGCCTGTGTCCACTTCCTCTCGCAGGGCTGGGAGCCTGTCTGGCCTGAACCTGTGAATGCCCTGTGAATGCCCTGTGAATGCCCTGTGAATGCTGCCAGTCTCTGTAAGCTCACGTGTGTCAGCCCTGTTGTGTCCCTGGTGTCATCCATCTCCTCTGGCTCTTACAGTCTTTTGGCCCATCCAGTTTCTTTCTTTCCTTCATTTTTTTCCCCCTTAAAGACAGGGTTTCTTTGTGTAATAGCCCATGCTGTCTTGCTGACCTGGACTTGCTTTGTAGAACAGGCTGGCCTCGAACTCACAGCGATCCCCCAGCCTTTGCCTCGCTGAGTGCTAGGATCAAAGGTGTGTGCCACTGAGCCCAGCTGGCCCATCCAGTCTCTAACGAGGGGCTTTTGTCCATCGCTGACCACTAGCGAGCACCTCAAATGAGTCCTGGTCCTTCCTTTATCAGATGCAAGCACCACTGACCTGGGCTCAGTGCCCCACCCTCATCCCCGGAGCCCATCTGTGGGGGTACTATCTGCTGTTGCCTTGCACATCCGTCTTCTTTCCCATTTCACTGTTGTAGAGCAGTACCACTGCCCTCCATCCAGGTCTCCCTGGGAAAGTCCTTCCTCTGTACCGCCCACACCTGGGAGCCCATGCCATAGCTTAGGGGCCCTGCAGTGCCTGCAGCTTAGGGGTGGATTTGGAGGCTGGGCCAGTGTCCTTGCCGTCCCAGTAGGTCCCTTTTTTTCTGGACACTGCTGAGCCCCGCAGGCAGGAAGGGCCTTGGTCACATATGTGGAAGACCCAATGGCTGCTTCCTCCTGCTCCCAGGACCGCTTTGGCCCTCCAGCTCCGAGTGTGGCCCTGCCTCTAAGATAGGTTCCTTAAATCAACTAGCAACACCATATCCATTTAACAGGACCACAGGGCAGACGCTCCTGAGCCTGTGGGGTCCAGGGTGGACATGGCTCTGAAGCAAATGGCCTGTGAGTTGTTTACTGTGCTGGGATCCTAGCAACCAGTGCTGGAAGAGTAGAGGAGGAGTGGGTGGGCAACAGGGGGCAAAGAGAGTACACACTCAGGTGACACTGAGGTGACAATATGCTGAAGCTGGGCTCAGGTGCAGCTGTGGGATATCTGCAGAAGAGTCATAAAGAATGCTGAGATTAAGAATCATGGGCTTGGGCTGGAGAGATGGCTCAGAGGTTAAGAGTACCGGCTGCTCTTCCAGAGGTCCTGAGTTCAATTCCCAGCAACGACATGGCAGCTCACCCCTGTCTGTAACTCCAAGATCTGACACCCTCACACCAACACACATAAATTAAAATTAAATAAAAAAATATTAAAAAAAATAAAATAAAATATGGGCAGAAACAGGAGTTACATCTGAGTACCTAGACTGAGTTCAACTATGTACCCAGAAGGCCTAAAATGTGACTTGATCTGGAACTATGGTTTTTTGTTTTAAAGATTTATTTATTTATTATGTATACAGTGTTTCACTGGCATGTAAGCCTGCAAGCCAGATCTCAGTATAGATGGTCAGGATGTGGTTGCTGGGAATTGAACTTAGGACCTCTGGAAGAGCAGCCAGTGCTCTTAACCTCTGAGCCATCTCTCCAGCCCAAAGCTTTCCCCCGACCCCTCACTCCTGCCTCTTTTGAGACAGTGCTTCTCTGTGTAGCCTTGGCTATCCTGGACTCACTTCGTAGACCAGGCTGGACTCAAACTCACATCCATCCACCTGCCTCTGCCTCCCAAGGGCTGGGATTACAGGCATGTGCCACCTCACACAGCTGGCACTACAGTCTGCATAAATGCAGTTACAGTAAAGTGGGGTCCTTCTACGGTAAGGTGGCCTCTAAACCAGTATCTATTATGACTAGCATCCTCCAAGGAAGGAGGTCAAGAAGAAAAGAATAGCTCAGTCAGTAAAGCGCCTCTTTTGTGAGCGTGAAGATGTGAGTGCAGATTCCCCCAAAGCCATGTGGGTGTGCATCTGCAATGTCAAGGTTTGTGATCTGGGAGGCAGAGGCATAGGGAGCCCCAGAGACTCAAGGGCAAAGGCCTGGGCCAATAGGAGAGTGTTTGAGGCAAAGGGTAGACTGATGGATTATCCTCCGGTCTTGGATGCTGTACACACCCATAGAAAATAATTTTTCTTTTTTTTTTAAAAAGTGAGGTTACGAGCCAGCCCGGCCATGATGACACTGGAGTGGGAGAGTGGGCCCTGCCCTGAGGACAAGGGAGCGGGAAAGCAGGCCCTGTCATGATGACATGGGAGCGGGAAAGCAGGCCCTGTCATGATGACATGGGAGCGGGAGAGTGGGCCCTGCTCTGAGGACACAGGAGCAGGAGAGCAGGCCCTGCCCCGAGTACACAGGAGCAGGAGAGCGGGCCCTGCTCTGAGGACACAGGAGCAGGAGAGTGGGCCCTGCCCTGAGGACATGGGAGCAGGAGAGCAGGCCGTGCCCTGAGGACAAGGGATCAGGCCCTGATCCAGGGTTCTGAGTTGACCTCACCCCAACATCTACCCCATGTATGACCTGCTGGAACACATGAAGGGGCCGGACCTTCAGATTCAATGATTAAGAATCTCCTTGACACATGGCAACAACGCGATATCCAACAGCAGTCTCAGTGAGGATCTGGTAACTATAGTGTAGGCCTCAAACCAGACCCATGACTCATAGCAATGAACATTTGAAAGTAAACATATGTGCACAAAAGGGAGCATGTCCGCTCAGCATACCTGTCCGTTAAGTCACTTAGCAGCTGTCTTAGTACACAGTGCTCAAAAGCCCCTTATTTCACTTAGTAGTAGCCGCAAAGCACGGCAGTGGTGATACTGTTTTCAGACAGTAAAGAGAAACCATAAAGTATTTCCTTTAAATGAGATGGGGGAAGTCAGTGACCTAATAAGGAAAGGAAACAAAAGCAATCCCCAATTACCCCTTGCCCAAACATTCTGAGATGGCTAAGATTGATGGGGACAGAGCCTTCTAGCTGCAGAACTAAGAGACAAAGAAGCGACATGTTCTAGTGTTTCTGGGTCTGTACTTAAGAGGAGAGGCACTGACTGGCAGGGCCCATCACTCTTGGAACTTTCTGGCTGAAAGGTCCAGATATGGGATGGCCTCATCACTCCTATGAGACTCAGGCAGGGTAACCACCTGACACAAGGCTGCACTCTGTCCCTTTCCATCAAGTTCCTCCCTTTTGAGGTAGCCCAGGCCTACCTGCTGCCCAGGAAGCCCATTGCCAGCTCAGCCAGCTCAGCCTCCACCTCTTCCTGGCTCAGTACTGTCCCTGGGACCTTCCATGGCAGAGGGCTCTCCAGGCTCAGTGGGGCTGGGAAGTCTCGGAGGAATGTGTCCAGGAAGTCTGGGATCTCAGTGTCACAGGTCATCTGTCGGCTGTTCTGTGGGGCTGCAGAGGCCATGCCCAGTGCATCCCGGGGGGCTTGCAGCTAGGCTGAGGTGAGATGGTCTACGGTCAAGTCTTCACTCTGGGGAGAGAAGCCAGCGTCAGCGATGTCACAGGGTGACAGTGTCTGTACGACATGGTGTACAGATGCACAGCAACCAACACTAGGCAGGTACCTCACCAAGCCCTCGGACTCACCGTTCAGGGAACACACCTAATGGAGTGCCTGCCTCAGCCTGTCCCTACCCACACTGGTCCTTTCACATCTGAGGTACACAAGATGGCCAAGACTCTTTCAAGTCAATAGCTGTATCTTGGTGTCGTCCCTGGGGTGGGATTTTAGCTCTCATCTGACTCTGAGCCGCCTACGGCATGGTCAACCAGCCTTTTCTATACTTACTGTCCAAGCCTTGTAGGCTGGTTTGTCTGTCACCCCTTTAGATACCTGATGACCCAAATAGACATCTGTCTTCCTTTACAATCAATCATCCAGCCTCTAATAAGACTGGAATGGCTCTTGCATATGTCTTGGTTTTGCCCTTTGTGCTGCTGGAAATTGAGCCCAAGGTTTCACGTGTGCAAGGCAAGCCCAATACTCCTAGAGCCACATACCGGGCCCCTCTGCCTTTCTTTTATGACCTGTGATATATTTTGGTCCCTCCCTAACCCTGTTCCGTTTGGGGCCCCCACTTCTCACCACACCTGGGCAGATAACTCCCTGTCAGCACCTGCTCACACAGGCCCCTCTCTGCAGCCACTGCCTCTTGGCAGGGGTATCTCGGGCCTAGTGCAGCTGCCCAATCACCCTGGCTTAGGGACCTTCATTAGGAAAGAGCCCAGTGTGTTTACCACCACAGGAAACAAATGGCGTCCTCTAAGGTGTTAAGTTGGATGTAAGATTCTGAGCACCCCAAGTTCTAGGCAGGAGAACCCCGAGAGCAGCTTCAGAGTGCATCTCTCTCTGGGGGGCCTTTCAGAGTCCAACTGCTTCGTAGTCCAGAGGGAAAGATAGGTGAGACTTCTAGAACAACCACAGACGGCACCTCCAAACTCTGCCAAAAGGGGGGGGGGGCTAAGGTATGAAACAGATGAGGAAAGTCTGAGGAGTACCAGGAGGGAGCTCAGCTGCAGCAAAGGCTGCCACTTATGACCACTAACTTTATAACGAGGCTTCCAACGGCAGAAAAAGTAAGACACAAAGAAGGAATGGAATCACATCTTGGACTGCTGGCCTGGCATGCACCAGGCCCCAGGTTCAACTCCCAGCACAAAAGAAACTGGGTGTGGTAGTGCACACCCGAAGAGGATCAGAACTTCAGGACCACCCTGGGCTACATGCAGAGTCACAGGCCAACCTGGGCTACGCGAGACTTGGTCTTAACACAAAAGTAAACAAAACACAAAAGAGAGAAATAGATGTGGGAAGGGTTCCCATATCATGTTAACCAAAGTGGTATTTAGGTACAAAAGAGATGGTGTGGTGTGACATTGCCATCAATTTGACAGGACCTAGGATCGCTGAAGGGACAAGCCATGTCTGTGAGGGATTCTCTGGGTTAGACAAGTGAAATGGAAAGGTCAACTGTGGGTGCCTGGGACTTTATACTATATAGGAAGTGTGCCAACTGAGCCGAGCACCCATCTCTGGCTTCCTGACCGCGAACAGTGTGACTTGCTGCCTCTCATAATTACGTGGTCACCATGGACTGTATTCCTTGAAACTGAAAACCTAAATAAACTCTTCTTTTAAATTGCTTTTGTCAAGTTTTTGTTCATTTTGTTTTATTTTTTTGAGACAGGGCTTCTCCGTGGAGCCCTGGCTGTCCTGGAACTCACCCTGTAGACCAAGCTGGCCTCGAACTCATAGAGCTCCACTTGCCTCTGTCTCTGCCTCCTGAGTGCTGGGATTACAGGTGTGCTCCCCACCTCATCAAGAATTTTTTTTTTAAGCCGGGCATGGTGGCTCACGCCTATAATCCCAGCACTCGGGAGGCAGAGGCAGGCGGATCGCTGTGAGTTCGAGGCCAGCCTGGTCTACAAAGCGGGTCCAGGACAGCCAAGGCTACACAGAGAAACCCTGTCTTAAAAAACCAAAAAAAAAAAAAAGAGCTACTTTGTTTTAAAAAAGACACACACACACAACGAAGCCATAGGCTGGTGCTGGCACATGCCTATAATCCCAGCACTCAAAAGGCAGAGCCAGGAGGGCTGCCACAAACTTGAGGCTATTCTAGTCTTCAAAGCAACAGCCAAGGTAGGCCAGGCGACAGACAAAAACCAAAAAACCAAAAAACCAAACAGCCTCCAATTCTGGGCAGAACAAGGGGATGTAACAGAGGCAGGATCCCGCACCATGGCAGCTTGGGTTCATCCACCCGGCAGTATGATAAGGCAGAAACTCTTAATTAAAGGGAATGAGAGGCGACAGGCTTTCTGCTGCCATTTGCAAACAGAGGGACGTGGGGCTCATATAGCGGAAGCAGAAAAGGGCGGGGAGGAGGACCCTAGGAAGCTTCGTGTCCAGCCCCCCTGTGCTTTGCTGGCATAGGGAGTCAGCCCTGCCATGCTTGCCTTTCTTCCTGCAGTGTGCACAGGGTCCAGCACATTCCCTCTGTCCTGGTCCCCCTCCCCACCAGCCACTCTGGGAGTGTTTTTTATTCCTCTGGGGGCATACCTCAAAGCATTAAAAGTAGCCTTGCAAAAATATAGAGAGTATTTTTTTAATTTGGTTTTTCGAGACAGGGTTTCTCTGTGTAGCCCTGGCTGTCCTGGACTCACTATGTAGACCAGGTTGTCCTCGAACTCACAGAGATCCTCCTGCCTCTGCTTCCCTGAGTGCTGGGATTAAAGGTGTGCGCAACCACCACCTGGCAGATATAGTACTTTTTACTGAAGGTTACATTGCTAGAGTTAAAATTCACTGTCTACAACATTCTCATTTACTTAACAGTTAATAAAATGTAGCCTGGGTTACAAAGATCAAGCAAGTAAAAGGACAGAGAGTAAATAAAGCAAAGGAAGAAAGAAAGGCTAGGAAGGGAATGAGCCAGATGCCATCTAACCCAAAGGGAGATAGAAAAGAACAAAGCGGGCCCCGCACCTCAGGTGGAAAGATGCTCAACAGAGGTAGCTGTTAGAGATGCAGAGCATGGAGACAAAGAGATGGCATTAATTCCTGAGAGGACCAGGCCAAGTGTCACACCGTGCTCGCCAACCCCCTCCCCCCCAGCCTCTTGGTATGCAGGAACGGAAGTGTGAACACTGCAAAGCTGTTCCCAAGCAAATGACAAGCACTTGGGTTTTGTTTGTTCCATGAAATTCTCCAGGGCCCAGAGGTACCAAAACCTCCAGCAGTGTTACAGGCTAACATAAAGTTATCATTAGGACCAAAGGGAAAAGCCCAACTGGCAAATCTCTGCCCACAGCACCACCCACCTGGCACTACGTCTGCTGGGTGTTTCAGAGGGCAGATGGGCTGTTTCCTTCATCGGGAGCCCTTCCCCACAGCCCACCTGCTTTCCTTGCAGGCTGGGCTCATCTCTGCATTACAGCACTATAGAGCCAGGCCTTCATGTAACCGGCTGGACACCTGCTCTCACTGCCCTTCTCCCTCTGCTTCAGGCTCAGGACCCGCTACGGGCCCCTCGGCTATCTGCACTGTGCATGCTGAGTGGGGCCTGGGTGGCAAGGCACAGAGTGCCACACCCTGTTCATGCTCCTGTTAAAAGCCCTGCCTGCATCTGTTGCCTTTCCTCTCAGGGCCTGTACTGACCATCCACTTGCACTAGAAAGGCAGTGTACCCTCTCCAACAACCCTGCTCTGGAAGCCCAAGACCAGGAGAGAAAGGCTCTGGCGGTAACAGGAAATACTGGTGAAGGACATGGCACCACTCGGATTACTGGAGGGCAGAGTGGTGGCTGGCTGGCAGGCAGCAGCTGGATGCAAGTATCTGGGGAGAAGCGGGGCTGGGCAGAACAGACTGCTGGGCCCGGGAGGTGTGTGTGTGTGCTTGATTTCAATAGTGTCCTCACTGTGGCAAAAGCCTCAGGATGAGAGGGACATGTGCAGCAGGGTGTGCAAGCCACAAACAAGACCCTGGAGGTGGGATGGGGGAGTGGAAGGATGCTGAGCTCCTGACTCCTGGGGCTGCAACGCCCTGGCTGGTTCCTCCTGGTTCTGGGACCATTGCCTCTTTGTACTTACGAGCTGGCAGCTGGTCTCCAGACCCTGAGCTCGGGATCTTCCTGCCTCAACCTCTCCAGAGTTGGGCTCACAGGTAGGTATGCACCACATCTGGTTTATGTGGAACCGGGAGTCACCATGCATGCTGGGCAAGCTATATCCCCAGGACTCTGTTTGTAACTAACTGCTAGGAATAGTTCAGTATAAATCCTTCTAGATCACAACTAATTTTTTACTACATACATGGAAAAGATTTTGTTTATGCTTATAAATGCTTATTATAAATATTGTGGTAAAATATACATTAAAAAATGATCATTTTAGCCTGGCATGGTGGTTCATGCCCATAATCCCAGCACCTGGGAAACTGAGGCAGGAGACTTGACACCAAGTTTGGTGCCAGCTTCAGCTACTGAGTAAATCCTTGTCTCAAAAACAAAACAAAACAAACCCCCACTCTCAAACAAACAAAACCCAAAGGGTGCTGTTTGGGACAGTGGCTCAGTTGGTAGATAGTTGCCTTGAAAGCACAAGGCCCTGGGCTCATCTACAGAACGGATGTGATGGTAAACACCGGCAATTCCAGTTCTTGGGAGACAGGCAGGACAAAAATCACAAGTTCAAGGACATTCTAAGCTACATTATGAGTTGGATGCCAGCCTGGTCTACATGACAGCAAAACAACACTATCAAAAAGCACTAAGAACATTTTTTTCTCTTGGTGCTAGAGATTGAACCCAGGCCCCTGTGCATGCTGAACACGCATTCTGCCCCAGCCATGTCCCTGTGCATGCTGAACACGCATTCCATGCCAGCCATGTCCATCCAAACCATCTTTAAGGGGCCATTCAGTGGCATCAGGCACAGCCACAGGTTACATAGTCACTTTTCTTTTTAAAGGCTTGCTACTTTTTCAATGGCTCCTAAGCTTCCATGTGGTCAGGTTCCCCCCGCCCCTTGTGCTCAGTAAAACTGAATAGTCACTGAGCTAGAGATTCACAGCCTGAGGCTTGGGGCTATCAAACAGGAAATGAAAACATTCCTTTAGTACACTGGGTAGCAAAGGCAGCCTTAAAGACAAGGTTGGCTTCTAGTGACATCACAGAGGAATTCTGAAAATAAAACTGTTGTGGGAGGTTTATGGTTTTAAAACAATTGTTTGTTTTGCTTACCTCTCAGAACTGCGCATGGCATCAGGCCACACTGCAGCTGAGGAAACCAGGTGCTGAGAGGAATGTGCTGCTCTAAGGTCACCAATGAGATGTGACCAAAACAGGACTCAGTGGAGACCTAGCTGCCCTGTGACTTGGCCACTTCCACCCCAGTTTGTTGCCAGAAAAAGTAAAAACTGACAAGGGGAGGGTTATGAGCATAGAGACCCTGAGGTGGAGATGGGCTGCGTTCTGTTCCTCGGGTGGGACCAGTTCACAGAGCCTGTCCCAGGTTATACTGTGAAGACATCTGGGAATCAAGGGGCCTCGAAGTAGAAGGCCTGGGTGGAGTGGACCACCGTCTTCCGCTGGGCCTCACTGGATGTTAGTCTCTGCAGAAATCCCTACAGCGCCTTTCCTCCTCATTGCACAGGGAGCCTAGGGGCTGGCCTGCGACCACACAGCTGTAACGCTGGGGCCCGGGCTCTCAAGACGGAGGCTCTACTGCAATCCAGCTAAACATCTTCAGTCCGAGCACCAAAACAGGTGTTCACTAAAACACCAGCTTTAAATACCCTGAGGGGCGCCGCCCGGCGGGCGTTCAGGTTGAAATGTGGTCCCAGAGGGTGTGTGTGTGGGGGGGTGGGTCTTCACTGGTAGGGCTGAGGGCAGGGCCGTGCGCCCGGCCCACATGGTTCTGGCGGGCAAAAGGACGAGAAATCCTTCAAAACGGAAGCCTGTCACCGCTTGGTACTCCGTTTTGCCTCACAGCTCTCAGCCCCGTCATGGACCTCGGTTCGGTCACACCCCATGTGGTCAGCGGATTCCCAGTTCCGTGCCCTAGGCTCCCTATGCTTTGCCTCCAGCTCCTCAAGGCGCTGGCTGCTTGCTCCGATCTTTTGCTCACTGCTACCCACAAGTGCCCGGGCACCCGAAACCCGTCTTGGTCCTAGTGCTTTCTCATTTCTCCATTTCGTCCGCAGTCTCCTTTCACCCTCGTGCACCTCAGGCCCCCACATGACCGCCACCCTAGTCCGAGTCTTCCACCCTTGCTCTTCATCCCAAGCACCCCGAGGGCCTCACCTGCCAGCCTGCCAGCCTGCCGCAATGCTCCCCACGAGCTGCTTCGGGCCGGCCCCGCCTACTTCCCGTCCTGGGCGCCGCAGGCTCCGCGCAAGCGCAGTCGGGCCTCAGGCGGGCCTCTGCTGCCCCTTGCCCTCTTGTTTTGGGCAAGACAGGCGCCCTATTCGCCAGCGAGCTGCTTCACTTCTCCAGCCTTCTTGAGTAGGCAAAAAGCAGTCCCTGCCTCAGAACTTGTGTGGTGATCAGCCACAGGGCAGGGATGCAGCTCCGTACTGCCCAGGCCTGGCCGCCCATCACAGACAAAAGGCGTATTCCTCTGGGTCCTGTGTTTGTTTTATTTTTAAATGAGAGGATCATGGGGATGTTTTCTTTGAAAGACAAAAGAAAATAAAACCCTTTATGTTAAAGAAAACATTTAATGTGTAACATTATATTCATTTTTTTAAACAATGAACATGTACAGTTGACCGGGTACGGTGTGGACAGACTGCCTTCACGTTTCGCTGTGGTCCTGCCCACTTAATCACAGCCCACCCCTACCCCCCTCTCCTTGCAGTCAGGGTCTCTGGTCCTTTGTGCACATTTCTTAGTACATTGGGTAGCAAAGACAGCCTTAAAGACAAGGTTGGCTTCAGGTGACATCACAAAGGAATTCTGAAAATTAATCTGTGTGGGAGGTTTATGGTTTTTAAAGCAATTGTTATGTTTACCTCTTAGAACTTTGCTGACAAGTACATGCCACCAAACCACACTGACTTAGGGAACTAAGGTCTCAGAGGCTCCTCACTCACTGGCAGGTTTCAGGGAACCCATGGATGGCTGCTCCCAAGGGAAGCTGCTGTGTGGGTATGGGTGGGGTGGCATGGTGGGGAGTGTGTCTGTCTGCTATGCTGGTTCACTCAACCGGCCCAACAGTTGAGGCCACTTATAACCAAGTGAGGTAACAGCAATTCAACTTGAGGTTGACGGCTCAGGAAAGATATTAAAAGTAGGCACCAGGAACCTGTCTGTTAGGCTCCTGGCCAGCTGAGAGAGCCCTCTTCTCCTGCGGCTGCTGTCTTGTCTGTGGTCCACCATACCAAAGCTTTATTCTTGCCAAATTCTCAATATTAGCTATACCAACCAGCTTAGGTCAAATCTATGCTTCCTCAGCATGGCCCACGCAAACCATGGAGTAGACCAGGAGGTCCCAGAGTGCTCAGTCCCAGGTCTCCTCATCCTCTTTCCTGGCCCCTCTACATCCTTTCCCAGAAGCCTGCCCCGAGCAATCTGCAGGTGGAGGCAAATGATCTCCTTGTCGCACCTGCACATGTCACTCTTTTCGGAGACTGGGTATATCACCGAGGCTTTAAAAATCTCAGTGCCGCCTGCGACCTCAGCAAAGACCGGCAAGCCCTTCTCTCTCTCCAGAATCCCCAGGCGTGGTGGTGCTTCCTTTTACACGTAGCTGTCATGACTTGAGTCTGAAGGCCCTTGAAAGCTTCGGCGTTGGGAGGTGACTGGGCATCAGGGCTCGAACCTCATCAGTGGATCCGTCATCCACGATGATGGCATTATTAGGAGACAGGAAAAGCCAGGATGGTGGAAGGTCATGAGTATGCACGCCCTAGAAAGGCCTATTCTGCCAGCCCTTCCTCTGTCTCCTTGAGATGTCGCAAATTGACCCCAAATCCATTTCTCTTCCTCTCAATTTTGCTCAATGTATCACAGTGCGGGAAGGTGACCAATGGGATGTTGGCTCCCTCTTGGGTACTGACTTCTCTCATAGGGATAGGACAGGATGAGGTATAGCTGTGGGTCCATGGTACCTTCTGCAGTGCTGGGAGGGTGTTGCACTTGATCAAAAACAGACTTCCTTCTGTCAGTGTGCACCATAATCTCAAGGTAACAAAAATGGGATCTACAATGCCTGAGAGGTGAGGGTGGGGCAAACCACTGGCCCCACCCCTATAAGCCCTAAGTAAAGACAAGGAGGGCTGGCCTACGAAATCTTGCTTGGCTTCCCCAACACAGGCCACTCCAAGCTCTGACCGCCCCAGCTTCCAGAGCAGAAGAGGTGATGGCCAGGAACACAGCTGCTTTAAAGACAGTTCAGCTTTAAAACAGGTCTCACCTCTCGTCCCAACTGTCGTCAGTGGACAGGTTAGCAATGATGATGAGGCTGTACAGCTCTAACGGTGAAAGGTGAGTGGGTCAGGAGTTGAGTATAGCTTAGCTAGCTAAGGATATCCTGGAGTTTCACAGGAAAGGGGTAATTTGAGGGGAAAACAAAGGGCTACATTAAGATGCCCGTGAGGTTGAAACCTCAGTATAGATTTTAAAGATGTGTTTAAGGCCTGTAGGAAAGTCTTTCCCCAAAGCCCAAGCCAACCAAATGACTGAGCTGCCTTCCCATAGTCTATGCAAGATGGAACTGGGCCAAATGGGCAGAATGCAAAGGCACAGCCTTGTGCTGGGTACCCAACTTAGATGTAGTCTTACTGAGGTCCTAGATTCTGACTGGAGTGGAGAGGACAGGCTCTGAGTACCCTTTTTGTCCTATAGCTTATGCTTCTGTGCCACATTCCAGCAACTTCCAAGTAGCTTTCCCAAGGCATCACCTCTCTCTGTTGCATATGTTCTTTTATGGTTGCTAGGGCCTGGGTGGGAAGTCCTGGTGGGGCTACATGGACAGGCTGCTACATGAACAACTAGTTGCCTTATGGCTTTCTCATGAGTCTACCAGGCTTGTGTGACTATGAATCTACTGCAGAGGGAGGGTTCTTTTGAGGAATGTTGGCTGCCTCTCAGGCAAGTGTTTTACAGAGCTGTCTTGGGCAGCTATCTCACTGAGCCCCTGCTACCACATAGCAAGGCACGGCCAGAGGGCAGCCAGCTTCTATCACACCTAAAACAGGAACCCATGCTGTGTGGGTGGAGAAGGGAACACAGGAAGGGGTTGCAGTCAGAAAGGCGGCCCATTGCTACACCCAGCTACCACAGAGCAGTCTGGCTTAGAGTATTTTTTGAACTTGGCATCTGATCAGCTTCAGGGGGGCACCCAGCTGCCTCTCTGAGGCAGTACAGGCTCATGATGAGGATTCACAATAGACTCACCATGTCACCAGAGTCACATACAGGCTCTACATGCCAAACTTGATTGGTGTTTCTGAGTGGCAGCCATAAAAATATGGGTTAGGGATGAGGACACTAGGGCACAGGTGGTGGGCAAGGAACTGAGAACCAGGCTGAGTACTTCTGGCTCTGCCTGCTCCACCTGGCTCATCAAGACTTCTTTGGGTTGCGATGTCCGTCTTCCTGCTAACCTTAGGCTGCCCCATTTGTTGTACGCAGCTACTTGACTGTGCAGCACACACTTGGTGTGAGTTACTGACTGACTGCTCCCTATGGTCGCAGACTTGGAGGCTTTCTGGCTGGCCCTGGCATGGTGCGGGCAGAGTGGGTTCACGTTAAACATGGCCAGGACAGAGGGTAAAGGTGAGCCTCATGGGTTTCCTGGTTCACCAGTAAAAGGCCCCAGGCTTTGTCCTCCAGAGAATACAAAATAAAAGGCATTTTAATGGTTTCCGTGGCTCAAAGATCACCACCATGATGTGTCTGCATCAAACTGGGGCTGGAGTGGGGCAAGATGGGTTGTCATACGAAGTAAGCAGCCAGGGCTGACATCTTGTCTTTTGGCCGCCTGGGGTTGGGCTTTCCTGGAGGTCTCCGGCCCCGCGCCCGCCCACGGCCCTGCCTCCTTCCAGGACCACCTCGGTGCATGGGGTGGCAGGAGGCCGCGTGTTTCAGCTCCACTAGCTCCTGGAAGACGGGGTCACAGAAGATGCAGCCTGTGTGCTGTGTCTCATTGCCAGGAAGGGGGGACCTGGCTTTGTTGAAGTCGACATCAAGCAGAGCAGCCTCACAGGTGTTGCAGGTGTCAGCAGATACCCGTACTCGGTGGGCATTTTCAAAGCAGTGTGCCACCACATTGCATGTATTGCAGGCCACCTTCCACTTGGGACCGGAGGTGGGGTCCAGAACCAGGACTCCATTCTCGCATTCGACACACTGGCCAATGCCCAACATGCTCAGTGAGTGCTGGCAGGTGGGGTGTGTGCATTCATTGCAGCCCATGCCTGAAGGGAAAGGTCAGATGCCAAGTTCAGAGCAAAGCAAGCCTGCCCTGCTTCCCTCACCTCCGGCCGCTTTCAATGCCAGGCTGCGAGATGTTTGCTCCAGCACAGAAGGGTACTCTTAACTGCCTTAGGGGCATCTTGTTCGCTGGCTTGGGCTCCTTTGCTTATCTAAAATGTTCAGTTCTCATGCTCTGAGGATCCCAGCTGACCCCCAGGCCCTCATGTTGCTTCTGCAGCTTATTAGCGGCTATTCCAGGCTGCCCTCAGAGCACCTGGCACTTACCGGCTATGCTGCGAGCCACTGGGGCCAGGAAGAGAGCCTCATTATCTTGCTAGCATGAATGTAGACTGAGCCCACGAGAATCCCTTACAAATGCCATGGGTAACAAGTGCTGGGCACGGAGCCCCCTGGCTCCAGGCTTGGCATGCTCTGCTTAGCCTGAACACACGCTCTTCTTTTCTACCAGAGAATGCGAAGGGAGAAAACGGCAGTGTCTGAGAACCTAGGAGGCCTGTCTGCCAGGTTCCTATCTGCCTGCCTCTCACTTAGCCCAGGCCCTGAAGGGCACAGCTGGCCCCTGCCCAGATCCTAAGTAAGCAAGCTGCTTGCTCAATTATGACCCAGGCATACCTAGGCCAGATAGGCTGTCCAGTGACTGAGCAGTGGCCCAAGTATTTTCAAAGGTCCCTGATTCAGTAACAGTGGGTACAGGTAGGGATGGATGGGTAAGGGACCCTACTGGTGCCTGCTAAATATGAAGCTGGGGCTGTCAAGTGCCACACTCACCTTTCTTCATGTCTCGGAAGGGTGGGTGATTATAGCAGTAGGGGCACAGCGGGTAGCTCTTGCCCCGGGAGCCCGAGGACCATAGGACCAGCTCAAAGTCATCCAACGGGCACCGCAGCTCCTTGTAGAGCTTGATGGTACCATTCTGGGGGAGGGTGTAGGTCTCATCACAGTGGGAGCAGTGCAGGCGGCTTGGCTTGGCCTGTGGAATGGAAGCAGTAACAACAGAGATGACGGCTGCTGGGCCTGACTCGCTTGCACACTGCCCTTTCCTTCACAATGCTGAATAGGTAATGCAGACTGCCTAAGAGATCCACAGAATGTAGACGCCAGTGTCAGGCAAGGACCTCTCAGCCACTGGTATAAGGTGTAGTTGGCACACCTCCCCAGGCTTCCCTCCCACACAGAGCCCCAGTGTGCACTGCTGGCTGGTTTGTCAGGTAAAGGTACTGCTAAGCCTGAGTTCAAGCCTTAGAACCCATTTGATGGAAGGAGGAACTGACTCCTACAAGCTGCCTTTAATCTCCATGTGCGTGTTGTGGCATGCATGCATGTGCGTGCCTGAGTGTTGGCCTACTGGTTTATGTTGTTATTGGTGCTGATTCAAGCTTTTTAATCATTCTGCGTGACAAGACAGACAATGAACATTATTTCTGCTTGACTAGTGACAAAGCAGAAGTTTAAGGTGACGTCTGCACAAGAAAGCAAGCTCTGGTCAGATGTGGCTACAGTCCCTCAACTTCCACATACCTGGATATACTTCATAAATCGATGGCACTTCCCACAGCGTGAGAGGGGCTTGCCCGTGGCAGCCAGAGGTGAAAAGGATACCTCCATCAACTCGTCCATGCCTGAGAGCAAGCAGGGCACAGGAGTCATGTCCCTCCTGGTCTTTGGCAGCCCTCCCTCCAGTAAGTGCCTTGGTGGAACTGGGTGAACTGGACGAAGAGGCCACCACACACGATCAAGGATCCAAGTATGACTGTGCCTATCAGCCCTGATCGCCAACTTTGTATATCCCTGATGTGGATTTTAACTAACCTGCTCCTGACAACCGCTAACGAGGAGGCATCATTGCTGTGACCTGCAGAGGCTCAGAGGCCAGATCTGGGAGTGGGCCTCAGGTGGCCCTGTCCTGTTGGAACAGCTGCTGATGAGGGGCAGGGAAGAGGCAGGTCTTACCAGCAATAGAATCAACAAAGTAGTGGAACTTTCTCTTGAAGATATCCAGAGTGTGGCCCAGCACCTGGTGGTAGTCAGCTTTGCCCTGGGCAATAAGGTTCAATTGCTTCTCCACTGCACTGCGGATGGTGGGCAGTACCAGCTCTGCATCTGTGAGCAAGTGGGTGGACACTGCTATGGGCATCCAGGACCTTGCCACTCCACTAGGCAAGCAAGAACATCTGTCCTCCTCATCCCAGCTCTGAACCAGTCTTCCTGGGTCCCCCGGGCTGCCTGTCTACAGAACTGAAGGCAGCAAGGGCAGCTCATACTGCCACCAGGCTTTTCCTGGTTTCCTACCAGTAGTCTGTGGAGAAGGCTTGTGCAGACTGGCCACGTCTGTGCTGTACTTCTACATCTCCCACAAAACTGGGGGCACTTTAGTGGGCTGAGCTGGTGGGTACCTTAGGAGGAACCCAGGTTTGGTTTGCAGAAGACCTGTTTCACCTTTGAAGCCATGATAATCTGCTCACCCACCAACTCCCTGAGTTCCCATAGTCTGCAATGGGGACTGGGGAAGTGCGTGAGGGCATGGGCCTCTACAGGAGGTGGTGAGCGGGACTGCACTCACCAATCTTGTAGTAACCGTGCACTAGGACGATGCCGAGGTTGGTGGGCCTGAGCCGGCGGCCACTCTCCACAGTGACATAGTTGCGCTGGCAGATGTTGTTGATGTGCACCGGGATGCTGGCATCAGTGCCTGGAAAGCACAGCACGGCTCTGGGTATTCCTCAGCCTGCCCCAGCTAGATGCTCTGGACTACGTACTCTAGTTCCATTTCCTGTCACAGGAACCCTGTTTCTTGGACCCTCCCAGCACCCATAGGAAGGAGTGTTGTGGCACAAACTAAAGCCTATTTTGCTCACGGGGTCTAGGCTGCTGTCTCCTGCATAGCTCCAGAAGCCACGATGCAGAAAGATTCCCACGGCAGAGCAGGGCTGCTTCTGCATGGTGCCGGCATGCCTGTGAACCCAGGGACAGCCTTCATTGGAATTTAGTGTTTTTGTTTTTGTTTTGTTTTGTTTTGAAGACAGAGTCTCTCTGTGTAGCCTTGGCTGTCCTGGACTCGCTTTGTTGACCAGGCCGGTCTTGAACTCACAGCGATCCACCTGCCTCTGCCTCTCTAGTGCTAGGGTTAAAGGCTTGTGCTACCACGCCCGGCCCGGAGTTAGTTTAGTTTTATAGTTAAAAGGCAGAGGCCCAGAGTGGATAAAGGACTCTGTTATGCCAGAGAGCATTTCCTGAACCCGTTGAATGCAACCTGGCCTCTTCCACCTGGAAACTGTGGCACATCCGTCCTCTAGATACCAGGGTCCAGCTGCCACCAGAGAGCTCACAAAGACACTGTGGAGCCAGGCATGTGCCCTCTCTCCTACTGTCTCCTCTCTCTACAGCATGTTCCCCACTCCACGGATGCAGCTTCTTTCACCCTGCAGAAGTTTCTTGGCAGCGAAGACAAAGTGGAAGGCGATGCATTCTGCTGTGGTATTGACCAGCAGATGTGAAAAGGAGATTTAACACTGACTGCACTCTTGCTAGTGATGGCAGAGGAACACTTTCCTTCCCATGGGTACTCTGAGCAAGTTTTACAGGGGAAGACACTGGCACTCGGGGTTAAACAGCCTTCAGAGGTTCCATGGCTCATAGTCAAGGGTAGAAATTGGTCCCAACCATGGCAGTTTGCACGTGCAAGACTTCCTGGATGGCTGCTATAGTCAGTTTTTTAAAACTTTTTTTTTTTTTTTTTAAAGACAGTGTCATTCCATAGCCCAGGCTGGCCTTGAACTTGTGGCAATCTTCCTTTCTTAGCCTCCTAAATGCTAGGACTACAGATATGAGTCATTAAGTCTAGGTAGTTAAGCTTTTTTCATACTGCCCTATGGACCTTGTTCAGCAGCACTGACTTTACTCACGTTCCTATTCAGAAGGCCACACAAGCACTCTGCCCACTGGGTCCTGACAGTATGTAAGGCTACTAGGAGTCATGAGTGTGGCAAAGGTTCTTAGCACTGCGCTATCCATCAACAGGACCTCAGCTGCAGGCTGAGGCTACTGCCAGGATTCACTTTAGGCACGTAGGCCCTGGGGGAAGCAGGCCCAGAGCAGAATCCTAGGGCAGGCCTGCCTAGCTGTGTGACTGGGGAGGCTGCTGGTCTGACCCAGGAGTCCTTCACAATCCTGGACTAACTGTGAGTCTGGTGGGCACTTGTCAGTGTGCAGCAGTCCCATATACAAGGCTGTACCACAGTCGATATATGGAAGGCCAGGTCCTGATGGTAAGGCCTGGTAAACGGCTTTACACAGTGAGTGTGACTGGATCCACGGTCATAAACTGGGCCGCCTGTTACCGCATGCTGAGCCAGATGCATGCGGATCAGAGGCAGGTTTCCCAGCATCAGCTCTCAGCCCAGGCCCTAAGAATGAAAATCCTAGATGTGGGTACCCACCGATACCATGCTTCTCCATGAGTGTGATTAGCTCGGCCTCAGTCAGATAGTCTGGCGGGCTTGTCTGTTTCTCCAGCATCTTCACTTCACCCACAGTGAAGGTGTCACCCTTCTGGCATGTGGGCAGACTCTCTTCCAGGGGCACACTCTGCCAAGGCATGATCTCTGTGAAGCCTAGAGAGATACCACTGCCATTTGAGGTTTCCACTTGGGCCTCCCATCTAGGGATCCCACAGTGTCTGTGGAAATAAGAAGAAAGGGACTCCCGTGGCTTGCCCCTGTACCTGGGGAGATAACTGTCTTTCCCACGCACGTGAAGTGCTCGGGCCCGATGCTGAAGGAGATAGTGCTCTGCAGATACTTGCAGTCATGGCTCACTGTGGCAATGAAGTGTCTGGTGATGTACTCATAGAGTCGCCATGCGTCACCCCCTGTAAAGTCTCAGTGTCACCAGGCGCCCAACAGGGTCAAGACATGGGCACCAAGGAAGTGTGCTTAGTTATGCTGCCAGGGATTAGGTGTAGGCCTTAAGCGCATGTCAGGCAAACATCATTCCATTAAGCCCCATGCCTAGCCTCAAAGCCTGAAGGAGGAAGGAACACCCAGCGAGGGAGGCCGCCTCTGGTGCCTGGGTGGCCCCTCGGTGTGTCCAGCACAGGCCTGTGCGGAACTCTTGCTTCACGCGCGCATCTGCCGAGCTCCTAGCTCCACTGACACTGCTCTCCCTCGCTACAGGCCTTCTGGAACATGGTCTGGGTAGGCACTCTGCTATTCTGCCTCATCCCCCCCACACCACAGCTGCCTGTGTGCTGACTCTCCGGCTGCAACCACTTCACTCTGCTGTCTTAGCTGCTTGTGGTGAGGGTCCATAGGCCAGGGCAGGCTGTGGAGAGGCCGTCCTGGTAACGGGCCCGACCCTGTCTAGGTGCCAGGCACTGGTAGCGGCTTGCCCTTCACACCCTAGAGGCTTGGGGAGTGTGAGGACGCTGGGAAGAGGGACATCCAATACCTAATTCAGCCTCTGTAGCTGACTTCATAGGTGTGATGGGAGGATGGTCACCAGCATCGTGGCCTTTGCGTGGGCGGTTGATGCCTTCCGCTAAGAGCTGCTTTACCTGAGGGAGGGGAGGCAAAGCATACTCAAGTCAGGCTGGCTGCCTCCCATAGGTCTTTGGTTTGGCCAAACCCTGCCCAGAGGCCACAGCTGATGGGCTGTGCAGGGCAAGGCCCACTCTGCTTACCAAGTCTGCCCAGTACGGGTGGTTGGCCTGCTGTCGCAGAGATCCCTTCAGGTCAAAGTTCTCAGGATAGTGGGTGGTTTCTGTCCGTGGGTAGCTGATGTAGCCCTGTGTGTATAACCTCTCAGCTATTTGCATGGCGTGCTGTGGTCCCATACCTGCCCAAAACAGGAGGCATAGGAGCCTGAGGTGTCTGGAAGGTGGCCAGGGTGCACCCAGGGGCATTCTTATTTACCCCACAGATAGTTCTCAGTGGGTACTGCCTGTCTAAAACTGAGGTCCTAAACCTGCGAAGTTGGCCCAGTGGGCAACACTGCTCACTGCTGCATGTTACCACTGTACAGTGCTGGTAGCAGTGCCAAGGACACACTCTAAACTCTGTCCACAGAGCTGGAACTAAGCCTTTGGTAGCTGAGCCTGCTAGGACTGCACCTCACTTCTGAGCCCCTGGTTTCTGCACTCTGACCTGGGAGTTGGCACTTGGCTACTGATCATCTGATGGCAATGCTGTATCAAGGACCGGCCCGTGAGGGTAACACTTAAGGACACAACTGTCAAGGACCACCAACTTCTCAGCCTAACTCTTGTGACAGCTGAGGGAGCAGTTCTAGGAGGAGTCCCATTCTAGAATATCAAGATAAAGGAAGCTCACACGAGACTCAAGACCTCCACCCCCCAAACTCATACATCACAGCATGAGAGTGGCTGGGCGTGGCTTATGATACTCCTGCACCCGGCTCAATGTTTTGGGCGTGCTTCAGAGAATTGTTTCTACATACCCAGAGCTGAGCTGGCCACACGCAGCATCTCTACAGTGTTCAGAGCAAGTGGTCTCTGCTTGGCCTTTTCTTTCCTGCTTGTAGCCTCCACCTGAGGGCAAGACAGATAAAGTGCTATTTGGCAAGATGAAGAGGCCACAACAGGGTTGAAATGTGTGGACAAAGGTCTGAATTAATTCTTTGGTCTTTCTGTAGTCTGAGAATTGAGTATTTAGGATCAGGAAAGGGGGATGGGGGGCATACATTCTATTTTTCTTGAAGGAAATGGTAAAGAAGTGAGGGAGTGTAGATGTAAATCCCACAGAAGTCAACATAGCCCAGAGTTGTTGTGGGCTGTTAGGGAAACGGCTGCTGGTGGCCGTTTGTGTATGCTGCGAACTGGGCCACTAGCATTGCAAAACTTTCCTGTTTTTTTAAAGGAAGCTGCAAGTCATGATTTCTGTAGGATATCTAACAATTTCTCTGAGCTGTGCTTGTCTGGTGACCTGCCACTACCTACTATGGGATGGCATACTCATAGAAAAGCTGACTCTTTGTTTTGCCTACTGCAAATATAATCCAAACAAACCAGCCAGTCTCCTGCCTTTACCAACCTCATTCAGACTGGCCAGGGCAGCACATTCCAGATTCCAGACCAACAAACATGTACTGACACTGGGGATATTTGAGTACACGTGGCACTGGAGGCTAGGGTCCCCTGGAGTGGGTCCTGATATCAGAGTGACCAACGTGAAACAGCCTCACATGTGAACCAGCAGAGCCTGAGTGAAATGGCACCAAGGCAAAGTTTGGAAAGGCAATCAGAATGTGACTGAAAAGGGCCCAGAAGAAGGCCAATGGCGGTGAGCTGTCACAGCAGCACGGCCTGGGCTGTGACGGCTGTGACCTGGGTCTACCCTGGCCTAGCTCTACCATCTTTCTAAGCACCAAGAAGCAAGCGCTCTGATTCAGGAAAGCCCTGAGGAAGAAACACCACCCAAAGTGTGGAAGTTGACTGACTGTGGGATCTCAGACCTGCGTCCTTCTAGCAGTGTGACCTCAAGCAAGCTCGCCAATGTGCACACAGGTGCCTCTGCAGCTGGTAGCTTTGAACACTACAGAAAAGAAACATCTGTGTGAAACAGAGCCCTGTCAGAGGAGCCTGTGCTCCTGGGTCTGCTGGGGGAGACAGTGGAAGTGGCTGGGAGCGGCTCAGGAGCGGCTGGCATGAGGCAGTGCTCTACGGCTGCTGCACTGGCACGAGCGTACTACGAGTGTACATGTGAGGAACCATTTATTTACCCAAGAAGCCATCTGTGTTTCACAAAAAGCAGAGAGGCATGGCCCAAGGTCACAGTGATTCCTCTGATCATGTGTTTCTAGGGCTTGCCCACCCAGGACACATGTGACAGATGTGGACATAGAAAGCATACCCGAGCTTCTTTCTCTAGCTTTGTCATATTTAGAAACATCTGCGCAATCTCCCGGTCGAAAACTCTAACACGGTCCCAGTCGAGAAGCAGAGACTCCTCTCGCTCGGTGTGAACCTGCCGGGAGACAAAGGGAAGCACACCGACGCAGGGAGGCTGGTGTCTGTGCACAGACAACATCGCCTATGTGCTGAGCTGTGCATCCAAAGCTGCCTCCCTACTCCTGCCGTCCACCCACGGCACAGGCACTCCTGCTGAGGGCGGGTGCAGCAGGAACGCAGGGACAGAGCTGTGCCTCTCACTCTACCCTGCCTGTCAAGGCCTGGCAACTCACAGTACCTTCCCATGCCTACACAGTCCTCAGCCCTGGAGGCAACCAGAGGAATCTGTACTGTTCTGAACCTGTTGTGCTTTAGAAGGCTTTGGTGTAAAAAGGCCCTGAAGACCACCAATAATGTGTGAAAGCTAATCTTCATCCTGTGCAGACACTGCAGATAGCTGACCTCACCTCCACCCCAGAGAGGACAGACTCCCACTTGTTCAATGCATCCCGCTGCAGCTCAGCCTTACTGTCCCCATGAAAGCTGGTGCCTCTTCCTCCTGGGCACCAGGACCAACGACTGCTTGGTGTTGTGACTCACACCTGTGCTCTCAGCCTGGAGGCAACAAGGCCTTCATGCTGATGGGGGAAACTCTCAGAATCCACAGCCCAAACCTACATCAACAGAACAGCAATAGAGAAGGACGAGAACCTTGGCCTGCAGCACCCAGTAGGTCTCTGGTTTGAAGGACTGGATTTTATCATGTCTTTCCACACAGAATCCCAGGGTAGGAGTCTGACATGGCCCAAAGGAGATGAGGGAGCTGTCTAAATCACCGTATTTTCCCTGGAAATACTTTGTTTGGAACCTAGAGGGTTGGAGAAGAGAAAAAATGGCTGATGAATAATTCATTCTAGACAAATCTCAAGTAAACCTGGCTTGTGGATCTAGGGGGATATGCAGAGGTCGTGCAACAATGCCGCCACTCACTTACAATGCCGCCGCTCACATACAACAACGCTGCCGCACACTTACAACACTAGGAAATGATGGAGTGTGAAGCCATGGAAGAACAGTGTGTGCACAGAATAGAGCGAGGACAGAGTGCATTCCATGAACGCTGTCCCAAGCTTTGAAGCATGATCTGTGTGATGTGCATCTGATAAATACTTAATTTTTTTCAGGGTTTTAAGAACGGGCATCTCTGGTAGCTAATGCAGGCTCCTCGGGCCCTAGGGAAGGCAGCATCCTGGCTGAGGGGCAAGTATGTGCAGGTGGCAGGGAGCAGCACCTAGTGAACGCACAGCCGATGCGCAGGTCTAGCTCCTGCCGGGCATCCACCGAGAGTGCCTCATTGTGGTCTGGCTCACTCAGGCGGGTCATGGCGTTACAGATGTCTGTGTCGGTGATGGAACTGAACCTGGCCCGGAACACTGTCTTCTCACCACTGTGGGCACTATTCATGACAGGCAGAATGGCATCAAGAACCTGGGAGGAAGAATACTGCGGTCAATTCCTGCATCCCTGCCTCTCACTCTTTACCCCCACTGCTGGGCTGGCCTTCTGGGGTTAACCTCCCCCCCCCAGGCCCTCCCCTATCCCTTTGCCCTTCTAGACATCTCAGTCTCCCCACAAAGCCCTTGCCATCTTGCTGTCTTTCTGGCTTCTCAACACAGTCCCTTTCTTGGTGTTGTCCCGACTGCTACCCTTTCACTTCTCTTGTGCTTGCACCCAGGCCAACCAGTGGATGCTAGTACCAACACCAAGGGCCTCACAGTCCCAAACCCTCCCCATTCTGACAGCAGGGAGCTTGGATGGATAGTGGAGAAAAGACAGGAAAGGAAAAGAGAAAAATGAGTAAGAAGGGAAGGCGGCAGCAGGCTCTGTGTGTGTGTGTGTGTGGGGGGGGGGGGGGGGGGGGGGGGGGGCTGGGCACAGGAGGTCCTGGAACTGAGACTCACTCACTCAGGCTATGCAGGGGGAGCAAAGTCACCAGAAAAGCTGAGGCATACAGTGGCACTATTATGGGAAGGCTGTGGCTCAGGAGCTGCTACTGTTCCTAGCCTCAGAAGCAAAGGCGCTCTTAGGGGTTACTTCTTGGAGGTAGACCAGTGAAATGAGAGAAGAGGGGATCTGAAAAGGGACAGTATGGAACTGAGTTAAGAGCACTTGTTGCTCTTGCAGAAGACTCAGGTTTAAAACTACGCATAACTCCAGGTCTGGGAAATCTGATTTTTTTTTTTTAAACTTCTGAGGGCACCAGGCACATACATGGTACATATATATAACATTGGTAAAACATTCAAACATATTAGGAGATATCCAAGGAGATTTCCTTCAGCAAGTGAAGGTCTGCAACAAGCATGGAGCCAGGCCAAACACTGAGAATCCTGACACTTGAACCTATCCAAAATGGTGCTTAAAAACAAACCCAAACAGATAATAATGACGACGACGACCACGGCCATAAAGTGTACCGCATGCACACATGGGCTGCGGTGTGACTCAGAGGTCAGAGGACACCTTTCTTGAGTTGGCTTTTTCCTACCAAGTGGGCCTCTGGGGATTGAACTCAGGTCGTCAGATTTAGTGGCAAGTACCTTCACCTGATGAGCCATCTTGTGGGCCCTAGTTTATGTATTAAACCTTTTTTTTTTTTTTTAAAGATTTAATTATTTTGGCCGGGCAGTGATGGTGCACGCCTTTAATCCCAGCACTTGGGAGGCAGACGCAGGAGATCCTTCTGAGAGTGAGGCCAGCCTGGTTTACAGAGTGAGTTCCAGGGCAGCTGGGGCTACACAGAGAAACCTGTCTTGAAAAACAAACAAACAAAAACAACAAAAAAAGGTTTACTTACTCACTTTATGTGTATGAGTGTTTGTCTGTCTGTCTGTGCCCTATGTGCGTGCTTAGTGCCCTCGAAAGTCAGAGGAGGGCATCAAATGCCTTGGAGCTAGGAGTTACAGATGTTTGTAAACCTGTGGCCTTTGTAAGAGCAACGGGTGCTTTTAATCACTGAGCCATTTCCCCAGCCCTTGGTCTATGCATTTAAAGTAGCTACAGATTTTCTGAAGGAGGAGGAATGGGAGATATTTTTTGAGCCACTAACTATACTCTCTCTGTTAGCCTCAGGAAGAGTGTGACAAACTCCAATTAGGATGGTGGGAGAAAGGTCTAAAGGGAACCAGAGTGGACTCCACACTCACCTCAAAGCAAATATTCTCGCCTTCCTTGTCACAGTCAAGCCACAGCACAACATAGTCACATCCTCTGCCCTCCACCTGCCACAAAGCACATGTTGACAATCATCCCTGTGACAGTCCCCTCTGGGGACAGGCGATGGAACCAAGTAGGAGGAATGAGCCTGGGCTGAGTGAGAAGCTGTCTGCAGTGAGGCTGTCTCAGCATGCAGGAAGATTTTGGCTCAGAACTATCAACTTTTTAGATAAAAAACATAATGACATTATGATCTATCCTTCTGCGTGTGGTGTGGTGTAAGTCCATGGCGTGCAGGTGCACAGGTATGCAGATAAGTCCTGTGGGGCAGCGACCACAGGGTGTTGCTGGGTACCTTGCTACACCACTCTCCGTCTTTTACAGACAGTTGTGAGCTGCCATATGGGTGCTGGGAATTGAACTGGGGTCCTCTGGAATAGCAGCTAGTGCTCTTAACCACTGAGCCATCTCTCCAGCCCCCACTCCTCTGTCTTATCCCTTTAAGACAGGGTTTCTCACTAAACCTGGAGGTATTTGGTTGGCCAGCAAGCAGCAGCGATCCTCTGGCCTCTGCCCTCCACAGACTGAGCATGGGTGCTGGGATCCAAACTCAGGCTCTTACGTTTGTGCGGCAAGTGCTCTTACCCACTGAGCCATCTTTCTAGCCCTTACAATAAGTCTTTTGTTTGTTTTGTTTTGTTTTTTGAGGCAGGGTTTCCCTGTGTAGCCTTGGCTGTCCTGGACTCACTCTGTAGACCAGGCTGGCCTCGAATTCACAGAGATCATCCTGCCTCTGCCTCCTGAGTGCTGTACAATAGGTATTTTAAAATCATTTTTACTTTTATTATGTGGTCACAAAATACAGTGTGTGCTCCATTAATTTCCAGAGGGAAACAGATTAAAGTGGTTTACTGAGGGTTTTGTTTTTAATATTTTCAAACATGTATTAATTTACTTTGATGTATTCAACTCCTTTACTTCCCCTCAACCTCATCTACTTTCACTGGCTTCTTCCTTTCCTAAAATATGACCTTAAGGCCCCGACCTACATACTCAAGAGCTGAAATGAAACAGTTAAGTATCGATAGTGGTTGTTTTAGGTCATGTGGCTATACTTTTTTTTCTTTAAATTTATCTTTATTTTCCATTTTTTAAAAAAATAGTATGTACGTTATTTATCTTAAAATTGGGAAAAACTCTCAACTGAGCCATTATAAAAGCAGAATGTTTGCTCTCCTGAACTGGTGTCAAGGATGTCTGGGTTAGGGAACCAGGCACAAAAAGTGCCAGGTGGGCCAGCAGAGTTTTCATGGAAAAGGGAAGAAAGATGGGCCCATGGCCACCAGCAAAAGCCTCAGTGTCCAAGATGTGGAAGAGGGCACAGATCATGGTGCAACGTGAGAGCCGAGGCACCCATGGCACGGGGAGCTGGGAGGGGCTCTGTGGGCGGCTCGTGCTCCCTCGCTCACCTGCAGAAACTTGACCATGTTGAGCTTGGGGTTAGCCTCCTTTTTCTCTGTTGGAGCTTGGCTGAACAGCTCTGCAGGGTCCACCTTATCCCACTTGTTGTACTTCCCTGTAAGGCACACCCATGAAGACAGAATCACGCTTCACGGCTCACAAGGGCTCAGCGTCTGCAGCTGTCGCCACCCTAGGCGTATGGCAGGGCACATCATGCAAGGATGGGTATGGGTGCATTGCTTAGCTGCTCCCTGGGGAGTGCTGTACAGTGCTCTTCTCAACAGGACAGGGGGAGGATGGCCATCTTACCCAGAAAATCCAGAGTCATCACATGACCGCAGACGGATGTCATCTTGAAGTGGACAGGTTGGCCAGCAAAGGTTCCTGTGTACTTGTGCACTGAACATACCCCATTCAGCCCTTTGTGTGACGACATGTTCCCTAGGGAGGCAAACCAGCTCAGAGTGGATGCTGGTAAACATTTCTCAGCCCCCTTGCAGGCACTAGGTGACTAGGCACTGGGTGATGTAATGGTGCTTAAGGACAAAAGCATCTATGAAAAATTTAACAGTGACTCATCAGTCCTGTTCCAGGTGGGAACTAGAGGCAGAGACTCTTGGGTTCTCACCACATTTCTGTTTTCTTTTTTCAATTTGAATTGTATCTTCAATTATTTAGATTTTAAGGTTACCAGAACCTCCTAATTATTATATCCTACACCATGGTCTCTCAGTTGAATACTCCTGGTACTTGGAGAGGCGATGATGCCTTTCTGGACCCTGCTGGGCCTTTAGACTGTGTGTTCTCAGCCTAACTTGGGGCTCTTCCTCTTCCATCTGCTAGTAAAGGGAGATCAAGGCACATGTTTGCTACCCATCATCCAAGTGCTCTTCCAATTCAGAGGGAAACAACCTCCCATGTACCACCTCAGTGGCAAAGGCCATCCTAATGGGCAAATCTCCCCCTACCTTCCTGGCTCTGAGGTCTCTGGCCACTTGTGAGTGACATGAGATGTAATTGTAACCACACAAGGGCCCAGCAGACAGGGGTGAGACTTAGTCTCACCTGCCTCCTTCTGGTCATTTCTTGTGCTGTAGACCAATGCCCCTACCTGGTCCAGCACCCTGGCGAGCATTGCACTTTCTATCTCCTTATTTTTCCTGGAGGCTTGAGCCCTGGTACTCCATATGGGGCATAGCACAGCATAGGAAGTTGCTACTGAGGGGCTTCTTAAAGCTTGTAGATCCCAGCTGAACTGACCAGCTATGGAGCACACTTTGAAAAAGAAATGCCTAAAAAGTATAAATGACTGTGCTTATAGACTAAAGCAATCAAACAGCCTGACGTTTATTTCTTCCTACCTCGGGAGAGGATTTTGGCAATGGATTGTGCCAGGGACGGCTTTTCTGCTACCATGAGCACGGTCTTCATCCCTGGTCCGGGCTGTCAGGGCCCACACACTGTTGCACCCAGACCCAGGACGACAGCAGTACGACACGACTGTCAACGCCGACTCCTGAAGGGAAGAAAAGACACTACGTTTCTCTGCCTCCCTCCAGTGCTCAGGGGACTCTGAAAAGGCAACAAGAAGGCACGAGCCAGAGGAAGGAGTGGTGTACTGTGCAACGCTTTCTTCTAGGCAGCCAGTATCTAAATGCAGTTGCCGAGGGAAGGAGATATATTTTCAGCAGTGCTGTAGCTCTGGGTGAAGTTCCAGGATCCTGTAAATAACCTAATAAAACTCACTGGTTCATGAAGGTGACATTAAAGTAGAGGGCAAAAGTTGGGAAGAGGAAGGGAACCACAGAGAATAGAACAAAAAAGAGCAGCCAGTGATAAATGTAATAAAAATACATTATATTCATGCATCAAAATCACACCATGAAACCCACAACTAGGTATAATTAATATTTGCTGATGACTGGGTTGGTGTGGGCAGGTGAGCAGTGCAACCATGGGAGCCAGCGTGCAGCAAGAATCGCCCCCTCCCTGTTCTGGGCCTGCACATGCACTGTAGCATTGTGACCTCCACTCTGCCACTCTTGAGGTAGTCATGTAGCCTGGTGGCCAGGTTTCAGGTTAAAAATTCCTATTTCCTTATAAGGTCATGTCCCGCTAACATCTGGAACTCCTCTTCATGCAAATGAAGCATTCCCAGCACCTGAGCCCCAGCCAATGACATACGCTCACCCTGAACACCCCCCCTTCCCACTTCCCCAGGGTTTATATAGCCCTTATATACCACTAAAAGAGCTCCACAACCCAATAGTCCTATTACTGCAGAGAACAGTCACACATGTCATCAAACATGGAGCAGCCGAGCTGGTGCCCAACTAGAGGTTTCACCCCACTGACTAGCACTCATGGTACTGCAAAGTACCCTGTATGCTACCAGAGGAGAATAGTAATTATCAGTATCTCCCAGCTACAATCTCTGCAACCTACCAGAGATTTGCTAGTTATATTAGTACAACAGTGGCACAAATGTTGTGGGGTAACCAATCGCTTTCTGATTGGATTTAAGGCTCACTCCATGAGATGGAAGCCATACCTGACACTGCTAACGTGGCCAAGAACCTGTGATTCGACAGGCCTCTGGCAAAACCAAATACTGCTGCTCTGCTATGGGAGGACAGCGGTAAGATGACTCCTAGTAACATTCTTGTATACAAATAAACCAGAGCCTTGCTCAGCTATTGTCAGAGAAGCTTCTTCTTCTGCAGTAGAGGGAGACTAACATAGAGAGTCTTTGTTTGTTTGATTTTTTTTGAGACAGGGTCTCTCTGTGTAGCCTTGGCTGTCCTGGACTCACTTTGTAGACCAGGCTGGCCTTGAACTCTCAGTGATCCGCCTGCCTCTGCCTCCCGAGTGCTGGGATTAAAGGCATGAGCCACCACACCTGGCTCCTAACATAGGGATTCTTAACTGGACAATATGCAGAGACTAAGAGACTCAGACCTAAATGGAACGTCTTTATCAAATCCCCCTCCTCGGGGCTCAGGGAGCTATATGAAAGAGGAATCAGAAAGGTTTTAAGAGCCAAAGGTGATGGATGACTCTAAGAAAAGTGTCTTCCAGACATAACAGGATTGATACCCGTGTGAACTCACAGAGACTATGGCAGCAGGCACAAGGCTTGCATAGGATTAAGCCAGATGGAGTCCCAGCCCTGAGTGAAGCAGACATGGGCTCCTATCCCTAGCCAAGAAGCTGTCTGCAGTTGATATCCACTGGCAAAATAAAAATTAGTTTTCTCCAACAGAGTCTCAATGTGCATACTGAGCACACGTCACGGCATGCACTATCTCCAGGAGTAGTCGGCCAGCCCAAAATGAAGTCAATAGTATTTTTTCTAGTCTCATTTTGCTCTGTTTGGACATTTTTTTGTCTTACTGATATTTTATTTACTTTGATTTTGATTTTATAGGTGTGTGTGTCTATGCGTTTGCTTTTTTTTTTTAAGACAGAAAAATAAAGAATACAAAGTTGGGTGGGTAGAGAGGTGGGGAGGAATTAGGGGAGCGAAAAAACATGATCCAATGTATTGTATGAAAAAATAATTTTCCTTCCCACTAAAACTATTTGACACCGCCCACCCCGCCCCCAAACAACAACCCTTTTTGGGAACTTAAAAGAGAGGCAAGAGGATGAAAAGTTTAAGGTCACTGGCTACAAGGAAATCCATCTGGAACCTGTGCTTGCCTGTGCTCTGACTGGACTGCTCTACCACCCTAGAACCGGTTTGGTGACTCCCTTCTCCTTTTTGGTGCTGACTTTGGAAGTCAGGCTCTTGCATGCAGCTGTGCTCAGCCTCAGAGCTCTTCTGCCTTTCAGAAAGATTTCTGCAGACATAACTGTGGTTAGTCTCAAGGCCTCCTTAGTTTCCGTAAAGGCCCATCTTCCATTTGACGGCTTACAAGCATCACTTACCTACCACACTCACACTTTGACTTAGTAACACTGCTTTTCACTTTAAGTTTTTGTTTATTTTTGTGTGTGAGGGGGGATGAGTCATTGAGACAGGGCCTTGTGTAGCCAAGGCTGACCAAAAATTCACTATGTAGCCAAGGATGGCCTTGAACTCTTGGTCTTCCCACCGTTAACTCCTGAGTGCTGGAGTTGACTTAACTACTTAACATAAAACTACATGACACACCAAATTTGGTATTGTCTGTCAAGGCTCTCGGACTACAGTTCGTCCTGTCCTGCAGTTAGGTAAGCAAATGTTCAAGATAGGTACTGAGGCAAAAAGAGTAAAAGGACAACTTGCTATATCTTGCCAAATCTCACCAATAACTGTGTCCTTTGGGAAGCACTGCAAATATGGGCATTTCTTTTTGGGTCAGTGTCTTATGTAGTAGTGGATTTAACTTGAAGAAAAGCCCCAAAAGGGTTCAGCAAAGCATGGAATGTCTGAGTATTTAACACTTAAGTGATTTTTTTTAAAGCTTAATTTATTTATTAATTATACAGCATTCTGCCTGCAGGCCAGGAGAGATGGTTGTGAGCCACCATGTGGTTGCTGGGAATTGAACTCATGACCTTTGGAAGAGCAGTCAGTGCTCTTAACCTCTGAGCCATCTCTCCAGCCCCCGCTTAAGTGATTTTTAAGCACCTACGGATCTGAAACTCCTTCTCTGTATCTACCATGTGCAGGTCTATCTACCAACACCTCTATAAAATAGGAATTAAGTTTAAATGTAAAAAAATCATTATGTGTGCATGCACATATACGGGTGCACAAATATTCCAGGTCACAAGTGGAGGTCAGCGGACAACTTGTGGGATTCAGCTCTGTCCTTTCAAGCACGTGGGTTCCTGGAATTAGGTTGTCAAGCTTGGTGGCGAGAGTGCTGGGCCATCTCACCAGCCTAATTTTAAAAGCCAGAGTAAATTGCAGTTTATAACAATTCAGACTAGTGACAAGGGACCTTGGCAAACTGTGTTTGTTTGTGGGTTTTGTTTTTGTTTTTTGCCTAACTGGCTATTCAACCCAAGCCTTTCTGGCTTCTCCCCTGTCCTGTCCCGAAGGCGCGAGTGACAAACTGGTTAGGAGAGGTCACCGTTTTCCCTTTCACCTTTGCATAAGTAGCTGGTTCACCCAAACTTTCTCCTCCGCTGTCTTGGTCAAGTAGAGAGATCAGGCGGTCTCTAGAAGGTGCAGGCTCTGGGAGGAAAGGGACCGCCTGGGCGGGCAGCACGGCCTCCCGGAGCCTGTTTCCCTACCCTAGATTGGGGGGTGGTGGGGTGGTGGCGGGAAATCTCACCTCGGGGTCGCAGGGAGCTCGGTGGAGAAGGACAGTCGCCCACTTAGCGCGGGCCCACACCACCCAGAGGCCCCACGGCGAGGGCTGGGCGGCGAGAAAACCGCGCCAGGCAAGGACCCTCCCCCGCGCCCCCGCCCGGGTCTGAGCTCCGCTACCATTCCGGAAATGCCTGGGGAAAGCCAGCGTCTTCCGCTTCCTTGAGCAGCCAGCAACCCACTGCTCACCCGATGTGCCGCGGCAGCTCTCGCTCCGGCCGTGCTCTCCCGGTGGCCACCCGCGAATCCACTTCCGGCTCTGTCCGCCTTTGGCGTCCCCTCATCTGCTCTCCGGCGTCGACGCTTCGTTGTCTGCAAGTTCCGAGGCTGGTGAGTTCCGGGTTCCCTGCTTCCTGCGCACGGTTTGGTGCGGCCAGGGTTCCCCAAGCCTCCACTGTTTATTCTTCCAGCAGCCTGGAATGGGTCCTCCAAAAACCATCCAGAGAAGACTGACAATAGTGATGATTGTAATTATGATTTTGAAAACTGACACGAAAACAGATGCTATTAATAACTTAAATAATGTAAACATTTTAGAAGCAGGCTTCTTTCAGTGATAGAAACGTGTGAGCTGGGATTGTGGCTCATACTAGGAATCAGAAGACTGCATAGTGAGTTTCATTCCAACAAAACAAACTAACAACAACAACAACAACAACAAAATAAACCAAACCAAAACAGAAAACACCATAAAAAATTCTGTATATTGTATTGTTTGTGTTAATGTATCTGGAAGATGATGTATAAAAAATTTTAGAGCTTTAGTATTATGGAAGTTTTAAAATAATTCTCATGACTTTTTTAGAATATCATTTTTAATAATCCCAGCACTTGGGAGGCAGAGACAGGTGGATTTCGTTGAGTTTGAGGCCAGCCTCAACTACATGGTAAGTTCCAGGACAGCTAGCCAGAGCTACATAGTGAGACCCACTCTTTAAAAAAGAGCCGGGCATGGTGGCACACGCCCTATAATCCCAGCACTCAGGAGGCAAAGGCAGGTGGATCGCTGTGAGTTTGAGGCCAGCCTGGTCTACAAAGTGAGTCCAGGCCTGCCCAGACTACACAGAGAAACCCTGTCTCAAAAAAAAAAAAAAAAAAAAAAAAAGTATTCTTTTTAAAAAAATCTTATTTATTATTATTTTTTTTTAAAGATTTCTTTTTTTATTATTTATACAGTGCTCTGGCTGCATATACACCTGCAGGCTGGAAGAGGATATCAGATCACATCACAGATGGTTGTGAACCACCGTGTGGTTCCCGGGAATTGAACTCAGGACCTTTGGAAGAGCAGGCTGTGCTCTTAACCACTGAGCCATCTCTCCAGCCCCAAAAAAGCATTCTTATCTACTTATTTTCAAATGGTCTCATTATGTGGCTCAGGCTGGCCTGAAACTCACTGTGGACCCAGGCTGGCCTCAAACTTCTGGTTTTAAGTCATCCTTGTGTTACTAGGGCCCTGACAGCCTGAAGAAGCCAGGGTTGGGCACACACCCTCAGTACATCCATTAAAGAGACAAGGTGTGGGAACACAGAGGAAGGGGATGCAGGCTGTCCAGATGAGACCTGATAGGCTGTGGCCAAACAGTGGGGGAGGAGGACCCCCCACCTATCAAAGGTCTAGGGGAGGGGAATAAGGTAAAAGAGTAGGGTGGGGTGGGGTGGGGGTGGGGAACAGAAAGAAAAGAGCAAGGGAATTACAATTGGGATGATATGTATGTACATATAAATATATATCTAGATGGCACAGCAGCTAAAGACAGTGGCTGCCAAGCTCTCCATATATGTACACACAAAATAAATGAAAATGTAATAAAATAAATATTACATTTGTGTGCCCATATATGGTAGAGGAATACCCAGAGAGGTCCAATGACTTCCCCTACAAGTGTTTGGGGCCTGACATGAGACTTAAGTTTCAGGAGAGAGCAAGAGGTGTGTGTGCTTAAGTAAACATTCATGGTCAAGGTTGGTCTTGTCCATCCTTGTCAAAGTGATCTGATCCGTCGTGAGAACTGAGTGAAGTTCCCTTCAGTGGCTTGCCCACGTCTTTAGCCTTTCCTTTCCTCCCAGAAAGAGATTCCTGGAAAAAAAAATTAATTTGGGGGGGGGCCATAGTCTGATAGCACAGGTGTCTCTCTCTAAATTATCATTGTAACCTCCTGGCACGAGTGACAATATTCTGAAGCTCAGCCCCTCCCTTTGTCAATCAGATTATGTTCTCTATAGCTTCTCTTTTGAAAGTCTCATTACCTGGCTCTGTCTGAGGAGGGCATATCCAGGTTGAAGGCCCCTCTCTGAGAACCCCAAGGAAGAGGTGTTTTTACCACCCTGAGCATGTATCCTCTCGGCCCAGTTCACCAGGCGTTGAAATGTGAACAGGAAATCTGTTTCCGTGGGGCTCAGCTTCTCACGGGGGAGTTGAGGTGACTCTCCCTCAGGGAGATGGCCCACCAGCCAGCTCCTGGGTTCTGGCGCGTGGGTTTCTAGCAGGTGTTTCCTCTCGGAATCTTCCACGGGTTAAACCCGGAGCCACAAAGGCTGCCATTAGACCATTCTGGTAAGTGACGATGCAGAGCCCAGAAGGCCTGGGAGGGTGGTGAGTAGGAACCAGGAGTGCAAGGAGCCTCTCCTCAAAGAGGGAGGAGGGCGCTTCCCAGCTGACCAGGGCCCCAGGAGCAGTGGCTCTGGGTGGCAGGGGCTGCCGGTCTCAAGCCATGGTCTGGACTCCTGTCCTGCTCATGCTGTTGGCCCGGCTCACAGGTAAGGGAACCCTTGGGGCCCAGAGCCTCCTTGCCTCCTCTCTTGCCGCGCTCTGCCTCAGTGACGGGCTTGTTCCTGTCTTCCCAGGTTGTGGCCCTCAGCCGATGCTGCATCAGCCACCGTCAGCCTCTTCCTCCCTGGGAACCACCATCCGCCTCACCTGTACCCTGAGCAGAAACCATAACATCGGCATTTACAGCATTTACTGGTACCAGCAGAGGCCGGGCCACCCTCCCAGGTTCCTGCTGAGATACTTCTCACACTTAGACAAGCTCCAGGGTCCCAAGGTCCCCCCTCGCTTCTCCGGATCCAAATATGTGGCCGGGAACCTGGGGTATCTGAGCATCTCTGAACTGCAGCCTGAGGACGAGGCTGTGTATTACTGCGCCGCGGGGCTCCGGAGGCAGGAAAAGGAGAAAGGGATGGCGAGGCAGCGGGGAGGAGAAAAGTAGCTTACAGATTCGGGATCCCAGGCTCTGGAGACATCCAGACCCTGAAGTGAAGACGAAGTTTGTTTGGCTTTGCTAGGCTAGAGGAGGGGTAGAGCTCGGGGCTTCGCACAGCCAAGAAGATGGAGCCACCCAGCGTTTCCTTGTGTTGCAGTGTTGCTCTGAGCCCCATCAGACGCTGAATTATAGAATTAAAGCTGTTTTTCTGAGTTTGGCTTGGCTGGTTTGTTATCTCAGAACCAACTTAAGAACTGGCTAGGTCAAAGTCCCTAAAAACCGACTAGTCTGGTCAGGCACCATGAACAGCATTTGCCTGAGCCCCACTCACTATGATCATGAGCAGTGGATGACAGAAACGTCGTGGCAGGGGACCTCCTTGCCAAGGACAGGGCCATCTCCTATTGTGGTCTCCACAGTCACAGAGTAAAGGAGCTCAGCCAGCACCATCCCTGGGCCTCCACTTTGCAGGAGGGCAGGTGCCAAGTGACTGGTCTAGAGCAGGTTTCTCTCATTGGTACTAGTGATGCTTTGGGCTTGACAGACCTCCATCACGGGCCTGCCTGTCCTGTGCATTGTGGGTGCTGAGCAGCATCCCTGGCCTCTGCTACCAGCACAGAGCTCTTGCTCCCCAGTGTAAGGGATGACAGCCCCAGATAGCAGTGAAGGTGAGAGCGACGCATCTGCCTTCTGTGTGGGGGAGTGATGGGCCAGCCAGCATTAAAAAAAAGTAAAAAATTAAAAATATATAAGCATACACACATATATATATATATACACACACACATGAAATAATTCTTTTATTATTTTCTTTCCTTCTTTTTTATTTTTTGAGACAGGGTTTCTCTGTGTAGTCCTGGCTTTCCTGGAACTCACTCAGTAGACCAGGCTTTCCTTGAACTCAGTAAATCTACTTACCTCTGCATTCCAAGTGCTAGGACTAAAGGCACGTGACACCACCACTCTGTTAAATAATTCTTTATTACTCAGCTGGTTTGTAAGTCAATTGTCATTCTGTAAAAGTCAAAAGAGGAGAGTATTAAAACTGTGGTTAAGTAATGCAAAGAACACATTACAAGAATAGTTGTAGCTATCGTGAAGGGAAACTCAAAAAGCAGAGCATTCCTGTAAATGTTTATCAGCTTAAAACAGACTGCTGAAACTGAGTTATCTTATGAGTCTGCTGGTAATCACAAGAAGGTACACACACACACACACACACACACACACACACACACACACACGGTGGGGCGGGAGGGGAACAAACAGTGAAAGACAATCTTACTAATGACAGCTCCAAAAATTATATAAAAATAAATTTAATAAATAAAGTCAAAGGTCTGCATACCTTTTTTTACTGTTATTTCTCCTTTTATTGAAAATAGGTTTTTGTTGTTGTTGTTTTTTGGTTTGTTTTTATTTTTACTTTTATTGTTTTGGTTTTTCAAGACAGGGTTTCTCTGTGTAGCCTTGGCTGTCCTGGACTCACTTTGTAGACCAGGCTGGCCTCGAACTCACAGCGATCCACCAGCCTCTGCCTCCCAAGTGCTGGGATTAAAGGTATGTGCCACCACGCCCGGCCCCCAGCTAATATTTTCAATAAGCATTATAACAGGCACAGGTGAACAGTATTTTTTCTTTGGCACTCCAACTTTGAAATCCAATATGTATTTTACCATTGTGGCTTATCTTGGCTCAGACCCACAACAACTGCGTGTGGTGTATGGAAAGAACAGACTGAAGGGACAGAGTTCAGATTCCTCATCGTCCAGCCTTTGACTCTGGCCAGATCCTATTCTGAAAATCTTGTTCTCTGTCCCTTTCACCTGCACTGTCCATTTCTGCTGGGCTCAGCTAACTGCCGTTGGTCAGGAGCCTGGTTTCCTTGGATGCCTCCAAGCCTTCATTCAAGCTGTTTGTGCTGGGAGGACTTCCTGTCCCTGGACTGCATCCTCCCTCTGTCTGCACTGATGCAGAGCAATCTCACCTCCCCCTCCTTGGGCAACCGTTTCCTGGCCACTCTTCCGTTGTTACCTTCCTCCAGTGGGCAAACGGCTTGTTTTCCTAATTACAGTTAGCACCTGCCTCGAGGCTCCGATTTTATTTAGCAAGACTCTGACCCTAGCCTGCAAATTCCCAGCTGGCCGGATCCTCCGTGTGTGTGATACACACTCTAGGTGACAGGATGGGCGGTGAGTGAGGGAATGAGTGCTGAAGGCGAGCCAATGGATTCACGTGAGTCCCTGAGACCAGGGAGAAGCAGCCAGATGTCCTTCCACATTTGTGACTGGCCACACTCTCTCTTACTGTCTCTTCATTGTTCTGTTTGCCTCTGTCACATCACTATGCTCTGACAAACAAAGCAGGGAAGGAATGTGGGGAATGCCCCGGCTGAAGTGGGAGAGCTGGTGGGGAGGACAGGGCACCCAGGGTGTCAGGGTCGCAGCCCAGTACTGCCAAGACTCTGCTTCAGGAACCAAAAGGACACCTGGCAGTTGTGAGAACCAGGCTGCAGGGCTCTAAGAACGGTGACCTAAGTACACACCCTCCAAATTCAATAGAAAACAGAACCAAATGAGCTCGGAGATATTGCCTGTGACTCAGCCATTCTGACCTGAGAAAGATCTGGAGACCCTGGGCGGGGGGGCAGGGGGGGATCTCAGGAGCTTGCGTGGTGAGGGCAGGTCTTATGGGGCAGCACTTAGCTTTTTGCCATCCAACTTCCATGGTCAAGCTATTATGTTTACTTTGCTTTATTCTTCCTTCGGTTCCTACCATTCTTTGTGCAGCCTGTGATTACAGTGGGGTGAGTGCTGACAAAGGGCCTTGACCAAACTTCAGCTGAGTCAGCCTGGGTCTGCTCCTCAGCCTTGGCTCATAAAGACCACCTCTCAAACATTGACACGGCTCCTAACATCAGAGGCCCCACGTCTGGAGCACCTCCCTCTCCCTTCCTCCTCCCTCTCTCTTGTGGTCCTTCCTGATCCCCTAAAAGCCTGCAAACTACTGCCCAGCCTAGGTGTAGGCACTTTATTTGCCAATCAGGGACAATAGGTGAGCATTTGCTGGTGAGAAACTTGGGAGCAAGCAAATAACATTTGAATACACAGTAGGTAATATCAACCACAACAGATCTTAATGTAGTTTTGAATTTGGTTTGCAAGAATTTTGTTGTAACTTTTTGCATACATTTTCATTAGGGAATTTGATTGATGCCTTGTTTTTTTCCATGTTGTGTCTTTATATGGTTTTGGCATGAGATTGACGTTGGCTTCATAAAATGAGTTTAGTAGTGTTCCTTCCTTTGTTAATATTGGTTTGTGTATGTGGAATCATCCTTGCCCCTTGCCTTCTTGTAGTAAGCCCCGTGTGGTCTTTGGTGTGTGATTTGTTTTTGTTTGTTTGGTTTTCTTTCCTTTTAGGTTTTTCAAGCCTTGGCTTTCCTGGACTGGATTCGCTTGGTAGACCAGGCTGGCCTTGAACTCACAGAGATCCACCAGCCACTGCTCCCCTGTGTGCTGGGATTCCACATGCTTTATTTAGTTAACAGTTATAACTCATCCCGTGGGTTAAGTGGTGGATATCCAGGACCCAGCAGCAGGGTCAGCGCAACCTCCAAGCCTCTCTTTCTGACTCCAATAGGGTGAGCACACCACCCTCTTGAACGGGGCCTTTGACCTTTCGGATGATAAAGCAGCTGGTGTCATCCATCAGTTCCATACGCACGTACGTGCACTGTCCCTGCGAACTGGTCCTGCCCAGCACTTTGGTTGCCCTAGCCAACTTTATAGACCGCACGTGGCTCGTGTCCATGATGACGGTGATCTGGCAGAGCTTTTTTTTTTTCCTTATAGTATCTTTGTCTGGTTTTTTTTTTTTTTTTTTAAAATCAGGGTAATGCTGGCAACATGGCAACATAAAAAGAATTCAGTCATGCTTAGTAATGCACACCTTAAATCCTGATATGTGGGAGGCAGAGGCAGGCAGATCTCTGTAAGTTCCAGGCTAGCCTGATCTATGTAGAGTTCCAGGTCAGCTAGTGCTACATAGCAAGGCATTTCTTAAAAAAAAAAACATGGGAGAGGGGGTGGCTGGAGAGATGGCTCAGTGATTAAGAGCAAAAACTGCTCTTCCAGAGGACCTAGGTTTAACTACCAGCACCCATGTGGCAGCTCACACCTGTCTATAACTTTAGTTGCAGGGGACCATACAGTCTCTGGCCACGACAGGCACTAGGCACACACATGTTGCACAAACATACATGCAGTTAAAACACCCACATACATAAAATAAGTAAAAAAAATAATTTGGACGTGTTCCTGTTCTACTGTTTGGAAGCATGTAAGAAGCTAGGCTTGGGCTGGAGAGATGGCTCAGTGGTTAGGAGCACTGTGTTCTTCCAAAGGTCCTGAGTTCAGTTCCCAGCAACCACATGGTGGGTCACAGCCATCTATAATGAAATCTTGTGGAGAGTCACACATGCAGGCAGAACATTGTACACATAATAAAATAAATAAATTAATTAAAAAAAAAAAGAAGCTAGGCTTGGTATGAGCAGAGCTAGGCTTGGGAGTGGAGACAGTGCAGCATGCTTGGTTTGGGTAGATTCTTTAGAGAAAGCCAGCGGGTGAGCTATGCCTCCTGTATTGAGAATTTCTAAATAATTATGTTCCAAATCAAAGAGAGTATTATGGGGAGCACGATAGTGTCCAGTACTCAGGATTCATTTGCTCTACCTAGATAGGAGTTTTGTTAGTCAAGGAGAGCTTTTTAAACGCTGGTCTCTGGTAACTTTCATTTCTCTCAATGTGTAGTAGCACCAAATGGTAAAAATAAGTATCCCTTAAAAAGAAAAAGTAGCCCTTATAAAAGCTACCATTTCAGGTAGCCTCAGGCATCAGACCCTTTGGTCCTAGCAGTTTTACAGCCCTGTGCAGATCTCAGATATTAGAACCCTTGGCCCTACAAGCCTAACATCCTTGTGCAGATGTTGGGACCTTGTCCCTGTAAGCATCATATCTCTTGGATATTAGAACCTTTGACCTCACAAGTACTATGGTCTCCATGTAGTCCTTTGGTACTCTTCCACTGAACCATCCTGTAGGCGAATGCCCCAGTTACCTAATCACCTTCCAGTAGACTCCACCTCTTTTTTATTTCCGTGTGTCTGTGGCATGCATGCATTTGTGTATGCACGTTAATATGTATGTGTGTGGTGTGTATAGAGGTTAGAAGTTCATTGCTGGAGTAGGCTCTTTCACTGGACCAGACCTCACCAGTGCAAGCTGGCTAGCTTGCTCCAAGAGTCCTTACTTCCCAGCTTCCACGTGCTGGGAGTATAGATGAGCCTTATGTGGTTCTGGGGTGCAGCCTCTAGACCTCTCTCTTGTGTGTCAAGCACTTTAACCTCCGAGCCATCTCCCCAGCCCCTAGACACCACCTTAAAAAAATATTTATTTTTATTTTTTAATTTAAACAATTTATTCAGATTACATCTAGACTGTTATCCCCTCACTTGTATCTTACTTCCCCCCTCCCTTCCCCTTTCACCATATTCCCCTCCCCTAGGCCTGTGACAGAAGGGGACCTCCTCCCCCACCATATGATCACAGCCTATCAGGTCTTATCCGGATAGCCTGTTTCCCCTTCCTTTGAGTGCCACCAGGCCTCCTCACCAAGGGGAGGGAAGTGGTCAAATAGGGGGCACCAGAGTTCATGTCAGAGTCAGTCCCTGCTCTCCACACAACAGTGGAGAATGCGCTGTCCATTGGCTAGATCTGAATAGGGGGTCTAGGTTTACTGCATGCATTGTCCTTGGTTGGTACAGTAGTTTGCACAGGCCCCCTGGGTCCAGATCTGCCAGCCTTGATGGTCTTCTTGTAGGGTTCCAGGACCCTCTGGGTCCTTCTGTCTCCCCATTCTCCCACACTTCTCTCACCTGGAGTCCCAATAGCAAATCCCAGCATCTGTCCCAATCCCCCACTGAGTGAAGACTCTCAGAGGACATCCATGATGGACTAGTGTCCAATTATAAGTGGGTATATACCATGTATATCTTTCTGGGTCTGGATTAACTCACTCAGGATGATCATTTCTAGTTCTAACCATTTGCCTGCAGATTTCAAGATTTCCTTAGACAGCGCCTTTTAAAGGCACCAGCCCAAAGCTTGGACCACATGAACTTTTGGAGAGCAAACTGCATCCACACCATAGCAAGTGAGTGTCGGGGGGCGGTGTTTATTTTCTTCTCTATGTTCACATGGGACACCTATGTGCATCCTAGTGGCTTCTGACATAGATGTCAGAGGAGCTCTGATTGGCCTCTGGTGGCAGTCTTACTTAGCACATGCAACACGGATGTCTCCTTTCAGAACTCTCTGTATTGTGCTATTGGCTCTGCGCAGGACAAGCCCAGGTGTGGCATTTTCAGATGCCGTGGGGTTTGGTAATTTTAGGTAGTGATGGCAGTGCAGGAGCATTGGGCAGAGCTGGTCCTCATGGGTGTCCATCTCACTGACCCTCCGTCGCTGTCGCTGTGCATCCTAGGGATCTGTACCCAGCTCTAGCAGGCCTCTGCTCGGAGCAGGGGCCTGGGTGTTAGTGACTAGATTTGAACGTGATCCTTCTGTGAGAGAGACTTGACTACACTTAATAGCTCACGTCTCCTGGTCAGAAACCTGTCTGGACTAAACTCTGTGAGTCTTGAAGCCCTGCCGAGGGCCATCATGTGCTGGTTCAGTGCAGCAGGGAAGCAGTAGTGAAGGTTAGCATTTCCCTGCTTTCCCCAAAGGCTATCTGTGGAGCCCCAGGAGTCAGGAGCAGCAAACATCATTTTCTAAAAGGTTTTCTGTGGCTTTCCTCACAGTTTTGAAGATAATGGCTCATCAAAGGCTTAGTGTCTTTGGACTTAGGTCCCTTTATTCCTTCCCAGCTGGGTAGGAAGTGTCCCAGCACAAACCGCTGCGTCACTGTGAAGGGCTGACTGTACCGAGCACTCCACGGATATCAGATGACATAGCTGACTTATTAGTAACAGTCTCTAGAGAAACAAAATGTCTGTGCGTGCGTGCGTGTGTGCGTGCGTGCCTGTGTGTGTGCACGCAAGCATGTGTGTGTGTGTGTGTGTGCGCACGTGCACGTGCGTGCGTGTTCTCAGGAATTGATGCTCACAGCTTTGTAGCAGATTAGAGCCACACATAGCACCTGGCTTTTACTCCAGGCTGAGATGGTCACTTGGGCCTTGCTAGTAATCGCTTGTAACTAAGCGGTGATTGTTATCTGAGGTTTGTGGGGTGGCTCTTCCTTGGGAATCTCAGCCCCTTTCCATGACCTCGGGCCTGAGACATTCCTGGAAAGCCTGGAATTTTTATAATGACTGTGTCTGCTTGGATAATGGCTCCCTGCCACCATCCTAGATAAGATAAGAGGTTTTGGTATGTGGGAATTGACTTGCTAAAAGACCTTTTGTTTAACAGTCAATAAAAGCGCTTTGGGAGATTGTTTGTGGGGCTCTGAGTGGGGAGTGTCTGGAGTCTGGTGCTCATCTTGATCATAGGATAGAGTCACTGAGAGGCTTGATGATGCGCGAATGAATGGTACTCCTAGGTTTAGATTGGTCAGGGTGTGGGGTGTTGGTAATGGAATTCATAGGCTAAAAGCTGCTGTTAGAAACAGGCTGGGGCAATAATGAATAGTGATGCTGAGTGGTTCTTCGATAAGTAATTTCATTGCATCTGCAGGTGAGGTGGCTTGGAGTTCAGTTAATCAAAGTTGATCCCCCTGCCCACAACATATTCCACAGTGCCCTTCTTTCTTTGACCTGACCAGCATCTCTCAGAACACCCACACAGCCTAAAGATAACAAACTCAGAATGTGAAGGGGCTGTCAGGCCGGAAGCCCAGGGAAGAGTGGTCCCTGGTCCAAGCCATGGTCCCGAGTCATGAGCCAGCAAAATCTCCTCTTGTTCGGGGGAACTCAGTCTCTGTGCTCCAGTAAGCTAGACGAAGCCATGCGTATCATAAAAGGTAATCTAGATGATTTGAAGTCCATGAGTTAAATGTTCATTTCACCAAAATTATCCACAAACAGTCCAGATTAATGTTTGACCAAGTCCCGGGGCTCCTGCAGCCCAGCCAGGTAGACACATCAACCTCATCATGGTGCTGGCCGTAGGACTGGCCTGTGGTTGCTATGCTATCATTTCTGTGTCCAGGGAAACCTTGAGATCTGTGGGTTTTGGAGAATGTTTTGAGCCCTCCACAATCACAGAGGCCATCTTAGAGAGGGTCTTGGGAGGCATGGAACCGACCAGGGACTCTGAAAGCCAGGAAGCTTCTAGAGTGTCGACATCTGTAAGCTGGAAAAAGCAGTTGTACAGCTGTTCAAGTCAGTCTGAGTGTGCGTAGGTGGATGTGCAGTGGCTGCAGGCAGCCTCCCTCCGGCCTTGAGTAGAGAGATGGGCAGGAGTCAGAGGAGAGGGGTATTGTCTGGTACCAAAGCATGGCAGAAGTACCTGGATCGGAGACCATCCTCTATCCAAAGACAGGAGAGTCGGGCATCTTGAATGTCGAACAAGGGGATTTTCTGATGGCTACATCTGCACAGCTGTAGGAAACTGTGCCCTGTGGCTGCTTCTTGTCCAGAGGCTGTGGTCGGATCAGGGCTCAGAGAACAGTTGGCTTGCTATCCAGTTAGGGAAAGTCTGGAGATCAGGCACTGCTCCAAGGGGGAAATCACGGGTCCTGGGGTGTGAGGTTTCTGTGGTTGAGTAGCTTAGTCAATGTCCCCTGGAACCTTTCTTCAAGATATAAGGAGCCCAGCATAGGCAGTGGGGGCCGTGTGCCTCAAGTGAGGGAAAGCTAGGCTGTGTCCAAGGTCCCTCTGTACGTCACACATCTTTTAGGGAACTCACACTATACTGTCTGGTACCCTGTCCTTGTCTCAGTGGATGACCAGCATTCCAAGCTAGAGTGCTTGTCCCTCGGGGTTTGCAGTCGGTGTCTGTGGACCATAGGGATCTGAGGTGAATCTCATCAGTCCGTGGAGTCTGACCTCGCTATGTCCCTCATGATATCTGGGAGACAGCAAGATGTCTGCTTGTCACAGTATTCCACAACATGGCTGGATATATGAGAGAGAAATGTTGGATGGCCACGTGAACGCCCCCATAGCTGGAGCCATACCACAGGAGGTCTATAGGTCACAGAAGACAGCGGTGATCATGCAGAAAAACAAATAAGATGGTGGATAAATGAGTCTGCGTTATTTCACAATGCCCAGGGTGTATCCAAAGGACATGCAATACACTCCTACTCAGCATTTGTTCACTTTCTTTGCTTTGTGTTGCTTCTTTGTGATAGGCCCTTGTTATACGTACCAGGATGGCCTTGAACTCACCATCCCCGTCTTAGCCTCCACAGTGCTGGAACTGCAGATAGGTGGCACCATGAGTGGCTAACGTTGATCAGTTCTACTTTTACAGATATGGGTGATATCTATAAGGATTTGGGGTGTCTTAGTTTGTGATATGAAGCCTACAGGCGCTGAACATGGTGCATTAAACACCATTATAATTATTGTATCATCGTTCCTGGATCAGACCGGTGGCTTTTTGCTCAACCTAAGCCTCTGCTTGTACAGTACCCCCCGGCTCTGCATCAGCTAGTACCGTATCTTGCATCCCTGGCATTTAGCTGTTCATGGGGCAGGTGTTCAGCTGCTCTCTGTGGCCCCTCTAAGCCCTGGAGACATGGTCCATAGACCGAGAGGCCCTTGGGGGCCTGGATATCAGTCAGGCGGAGCCCCCCGGAGCTTCAGGGATGGGTTAGACAGGCAGCTGCAAGTTGAAACAGTTGAGCTTGCATCCCAACCACAGCTGGGTGGTTTGCAGATGTCCCTCTGGGAGAGGCCTCCGCAGATGATGACCGTGGTCACTGGTGTGTGTGCTGCTGGTGGCAACCAGAGCCAACCTGGGGTTTGGCTACACAAATCTATATGCACTAGAATAACTTCTGGCCATCGGAGGAGGAGCAAGCCTTTTGCTGAGGAACCTACGCTGCAAGTGGGGCCAGAGTTGACTTTGAACTTGAGGACCAATGAAGCTCAGAGCAGGACAGACCCAGGGCACCATCCCCGGGCAGTGTACAGTTCTCTTCCTCCTCCTGCTGCTGCTGTTGGGCCTAGTGGATGGTGTCCAGCATGCACTTTCCCCAAGCTCAGCCCAAAGGAACAGAGCCACGGGCCCTGGAGCCTCAGTGCCAGGCAGGTAAGGACCAGCGGGGCCTGGTCAAATGCCAGCTTAAACTTAAACTTCGCTCATGCTAGGCCAGTGTTCTACCAGTGAGCCACCCCCACAGCCATCTCCTGTTTCCATTATCTTGAGATAAGGTCTTGCTAGGTTGCCCAAGCTGGATCTTACTTTCTGTAGGCAAGGCAGAATTTGGACTTCCTGAGTCCTCCCTTGATCCTCTGGAGTAGCTAGAAGTGTGACTGTGGTACCAGGTCATTTCAGTGTGCCATGGTCTTCATTCATTTAGAATTAACTGTGTGTGTGTGTGTGTGTGTGTGTGTGTGTGTGTGTGTGTGT
>OU015745.1:71760705-71780698 GCA_907169655.1 Acomys percivali | reverse complement strand
ACTTAAGTCTTGGTTCCAGAGTGGGCACTGACCTCAATTGGATGCAGCAACCCCATAGTCCAGATTTACTGGCATTTGCATTTCCTGGTTAAATTCAAGCTAGACAGTGTGCAGCTTTGGGGAAGGGTTCTAAGAACTTCTTTTGTAAAGTAGGTTTCAAATTCCTTTTCCTTTGACACTGCCGTGTAAGTTGTAGTTCTAACACTGAGCTCTCTGGTCAGTTTGTGTGTGTGGTATGGGACAGGGTAATGTCTGTCCCTTTGTCTGAGCCATTTGTTTCTTTTTCTTTTTCTTTCTTTCTTTCTTTCTTTCTTTCTTTTTTTAAAGATTTATTTATTTATTGTGTATACAATGTTCTGTCTGCATGTATACCTGCATACCAGAAGAGGGCACCAGATCTTATTATAGATGGTTGTGAGTTACCATGTGGTTGCTGGGAATTGAACTCAGAACCTCTGGAAGAGCAGACAGTGCTCTTAACATCTGAGCCATCTCTCTAGCCCTGCCGTTTGTTTCTTATATTGCAATCTCTGGTCAGTTTATGTGTGTGGTATGGGACAGGGTAAATGTCTGTCCCTTTGTCTGAGCCGTTTGTTGAATGGTAGTTTCCCCCTTAAATTGTCTTGGCACGTTGGCCAGAAAGTCAATCACAAATGTTCATACCATCCAGAGTGACAGACTGAATGCAACCCCTGTAAGGATACAGTCACATAAGGCGTGGTGTGGTGGCACACCTCTTTATCCCAGCACTTGGGAGGCAGAGGTAGGCAGATCTTTGTGAGTTTGAGGTCAGCCTGGCATCCATAGTAGCCTGAAAGATCAGAGAAGGCCTTATGATAGAAATGAAAACTGGATTTCCCTACAATATAGTCCCCCCATGGGTCCTGGGAGGAAATGGGTCTGGAGAGTCCATGAGGAACTGGTACAGAGGACACACAGACACTGTGAAAGGACACACACACACACACACACACACACACACACACACACACAGCAGAACTTCCTGCTTCCACCACATCCCCAGGAATTCTCTGAGAATCTGCTGGGCCCGGTGTTGCCATCAACACCGAAAACTTCAGAGATACAAGTGTAGATGGATAGATGGACTTGTGGGATACTAGGCTGTCCATCTCCTCTCTGTCAAGGCCATAGTTCATTTACTGTAGTACTGTGCCTGACTCACCCAACAGGTTTCTGTTCCAGATCATTCCACGGGGAATAGGCCCCAGGTGCTGGTCCCATGGGGCTCCACCCGAGTCCCAGTCATGGCACATCTTTGGTAGTGGCACCCACCTCACCATTCTAGGTAAGTGGCTCTCATGACCTCATGATCCAGCGATCTCACGACTGTCCATTTTCACTCTGGGGAGTTCTGCCTTCCCTAGCCTTACAGTCTGACATGTGCCTTTTTCTGTGGACGAGGGAGAGGCAGTAGACTTAAGGTAAATCACAGGAAAGGCCCCAGTAGCTTTGTCTACTCTTCTGAGGCAGATGGCCAAATGAGGCTCAGGGGCTGGGAGTTTTCAGGCCTTAGAGACCACTAGACGCCCCCCAGCATCTGAACTGAGGCCCAGATGCCCATCCAGACTGAGAAGGCCACATAGTAGGTCCAGGAAGGTGGCTGGTGCTATGAACTCAGCCTTCAAAACCCACAGAGGCTGAGAGAGGAATCAGGCTCAGTCTAGGCTGCAGCTCTCTAATCTTCTATTGGCCCATAAAGTCATGAGGATGCAGAAAAGGCTTAGAGTGACCAGGCTAGAAGAACCAGGTCCTTTCAGGAGGGGAGAAAAAAAAAATACTAGGAAAAAAAAATGAAGACTGACTCTTGTTCCTGGCGTCCCTCAGGTCTGGAACCTAGTGTCTAACTTGGGCAGGTATTTTACTTGTCCATCTTCCTCAAATGTCCTTAGACATAGATAAGGAATGTGGAAGCAGATGGTGCCCAGCGAGATCAGGAGCCACCAGAAACTTCTGCGGTGGCCAGGGGGCTGCTATCCACCACAGTTGGTTGGAGCCCTAGGAAGAAGCCAAGGCAGCGCTTGTGATTACTGTGGCCACAGACAGCATCAGATGCTTGGCAGAGTTCCCAGGGCTTTTCTAGATGAAAAATGAGAGAACGGAATGGAATCTGGAGCACAGCCCCCAGGACCCTTAAGCAGCAGGCACACCTCAAGACCAACAGGACCGATCTTCTAGAATGAATGAGCACCAGTTCTCAGAGGAGGCTCTGAGTACTGGAGGAGTGACGGGGTTGGGGAGCTGGACCAGAGGAAGGATGCAGGAGGTCAGGGTTGGTCCTGATTCAGACTCTAGCTACTAGGGAGTCTCAGTGAGGGATCCGCGATTGCAAGTGGGGCAGGGGGCGGGGTGTGTGTGGGTGTGTGTGGGTGTAGTGGGGAGTGGGGGTGGGGTGGGGTACTGGTTCCTTTCACCTGGAAGAGGAACACGGTCTAATGAGGTGCCAGGCTGTCTCCTCTTTAGGGGCCTCAAGTGGACAGAGGAGAAGGAAGCACCCCTGGGTGCAACACCCTGATGCTGAAGTGAATGCTGACAGGGTTCCTGTTAAGAGACGGTCGCTCTGCCGGGCGTGGTGGTGCACGCCTTTTATCCTGGCACTTGGGAGGCAGAGGCAGGCGGATCTCTGTGAGTTCGAGGCCAGCCTGGTCTACAAAATGAGTCCAGGACAGCCAAAGCCACACAGAAAAACCCTGTCTCAAAAATCAAATCAAAACAAAACAAAACAAAACAACAACAAAAAGAGACAGTGGCTCCCCTATCCTGTGGGCTGTCTTTCCTGGGACAACTCTCATGCCCTCTCTATCCGCACAGGTCAGCCCAAGTCTGACCCCTTGGTCACTCTGTTCCTGCCTCCCCTGAAGAGTCTCCAGGCTAGCAAGGCCACACTGGTGTGTCTGGTGAGAGAATTCTACCCAGGCACTTTGGCGGTGGGCTGGAAGGTAGACGGAGTCCCTGTCACGCAGGGCGTAGAGACAACGCAGCCCTCCAAACTGACCAACAACAAGTACGTGGCCAGCAGCTACCTGACACTCACGGCTGACCAGTGGACACCCCACAGCAGATACAGCTGCCAGGTCACGCATGAAGGGAACACTGTGGAGAAGAGCGGGTCGCCCGCCCAATGCTCTTAGATCACGATCCTCCTGAAGCTCACAGGCCGAACCGGAAGTGACAGATTTTTTTTTTTTTTTGCCACTAACCATCCCACTCCCTTTCCTTTGCCTAATACTCAAAAAATATCTTATCTCCCACAAGAGTCTTCACCGTCTCGTTAGTTTCCATGTCATATTTCAGTTGTATGCCCAATGATACAGAGTCGGGAGTCTCAGAAGTCATCGGGAAACTAACCCAGGGGGCAGTTCCCAGTCTGAGCGTTATCTGGGAAATAGCGTTGTTGCTAACATTCCTTCCTATGGGAGACACAAGCGACGTCTGCCCCTCCGCCTAAGGGTCCAACGATGACCCAAAGCGTCATTCCAACAAACTTCATTCTGCGGAATCAGTGAGTTTCTGTGCTTCCTGAGAGATCACAGGTGAGGGATCACGTACAGGGGTGTGCATGCACCTCCCTCTTAACAGGCTACAGAAGGGATGAGGATTTTTCCAGAGCCCTCAATTAAGGCAGAAAGGTATTCAACAGATTGTAGGGGAGATCGAGAAAGTCGGTAAGACTCTCATGCCCAGCCCTCCATTTGGGGGTGTAAACATGCCCAACTGGATGAATTTTTTTTTTTTTTTTTTTTTTTTTGCAAGGGGCTGCGGCTGAATGCCCCAAGATGGTAGTTTCTTGGCTTGGAGAACAGTCACTCACAGGATTGCAGCCCGTGAGTCCCTGCTTCCTTCTCCCTCCAGCACAGCCCTTTCCTCACTTACTTCCTCCTTTCAGGATGGAGCTGTGGCCTCCTGGGATACTGCCCTTCTATCTCTACTCTAGTGTGAGGGTCAAGGCTGAGACTTTAGGAAGTGGCTCAGCCCACATCTGAGTCAAGATCAGAGCTGGGATCGGAGCATAACCCAAGACGGTTCCCTCACACGGAGCCCGTCTGGCCAGTTTGTTAATGGCCCTATTGGCTGCAGCTTGGTTTATCATCCCCGCCTTTTCCTCACCATCCTCGGTTCTGATTTAGGTCCAAGTTCAGATTAACTGCAGCCTGGAGGTTACTGCGGTGGCGAGCAGTAGTGTAACCTCAGATGGAGAGCTGATGGTAGAGTACAGTAACAGTTCCACCCAAGTCCAGCTTGGCAAGTTAATGCGTTTATTGGATTTACCTTCAGAACATGGGTGACTCGGAGGGAATTTCCTCACCAAAGGACTCCCATCATGAGTGGCAGTCTCGTGAAAGCTGAGTTCCCGGAGCCACTCTGGCTCTTCTCCCAGCAGTCATTGCGGCTTTATGAAACCATGGGAGTCTTGTAAATCTTGGATATTTTAATTTTTTTAATAGATTTATTTATTTATTATGTATACAGTACTCTGCCTGCCTGCATACCCGCAGGCCAGAAGAGGGCATCAGATCACATTATAGATGGTTGTGAGCCCCTATGTGGGTGCTGGGAATTGAACTCAGGACCTCCAGAAGAGCAGTCAGTGCTCTTAACCTCTGAGCCATCTCTCCAGTCCCCTTGGACATTTTTAGATTTTCTAGAGACTTATGCATTTGTTCACTCCCTGAGCCTCGTAAATTTTGTTTACTTTCTGCTTCTTTAAAAAATAGGTTTATTGCTGGCCAGTAGTAGCTCACACCTTTAATCCCAGCACTTGGGGGAGGCAGAGGCAAGTGGATCTTTGTGAATTCTAGGACAGCCAGGGCTACACAGAGAAACCTGTCTAGGAAAACCAAACCAAACCAAAACAACGGTTTATTTATGTTTATTTTATGTGTGCGAGCGTCTCGTCTGTATGTATGAAATGTGCCCAATGTCCCAGGACGCCAGAAGGGGCAGTAACTCCACATACTGGAGTTACAGATGGCTGTGTAATGTTATGTGGACGTTGGGAACCAAGCTGTGGTTCTCTGCAAGAGCAAAGTGTTCTGAAACACAGCCATCTTGCCAGCCCCTTCCTAAGTCTTAAGAAGCCTTCCCTCTCACATGCAGTATTTCAGTTTAGAGGAGATTGCTACACACTAATTATAGCCAGGGCTCCTGGCAGGGGGGGGGGGGGGGGGAGTGACAGATTCCAGCCCCTCTCCTTTGTATGGCCTAATTTACATTCTGTGACACCTCAGGGCACACTGCCCCTCCCCTCTCAGCTTTGTGGGCAGGCTCCTGCATCCAGGGATCTTTTGTGCTTTCTCAGATGGCTGAACTTTAAGGTCCGTCACCACTTCCTCCTTTGACTCCTTTGCCTGGTATTTCCTGCCAGCTGCCTTCCACAACTTGGGTGGTGACACAGTGGCTCCATATATGTTGTTGGGTTCTGTCTTAATTAGGCTGTGATAAAAAAAAAAACAAACTACGATCAAATACAACTTTTGAGGAGATACTTCAGCCCACAGTTTGCAATCCATCATCTAGAGTAGTTAGAACAGGAGCTCAAGGTAGGAAGTCATGCCCGGTGACTTTCCTCATGTCCTGCTCAGCACCCAGGCCCACTGTCCAGTGGTGGTACCATCCATGGTGACTTGGCCATTCTACATCAACCATCAATCAAAGAGGTGCAGCGTAGGCTTGCCCACAGGCCAATCTGGTGAGGGTACTTATTTATTTTTTTCAATTGAGGTTCCCTATTCCCAAATGACTGTAGTTCGTGTCAAATTGACATGAAACTAGCAAGCACAACTGAACCTTTGTCAGTTTGACACACAAACACATCAGTGTCAAGCCATAACCTTTCCTTTTTTTTTGTCCCTATGATTTCATATTAATATCAACATCACACTATCAAATATTCCAATTTTCAAGGCTCCCACAGTCCTTAAAAATTTCAACACTTTAAAAGTTCAGTCTCTTTAAAAATATCCAAAGTCTTTCTGTAATTCCAATTATCTGCAAAATCCCGAAGCTTCTTAAGTGTGGGCTCCTGTAAAATGCAAAAATAAGCTAAATATTTTCTTACTCCAAGAGGGTAGAACCAGGCACGGTCACAATCAAAGCAAAACCAAAGTCAAATAGCACAAAGCTCAGTGTCAGGCCTCTGGGACTTCCCCACAGCGCTTGCCGAGCACATGACACACAGCTCAGAGCCAGGCCATCTCCACGCTACAGTTGTTCTTCTTGGTGGTCATGCCAAGGTACTGACATCTCCACAATGCTGCAGTCTCCTGGGACGTCTTCAGGGACTCTGACATTGCGATCTGTTGCTAAGGACCAACATCCCTTCCGATGCTTGTTTCAGCCTAGGCTGCACGCTTATCAGTGGGCACTCCCCGTGTCTTGTGGTGCCAAGACTTGGCCCCTCTCCACGACTCCCGCATGCCTCACAACCAGCACGACCTGGGAAGCTTACACAGCACCAGGCTTGCCTTCCGCATGAGCACAGCTCCTCTGTGCTGACCACGAGGCAACGCTTCCCTGAAGACTCTGCCTCGTTAATGCTGCTCTCTTCTGAATCACAGCCAATTTTCAGGCCCAACTGACCAGTATTGATTGTCCCAGGAAAACAGAGTTTTCACTTTAGTAGTTCTTAATTCAAAATATCACATAAGTGGCCCTGATAGAGTCCTTAAGGGACTCCCCAAATTTCCCTCAGAACTTCACACACCTCCACTTTCTGTAGTACTTGCAACGCTATCTTCCAAGCTCCCACAGAACTATAGAGTGCATTTGCATATTACAGCTTCTTCGGTTTATTTCATCAATCAATCATGTCAGCTGAAATGGCTGGTTTTGTGTGTCAACTTTGACACAAGCCAGAGTCAAGTCATTAGAGAGGAAGGAGCCTCAGTGGAGAAAATGCCTTCGGGTGGTCCAGCTGGAAAGATTTTTCTCAGTTAGTGATCAGTGGGGGAGGCCCAGCCCATGGTGGGTGGGGCCATCCCTGGCCTGGCAGCCCTGGGTTCTGTAAGAAAGGTGGCTGAGTAAGCCAGTATGCAGCATCCCTCCATGGCCTCTGCCTCCAGGATCCTGCCCTGTTTGAGGACTTGTCCTGACTTCTTCCTTCAGTGATGATCGGCAATGTGGAAGTGTAAACTCTTTTGGGTCTGGGGTTACACAAATAATGAGGGCAAGATCACCGAGGTCAAAGTGAACCAGCAAGCAACTTTATTCACCGTGGGGAAGCGCTTGTAGCTGGCTTGGGAGCTGAAACTGCAGGCCCAGGGAGCGAGAGCAGGCGCTTTTTAAAGTGTAAACACCACAACCAGGTGTCCAGGGGATGATTAAGGAGGAATTCGGCTCAAGGCTATTTCAATAAAGCAGCAGTTCTTATCTCAAAATTTTATGGGACTGAGCAGGCCAGGTGGTCTGTTCTGTAACTGGAGGGAATGTGGGGCCAGGAGCATCCCAAAGGCTGTCAGGGGCACCCTAGGAGGAGACTCTGGTCAGGGAAACAAATCTTCTGAGTCTTCAGACCTCATTTTTTGCCAATGGTGAGTCTCAGACTCAGGTCTGAGGACAGGAGTCCTGCCTGTGTCAGGACTGTGCGTGTGTGATGATAAATGGAACACTTGATGAGTCCTTTCTATTGAAAAAGTAGCTGTTAATTTACTTTTAAAATTCTTTATTTCTTTGTTATTTTATTTTTATTTATTTATTTATTTATTTGGTTTTTTTCTGACAGGATTTCTTTGTGTTAGCCTTGGCTGTCCTGGACTCACTTTGTAGACCAGGCTGGCCTCGAACTCACAGAGATCCGCCTGCCTCTGCCTCCCGAGTGCTGGGATTAAAGGCGTGTGCCACCACGCCCAGCTTTAAAATTCTTTTTAAAAAAGATTTTATTTATTTATTTAACGTACGAATGATCTATCTGCATATACATCCACATGACAGAAGAGGGCACCAGATCCCATCCTAGATGGTTGTGAGCCATCATGTGGTTGCTGGGCATTGAACTCAGGACCTCTGGGAGAGCAGAACGTGCTCTTAACCACTGAACCATCTCTCCAGCCCTTAAAATTCTTTTTAGTTGACATATTTTGTTATATAGTGTGACTTTGTTACCTATGCATATATTGTGGGTGACTAATTAGGCTAATTAATACACTCACTTTTTTTTTTTTTTGAACCCTTTGGTACCTTACTATCTACCTAAACTCTGTTGTTGTTGTTGTTGTTTTTTTTCCTTTTTTAGACAGGGTTTCTCTGTGTAGCCGTGGCTGTCTTGGACTTGCTCTGTAGATCAGGCTGGTCTTGAACTCACAGAAATCCACCTGCTTCTGCCTCCTGAGTGCTGGGGTTAAAGGTGTCTGTGGCTATTTTAAATGAAGCACACACATCTAAGGTTAAGGGGCTCACATTCACATAGGAGAAAAAAAAAGCCATGTTTGTCTCTTAGAGTCTGCTTTATCTCACTCAGGATGATTGTTTATGGCTCCATTTACCTGAGCTTTTCATTTTTTAAACAGCTGGATGATATTTTATTACAAAAATGTACATTTTTTTTATTATGAATTCACCAGTTGGTGGACATTTTGGCTTTTGTGGCTATCATGAATAGATCAGCAATGAACATGGATGAGCAAGTATCTCTGCAGTAAGATGTAGAGTTTGTTGGGTTTTTATCCATGAGTGGTATAGCTGGGTTTTGTGGTAGATCTATTTTTTTTTTTTTAAGAAACACCTATTTCCACATGGCCTGTATGGATTTGCACCCCCACCAGCAGTGAGCGAGTGTCTCTTTTCCCCTGGTTCACCCCAGCATGTGCTGTCATTTGTTTTTTTGTTTGTTTTTTTAAATTTTATTTTATTAATTTATTCTTATTACATCTCAATGGTTATCCCATCCCATGTATCCTCTCATTCTCCCCTCCCTCCCATTTCCCCTTACTCCTCTCCCCTATGACTGTGCCTGAGGGGGACCTCCTCCCCCTGTATATGCTCACAGGGTATCAAGTCTCTTCTTGGTGCGCTGTCATTTGTTTATCTTGGCCATTTTGCCTGGTATAACATAAAATCTCAAAAGCAGTTGTGATTTGCATTTCCCTGATAACTAAAGAGGTAGAACATTTAAAAAGTGTTTTCCAGACATTTGTGTCTCAGGTTTTGAGAACTCTCTGGTTAGTTCTATACCCCATTTTAAAAATTGTGTTGCTTATTTTGTTGATGTTTAGTTTTACTGAGTGCTTTGTATTTTCTGGCCACTAACTCTCTACCAGATGTATAGTCAGTAAAAAATTTTCCCCCATTCTGTGGGCTGTGGCTATTGCAGGATATTTGATCCCATTTCAAACCCTGATATTGTAAATAGTAAAAGACCTGTTTCTAATTGCAGTGTGGCTCAGCCTTTGAGCCTAGAGCTTTCTGTTTACTGTAAATAAGCACTTGTGGTGTGGCTTGGCCCTAGCACACACCTTTAGTACAAGAGCTTTCTGTAAACAGGATTAAGTAAAGGCAACCCTAGGCCCAGAGGCAGAGCAAGCAACCAGCTCACAGGGATTAAACAGGAAAAAGGGACCCTGAGTTGAAGGGAATTGAAGGCAGCGTGGGGAAGAAGGGGCTTTTTCCTTCTGGGGCACGAGCTGAGGAGGAAGGTCAGCTGGGTGCTCTCTTTGCCTCTCTGAGCTAGGGGGCTTTCACCCCAGCATCCGGCTCCTGAGTCTTCATTGGTGAAATCAAGTGGTTGGGATTTTCTTTCACTATAACAACATGTGACTTTACTCAGATGATGGTGTTCTTAACTGTACTGCAGCTTTTCAGCTTCCTGGGGCCCTGTTGTTCATTTTTGCTCCTGTGCTATTGATGTCCTTCGGTTGAGCGAGTCCTTTCCTGTGCCAGTGAGGTCGAGCTTATTCCCTGCTTTCTCTTCTATCAGATTCAGCGTCTCAGGTCCTTACACTGAAGCCATTGATTGATTTGGAGCTGAGTTTTGTGCAGGGAGATAAATAAATATGGGTCTATTTGTATTCTTCTTTATATACACTCAGGGTAAAAGGATGGAAAAAGATATTCCAAATAAATGCACCTAAGAGGCAAGCCAGTGTACCCATTTTAATATCAGACAAAATAGACTTCAACTCTAAACTAATCAGAAAAGATAGAGAAGGACACTATGGAATAGAAGTTTTGGTTCCTTTGTAAACTCAGTTGTGTTATGTAAATACTCTTTTATTCTAATCCCAAGTGTGGGATTGTTAGTATGAGCTTTAGCTTGTCCACAGCGGTTGTCTCATGGAGTGGGGTGTGGTCTAGGGTTCTGAGGATATAAAAAAAGAGCACAGAGAGAGCGTGGTGTGACGTGTTGGTGCATGGGGGTGTAGCAGTTTGAAGAGACCAGAGACAGATGGTGTAGTGCTTTGGAGCAGACTACTGGCTGTGTCTGCTGTTGACAGAGACAGGGATAGCCCAAAAGAACCCAATTGACCCTAAACGGCTGGGAGAGGTAAAGAGGCCCCCTCTCCCTACTAACCTTCTCTCTCCTACACAGTGTTGGGAAGTTGGAAAGGAGGTTGAGGCCTAAACACCCCAAATAAAGTAGAGTTTAAAAGAAAATAACACTACAACATTACCTACTCACCAAAAGAAAAATCCACCAAGAGGATATTGCAATTCTACACATTTATGCACCAAACACAAGGGCTCTCAAGTTTATAAAAGAAACACTACTATAGTTGAAACTGCAAATTGACTTTCATACAATGATAGAGAGTGACTTCAATACTCCACTTTCAACAAAACTAACAAAAACTAAACAGACAAACGCTGAAGTTAAATAACATGACAAACCATATGGATCTAATAGATACTTACAGACCATTTCACCCATATACTGAAGAATATACCTTCTTCTCTGCAGCCCATAGAACTTTCTCCACACTTGACCACATACTTGGACACAAAGCAAGTTATAACAGATATAAGAAAATTTAGTGTTAAGGCCAAGGCTTGTGCTGAAAGAGATGAAAAAATTAGAAAAAATCCTGATCCCAAATGAAATAAAGGGAGTGGTGCCCTTAGGCAAGCTGCCACCCTGCTAAACTTCCAACTTTAAAAAAAAAGAAATCCTCCTAGGGAGTTGTCTGCCCCTAAAAGCCAATAACAAAAGAAAATTTCTGCAAATGTGATTCAAGGTGGCCAGGCTTCATCCCATGGTGAGCCTCCCACAGCAAAAGCCTCGTTATTGGTCCAACGTCCAACTCATTACTCTTCTACTGCTGTGATAAGACACCTTGATCAAGGCAACTTATAAAAGAGAGTGTTTAATTTGGGGCTCAAGTTTAGAGAAAGTGGAGCAAAGACATCGTGGTAGGAATAGCTGAGAGCTCATGGTGGAGGCAGAGAAGGGATGAGGAGAGAGACAGTGGGAATGACACAAGTCTTCTGAAACCTCAAATCCCATCCCCAGTAATAGACCTCCTCCAACAAGGCCATACTCCTAATCCTTTTCAAATCAACTGGGGACCAAGCGTTCAACCATGTGAGCCTATAGGGGGTCATTCTCATCCAAATCACCATAAGGATCTACAACCAACACTTTTAAATTGTTCAAAAAAAAAAAAAAAAACAAAAAAAAAACAAAAAAAACAAAAGTAGAAACAGAAGGCACTCTATAAAATTCCTTTTATAAAGTCAGTGCTATTTTAATAGCAAGACAAGTTAAAAGCACCACAAATTGAAAATTATTGGTCAGTATCCACAATGAACATAGATGCAAAAGTTCTAAATAAAATACTCACAGACTAAACATAGGCACATATCTCTGGAAGCTACAGGGATGGGTCAATATATGCAAATCAATACATAATAAATTATATAAATATACTTAAAGACAAAAATCACAGGATACAGAAAAGGCCTTTGAAAAAATCCAACATGCTTTCATGATAAAAGTCCTCAAGAGAGTAGAAGTGGAAAGAAATGCCTGTCTTAGAGTTTCTATTCCTGCGATGAAACACTAGGACCAAAAAATCAAGTTGGGGAAGACAGTGTTTATCTGGCTTACACTTCCATATTGCTGTTCATCATCCAAGGAAGTCAGGACAGGAACTCACATAGCGAAGGAACCTGGAGGCAGGAGCTGATGCAGAGGTCATGGTGGGTCTTACTACTTACTGGCTTGCTCTGCGTGGCTTGCTCATACTGTCTTCTTATAGAACCAAGGATGGCACTATCCACAAGGGGCTGTCCCTCTCCCATTAACCCCTAATTAAGAAAATGCTCTACAGGCTTGCCTATAGCCAGATGATCTTCTCTTCCTCCTCTTCCTCTTCATTAAAAAAAAAAAAAAAAAAAAAAAAGACAGGGTCTCTTTATGTAGCCTTGACTGTTCTGGAAATCGCTCTAGACCAGGTTGGCCTTGAACTCACAGAGATCCACCTGCCCCTGCCTCCTGAGTGCTGGGATTAAAGAGCTACCACTGCCCAGTTTACAGCCGGATTTTATGGATGAATTTTCTCAGTTGAGGTTTCGTCCTCTCAGAGGACTCTATCTTGTATCAGCCAGTACAATGTCTCAACACAATAAATATTATGTATGACAAAGCCACAGCCAAGATCATCTCAAATGAAGAAAAACATGAAGTGATAACATTGAAATAAGGACCAAGATAGGGCTGCCCACTATTCTAACTTCTTTTCAATATAGAGCTTGATGCACTAGCTAGAGCAATAAGACAGGAGAAGGAAACTAAAGGACTACAAATAGGAAAAGAACCCATCAGAGCAGCTCTACTTATAGATTTGATATTATATACAAACAGATGCGAATAATTCCACCAGAAAACTTCTAGAAATGACCAATAAATTCACCAAAATGGCCCAATCAAAGACCAACTTACAAAACCCGGTAGCCTTTCTGTATACCAACAACAAACTCTGAGAAATCTATCATGGGCACACCTGCATTTGCAATAGCAACGACAAATCATCTTAGAATTAACCTGAACAAGGAAGTAAAAGACCTCTCCAATGAAGACTTAAATCTCCAAAGAAAGAAATTGAGGAAGACACCAGAAAATGAAAAGATCTCCCATGCTTGTAGTTTGGCAAAATTAATATTGTGAAAATGACCATTCTACCCAAAACAATTTACAGATTCAATATAACCTCAATCCAAATCTCGCAACATTCTTCACAAGAATAGAAAACACTATCCTGAAATTCATATGGAACCATAAAGACCCTGGAATAGTCAAGGAAATATTGACCAAAAAGAATAGGGTGAAAGGATTATGTATCAGATTTCAGGCTATATTACAGAACTACAGTAATAAAAACAACATAGTACTGGCATAAAAACTGATATGTAGTCCTATGGAACAACTTAGAAGACTCAAACATCAGTACAAAAATATGATATTGAACAAAGATACAGAAAAAAATACAATGGAGAAAAGACAGCATCTTTAATAAAGGGTGCTGGGGAAAGTGGGTGCCTACATGTAGAAGAATAAAATAGACTCATATCTATCACCTTGCACAAAAGTCAACTCCAAACAGATCAAATACCTCAGTGTGAAGGCTGAAATGCCAAACAACTGGAAGAAAACAGTCACTATCTTACAAGATATAGTCGTAGGAAAGAATTTTCTGAATTAGACTTTATTTGATCAGAAATTAAGGTCAACAACTGACAAGTGAGATTTCATAAAACTTAAAAGCTTCTGTATATCAAAGGAAACAACAACTTAAGAACAGAAAAATCCCACAGGGTGGGACAGAATCTTTGACAACCCTATGTTGCAGGATATTTGATCCCATTGTGAACTGGAAAATTATGATATGGCTTAGCCTTTGATCTAAGAGTTTTTTGTTCACTGTAAACATGTACTTGTGGTGTGGCTCAGCCCTAGCACACACCTTTAGTCCAAGAGCTAAATAAAGTCAACCATAGGTCAGAGGCAGAGCAAGTAACCAGTTGACAGGGAAAGAACACAAGTAATCAGAAAGCAGGGACACTGAGTTGAGGGTATTGAAGGCAGTGTGAAGAAAGAGAAAGGGCTTTTTCCTTCTGGGCCATGAGCTGAGTAGGAAGGTCAGCTGGGTGCTTTCTCTGCCTCTCTGCGCTAGCAAGCTTTCACCCCTGCATCTGGCTCCTGAGTTTTCATTGTGAAATCAAATATTTGGGATTTTCTTTCTTTTTAACAACAACTGTACATCTGTTGGAAGATTTATATCCAGGATATATAAGGAACTAAAGAAACAAGAGTCAGGAAAAGAACAAGCAATCAATTAAAATGGGCTACAGATCTGAGCAGAGAGTTCATAGAAGAAATAAAATGTTGAAGACATGTTAAAAAATATTTTCACATTCTTAGCAATCAGCAAAATGCAAATTTAAAAAGTTTTGAGATTTCATCTTATCCCAGTCAGACTGGCCAAGATAAAACAAACACACAAACAAAACAACTGACAACAAATGTTTTCTAAGACATAAGGAAATGAGGAATCCTAATTTACTGTTAATGAGATTGTAAATTGGTATAGCCACTGTGGAAACCAGCATGGAAAAATTTAAAAAGCTAAAAATTAATCCACCATATGACTCAGCTATTCCACTCCTCAGGATATGTCCAACATCATGTTCTGTAGATATCTATTTAGGTATTTCACTGCCACTCTATTCACAATGGCTAGGAAGTGGAAACCACCTAAATGCCCTTCAGTTGATGAGTGGATAATGAAATCATGGTCCCTATACACAATGGAGAGCTATCCAGCTGGAAGGAAAAGCGAAACCAGGAAAATTTCAGGAACTAGAAAATACTGTATTGAGTGAGATAGGCTAAACCTAGTGAGGCATTGTTCCATGTTCTCACTCATCTGGGGTTTCTAGCTTTCGTATTTTCAGATCCAAGTATATGGCCTGGAGTAACTGCAGAAACCAGGAGAGTAAAAAGGGACCATGGTTGGGCAAAGCTCTACCGAAGTGAATAGCAGGATGCAGCTGACATGAAGGAGGAATCGGGAAAAATGGGGAGGGTTTTGATTGTGAAAAATTGAGAAAGATCAGGACAGGTTAAGTTACATGAAGGATGCCTGAAAAAGACATAGGAAATTATTATATTTATCTAAATCTGCATATAATACTTAAGACTGTATGTGTATATGTGTACATATACATGTAGTGTAAGCGAAGTCGTGCCACTTGGGCTGACAGTGCTCTTCCCAAGAGCCATAGACTATCTAACAAAAACCCTGGTGTTTTTTAGTCACTGTCCTATCGCTGTGAAGGGCACCATGATCCAAAGGCCTAAAAAGTGGGAGGGGGCAGGCCTGCACATTTGAAAACCTTGAAGTCTACTCTTGGTGACATACGTCCTCCAACAACACACCTACTGCAGAGGCCACACACCCTCACCCTTGTAATCATTTCAAACAATTCTACCCCTAGTGACTAGACCTTTGGATATGAGTCCATTGGGGGTGTTCTTATGCAGACCATCACACCTGCTATAGGCATGAAACTCCTAAAACAGTATAAGCTATTGCTGTTGCCCTTAGTTGCCTTCCGGGGGTTGGATGTAAGTCCATATTGCCGAAGCCTTCCTTCCTATGCACTAGCTTATAGTTCTATACAAACCAAAGGGGGGAAGCAACCAATGGTGTTACTTAGCCCTGACACCTATCGTTCACAACAATGAACAGCCTGGGCAAAGTGTCCCTAAAAGTGCAATCAGTAGTGGCATCCAGACAGCAGTAACTAACAGCTGTCTAATTGGACTCAAAGCCCGCTCAACTAGAGGGAAATCTTGCCTGGTCCTGGAAACCTACCCAATTTCCCAGGGCTAAAGAGGTCATGGGTCTTATAGACCCTCCTAACCTAGCGTAATTCCTCACTACATTTTTAGTATTGTCCTTATAGTCACAGGTATGCGAGGCTATCTCCCTTCATTCTAGAAGCTTTTCTTTGCTTCAGACTATTTTATGTAGACAGAGAGGATTATAAGAAACCACAACTGAGCCGGGCGGTGGTGGTGCACGCTTTTAATCCCAGCACTCGGGAGGCAGAGGCAGGTGGATCGCTGGGAGTTCGAGGCCAGCCTGGTCTACAAAGTGAGTCCAGGAAACCCTGTCTCGAAAAAACAAAAAATCAAAACAAAACAAAACAAAAAACCCACAACTGGCCAAAATGCAGAGAACGACCAATTATGAGGTGGCCAGAATCAATGGTCTGGCCAAAATGCAGAGAACGACCAATCATGAGGTGGCCAGAATCAATGGTCACACAAGCAAGACAATTTCTGCACCCAGGGTCAGGAAACATCGTGGAAGAGGATGCTGCGAACACTGTAAGAGTCTGAGGATCTGGAAACCATCTGTGAGGTGGTGACTTATAGGCATGAACAGGGAAGCAACCCCATGATGCCTCAAAATATGGCTGCCTAAACAGGACCCGAATAATAATAATACCAGTACATGCAGTATCATGGGAGGGAAAACTCAGATGGGTTCTACCTCAGACAGAGAACTTCAGGCAAGTAGGGCTGTTGAGAGTGGAGGATTGGTCTTCTCTAGGGATGAGTCATAGAATTGGTTCTACAACTCCAAGTGCTCATCCTTGAGATCATGTATGTACAAGCAACACTGAATGGACTCAGCACTTACACATATATGTAACAGTAACAAGAAAAAAAGAGGCTGTTAACTTGAAAAGGAATGAACTGGGTACATGAAAGAAATTGGAGGAAAGGGAATGGAAGAAATGATGTAATTACATTTTAATAAAAAATTATTCCCAATTATTATCTTAATGGTTCTTTCAGACAACTTAGTCATTTTCTTTTAAGAAAAAAATCTTATTATATCACACAAAAATAATTTTTATCTGAAATGCTATCTTAAAAATCTTTTTAAAACCAAGTTTAATATCACAAGGCTGTCCTAGTTCCTGTTCTATTGCTGTGAACAGGACCAAGTCAAAGGCCATCACTGAAGGAAGTTAGGGCAGGAACTCAAGGCAGGAACTCAGATGCAGAAACTGAGACACACACCATGGAGGAATGCTGCTCACTGCCTTGCTCTCTATAGCTTGTTCAGCCTGTTTTCTTATCCCACCATGACCACCTGCCTAGGGATGGCACCACCCACAGTGGACTGGGCTCTTCCACATCAATCATCAATTAAAAAAAATGTCCTACAGACTTTCCTACAGGCCACCTGATAGAAGCAATCTCCAAATTAAAATTCTGTTTTCTCACTCAGGAGGCAGAGGTGGATGGATCTCTGTGAGTTCCAGGCCAGGCTGGTCTACAGAGCGAGGTTCCAGGACAACCAGGGTTATACAGAGAAACTGCCTGGCAAAGCAAGCAAGCAAGCAGGCAAGCAAGCAATCAAACAAACAAAGATTTTGTTTCTCCAGCTTACATTAAGTTGACCAAACCAAACCAAACTTACCATCACTGGAGGCATAGTAACATTAACAAATCAGTTTCCACTCTATTAAAAGGGAGTTGAATCCAAATTACATTTATAGAATACCTGTCAACATTTGTTGTTAAGCTACAAGACTTCTGTTTGTTGCAAGCTTCCCCCCCCTCACCCCCCCTCGCAAATATCTTTGTGGCTTTTCCTATATGCTGCCCCTCAGCTGGAATCCCGCACAGAGCAGGCGAGCATCGCCTGGGAAATTGGAAGAGCCAGCCAATGCTTACTCTGACAGGAGACCGGCTCTGCTGACAAGCAGGACCCAGAGCCCATGTCTGTACAGCACGAGGACTTCCATCGTCTCCCGTGCTGTGCCTGGAGACTGGGGGCTGACACGAAGTAGAAGATTGCAACCTTTCCCTCAGGGTGGCTGTTTTCCTTTTATCCAGAAACCAGCAACAGTTGTCAGATACTAAATACTCAAGTTGGAAGGGCCAGGCCTGAGGGCAGATGGCACTTTGCCTGGTTAGCTCTAGTCTGTGTTGGACCTATCACCAATCAAAGCCAAACCAAACCAAACCTCTGAACAAATAGTGAGTTCATGTCAGTCACCCAAGGGGACGAAGGGAGTACCAGGCCACATTTAGATGGTCACAGTGCATCTTTTTTTTTTATGTTTAACAATAAGAAATAAGGCAATAAGATAATAAGATACCAGTCAGCATATATTAGAATATATGAGGTTTATTAAATGAGCATGGGGGAGAAGGATGGGGGGAGGGGTACCCCAGAGAGAAAGAGAGGGATAGAGATAGAGGAAGAGAGAGAAGGAGTGAGGGGGGGAGGGGAGGAGGGGGAGGGCAAGGTAGGTCTGTCCTTTTATATGGCCCTGGGCAGGGCCACGCCCCTGTGGCAGGTAGGCAATGACATCACAGATAGGGGGATTGAAGCAGAATCCTAACAGTATTAGACAAGGTTCTCTAGAGTAACAGAACTTATAGAATGAAAATCTCTCTCTCTCTCTCTCTCTCTCTCTCTCTCTCTCTCTCTCTCTCTCTCTCTCTCTCCTCTCTCTCTCTCAGAGGGCACGTAAGTGCTAGAGCCCCAAGAAGCAGGGTCCATTGGTTGCAGTTTGTTAGTAGTCTTGGTCAAAGAATAAACAAAAGGAAAGAAATTAGATTCAGGGATTTTCCTAATTCCTCTCTCCCCTCTCTCCCTGTTTCTCTTTCATCTAGTGGCAGGGGCTGAAACTGCAGTATAAAGGGTAGGGAAAAAAGCCACCCACACAATGACATGGTCAGGATCTGAAATGTAAAACCATTTGAGCTCTCTAGCCACAAGTAGACTGTATTATGTTTGTAGTATTAGAACTCTGCCTCCCCCCACAAATGGCAGGGATGGCACTTCAGAAGAACAGCTTATTTAAAGACAAAACTAAAATCTTAGGAGCTCTTTGGTTTCTTCTTCCTCCTCTTCCTCCTCCTCCTCTTCCTCCTCCTCTTCTCTCCTTCTCCTTCTCCTTCTTCTTTCTTTTCTCCAAGACAAGGTTTCTTTGTGTAATAGCCTTGGCTGTCCTGGAACTCGCTTTTTAGGCCAGGCTGGCTTCGAACTCACAGAGATTGGCCTGCATCTGATTAAAGGCCGGCACCACCACGCCCACCCAAGGATCTTTTAGATTTAAGTGGATTTGTTTTTCTCATAATGCAACAAGGAACAGAAAATAAAACTATGAGGACTCATTTGCAATTTTAACTCTTTACTCCTACGTCTCTAAATGGGGCCATTTGACGACTTTTATTTTAAATGACCTGGTGGGGGAATGTACAGCTCACTGTGAAACCTTTTCCTTAGCAAATGTACAGTGCAATCGGGGTCTGAACTGCAGAATTGAAAGATGAGGACAATTTTAGAGAGCCTGGGGGCAGCGGCGGGGGTGGGGCGGGGCTAACACTGCGTTCTCTCCAAATCTAATCCCTAACTACCCTGGAGCACCGTCAAAAATCAGCACTTCAAGAGAGCTCAGGTACGGGCGCGATTTCAAAAATCAGTGTAGAGGATTCCAAAGATGAGAACCAGGTAAACAGGCGCACTCCCTCTGCTGGACAAGGCAGCTGGGGTTTCCTGTCTTGCCGCCACTCTGCAGCAGTGGGCGCTGTCTGCCCGCTTCACGTCTGCTGGGGCTGTAGTTTCAGATAGTTAAAGTAGACACACATTACTGAGATATTTGGTACAGTTTCCAAAAAGGAAGCTAGAAACCAAGTATCGGTAGACTAAGTGTAGTGCATAACTTTGTTAAAAGAAACTGGAGACTTTCTCAGTTAAGAATTGTTCTGCTTAGCTGGGCATGGTAACAATCGGGAAGCAGTGGCAGAGGCAGGGGCAGGGGCGGGGCAGGGGCAGGGGCAGGGGCGGGGCAGGGGCAGGGGCAGGGGCAGGAGCGAGGGCGGGGCTGGGGCAGGGGTAGAGGCTGGGCAGGGGCAGGGGCATAGGTAGGGGCAGGGCCAGGGGTAGAGGCGAGGGCAGGGGCAAGGGCATAGGCAGGGGCATAGGTAGGGGCAGGGGTAGAGGCGGGGGCA
>OU015745.1:71749380-71760273 GCA_907169655.1 Acomys percivali | reverse complement strand
GGCAGCCGTGTTGCTGAGACTTCATGAGTGTATCTTTCCTGTCATGACTAGATGGCACATCCTCACAGCAGTTCTCTTCATCCTCTGGCTCTGGCGTCTTCCCACCTTCCAAAGCTTTGAGCCTTAGGTGTAGGAGCTGTGCTGTAGACACATCAGTTGGGTCTGGGTATCCCCACGGTCAACTGCTCTCTGCATTTTGACAGTTGTGGCTTTCCGTAATGAACATCTACTGCAAAAAGAAGCTTCTTTGATGGGGGATGGATGAGCTTTATACTTATCTGTGGGTATAAGGATAAGAATTTAGAATGTAGTTAGGGATTATATGAATTTAGGAAAGGCGGTAGGTTCTCTTCTAAGATCCATGACCTCATTAGCCCGGGGCAGTCACAATTTCTCCCCTGTTAAGTGGGCTTTGAGTTCAAGTAGACAGCTGTTGGTTACCAGCAAGAAATGGCTGCCACCATTGCACCTTTAGAAATATCTTGCTATGCTGGCCGTTGCTGTGGTTCACAGGTGTCACAGCTGGGTCAGACCTTTGGATGTTTTCCTCCCTTAGCAGCCTGCACAGCATCTTCAGGTCTTCCCCCACGGAGGAGGCTTTCAGGTGGGTTCCAGCTCAGATCTCTGAGTTCTGTGTCCCAAGTGCATGCTGTCTTCAGAAATAGGTATTTACCCTCAACTCCTGGAAGGCAACCCAGGAAATCACAGTAGCCCATATTGCTGTCTTATGTGTGCTGAGGATAGAACCCAAAGAGCAACGAGCGTTCTGGTTAGTCTATAGCTCTTGGGGGGGGGGAGTATTATCACTCCAAGTGGCATAACTGCCTTATATTATACACATACAGATATATATCTATATCTATATATCTATATCAGTGATTCCTTGTGTCTTTTTAAGGCATCCTTAGTCATTTATCCTTCCTCTATCTCTACTGTAATAACCTCAGTTTGCAGCCTCGGATGACTTTAGATAATCTGATTACAGGTGTGTATCACCACATCTCACTCTCAACATACATTAAAATATAGCCGAAGACACTTTAAAAACTAGGCTTTCCCATACCTTCTTTAAAGCTACCAGTAGCTGGGCGGTGGTGGCGCATGCCTTTAATCCCACACTTGGGAGACAGAGGCAAGTGGATTGCTGTGAGTTTGAGGCCAGCTTGGTCTACATAAGCGAGTCCAGGACAGTCAAGGCTACATAGAGAAACCCTGTCTCAAAAAACAAACAAACAAACAAACAAAAAAGCTGCCAGTGAAGACATCAGTTATCACGTCACAATATTTGTAGGAAGAAATGTCTATTTACTCTTTAAGCACTTATTAACGTCTCACGTAAAGCTAGATGATGAGTATAAAATCCTAGTACAAAAGCTCCTGCTTTATTTTATTTCGTAAGTTTATATTCACCTTTTCTTTGCTGCCATGGAGCTCATGTTCAGAACTTAACTGCACTGGAAATCCAGACTGCATTTCTAATACAGTTATCATCAGTCCCCCTCCTCAACCCCTGACTATTGTTACCATATATAACATATATTTACATATATACATATTTATTATATATGACATATATGTGTGCTGAAGGTTGAACCCAGTTTAACATGTCCTATACCATATATACATGCCGTTTAAACTAAACTGTCTTTAACTTGTACATATAATTGACTTTGTGTGATGTTGGATATTGAATTTAAGCCTTAGCCATGCTAACCAAGTACTCTACCCATCAACTGCTTCCTAACCTCAGACAGATTTTTGAATTAACTGCCTTACAAATATTTCTTCTTCAAGTGTTACCCATAAAGCCTCTTGCAGAAGGCTAGCCTTTCTGTCCCTGTTACTCACTACATGGTCTCTTTCGCAATATTCTACTTTCTGCTTACGGGCGACTGCAGTAGGGATGCGTTACAGAAGGGAAGACACATTAGTGCAAATAGGCGAGGCGTGGCCAGTCGTGGGCTTCCTAGGAGATCTTCAAATTAAAACAGTATTGTCTGTGTGCGATGTTTTATGTGAGGGAACAGTAGTCTCTGCCGTATCTTCTCACCCCTCCACACCCAGCAATCACAAACCAGACATGGCAGTGCCTGAAGGGTTAGATTATATTTGGACATCATGGCATGGATGTCAGGCATGGGCAAAGATGGCTAACTGGGTATCCAGGAGATTGAGTCAGTGTAAAATGGCTGATGTCGGATGTCTGAGGAACCCAACAGTAAGAAGTGTTGTAATTTTGTATAGTTATTTCTTGGCTCTGTTTCCTTAACGATTCTACTTTATTAAATATATGCACCTGCCTTACAACCTGACTACCCTAAATAGGAGGGAAAGGACATTAAGGAGAACAAGAATGGAACCTTCTGGGTGTCAGTTCTGAGGGGTGAATCCCCTGGCATAATTGTCAGGAGTCTTGCAGATCATCTATCTACCATAGAGAAGAAACCGCATCGCCTGTGGACCGAACCCGGAGGAATCCACCGAGCTCGCGCCCGCCGCGAAATCCTCCAACTCTCGCACTGTGGGCAGGAACCTCTGCTCTCTCTCACTCCGATTCCCCTGTGTCCTTCTCCTTCTCTCCCGCTAGCTCCTCCCGGCTTCCTCCTCCTAATCAACAGATCCTTTTTGCAGTACATTACCCTGGGCAGAGTCGCTGGAGCCTGTCCTCTGTCTTGGGCTGAACCGTCCTTTCTCTCTGAGACTATTTAAGATCTTTTATCAATTTGTTTTTAATCCCAGCACTAGGGAGGCAGAGGCAGGCGGATCTCTGTGAGCTCGAGGCCAGCCTGGTCTACAGAGCGAGTCCAGATCTTTATCACTTTGTAGAGACAAGGTCTCAGTAGGGTCACGTCACCCAAGACTACTTTCATCCTGGGCCCAGCCTACGTTCTCTTTACAATTATTCCGTGTAAAATGTAAATATGGCCTTGTGGCCGGAGGTAAGTGAGCAGCCAGCCTGTCTATCTGTAGTTCTGTGGGTGTCTACTCCACTGTGGTCTATATCCTGTTCTCTGTCTGTGTGCGCCTGTGGCCATCTTGATGAAGGCCATGAGTGTTGGCACTTGCCTGGGTACCTGCTGCCATCTGCCTGCCTAGCGGTCTGTGCAGTAAATAAAGCCTGATTCATGCATCTGTGGACCCTTGCAGTTCCTCCAACGTCCCAGCATGCCACGGCATTTCTCATTTCCTGGAGCTGGAACTGAAGCCTCATGGGAATCCACTCATACCTGAATTAATATTAAAGTACTAATCAAAACTCAGACGGTAGGAAAGCTAACGAGAATGCATTTAAAAGGAGAAAATAGACAATTCTTGCTCACAATAAGACTTTGGTTTATTTGGCACTACTGTTGAATTCTGTCTGAAAACTATTTGTCTTGTGATTCTTTCTGAGTAAAGTACAAGGCTTTGTGTTGTAGGGGACATAACATCTTAGATCATAGCTGACTTTATAATCATGACAGTGGAAATCGCTTCACGGGAAATAAGGCGAGTGGATATGTTATACCAAAATGTTGGCTTGTGAGCTTTGACAAGTCCCTTCCAGCTGAACACTCTCCAGGCCTTTCCCTCTTCATGCCGTCCATTTCCCCCCAGGGGACAGCTTCCTAAGAGCCCTTGATCTCAACTTAAATGTCCCTTTGGCTGCAAGTACCTATGTGACAACCCCCCCACGCCTGCTTTGCTGCAGTGTGAGCAGAGAGGCCCCTCCCACACCTGTTTCTAGTTGTATACATTACAATGTATTGAACTCATCTTTCAAAACCCTTTTGAAGTTTTTTGAGGACATTTTTTCCAGTACCTTGCATATTTATATTTTATGTATTTTATATATTTCTTGAGAAAGCTGAGTGTGATGGTGTACACCTGTAATCACAGCACTTGGGAGGCAGGGCCAGGCGAATCACCATTTTGAAGCTATCCTGAGCTGCATAGCATGAATCTGTCTAACAAAACAAAACAAAACACACAATAACAATTAAAATACCAAGAAAAAAATAAAAATAAGTCTTCCTATGGTAATTATAAAACATATGGCAAATGGCAGCCAGGTTCTAAATATTTGCTCATTATCGTGGAATATATTAATGAGTTATTCATTAATAATAAATGTACTGATGAAAACTTAGTAGACTGGTTTCTTTGAGACCAATTTGTTGGTATTTACTGAGAATTTGGTAGTTTTTATTTTGTCTCACGTAATGTTCTAGCACTTTAGGAATTTTATCTATTACTACAACTTTATGTGAAATATTAGTGTTCATCACCATTTTACGTGCAAGCAAACCAAAGCTCACATGTTTAGGCAGAGTTGTCCAGGCTTCATGACTGGGAAGTGGCAGAGGCCAGATTTGAACTCTCAGTCTCCTTTTGGATTTAGCCCCTGCCTCTGTTGTCTCTCAGCTAGGCAATCAGGCAGTAGGCAGGACCAGAGAGCCCATTCCTAAAGCCTGACATTCCTGTCATATTTTTATTGTGCCCTAAACAGAGTATCTTGAGTCAGATGGCAATACTGTAGCCAAAAGTGGATCCTTTGTTTAGTGATTGTGTAGTTGCATATAAACATCACTTGGTCAAGAATGGACCAATCTGTAGCGGTAGTAGATTTATAGTAAATGGGCACATTTTAAAATAAAACATGTTTTAGGATTTGAATTTTTATTTTTATTTTTTTATTTTTTATTTTTTTGGTTTTTTTGAGACAGGGCTTCTCTGTGTAGCCTTGGCTGTCCTGGACTCCCTTTGTAGTCCAGGCTGGCTTCGAACTCACAGCGATCCGCCTGCCTCTGCCTCCCCAGTGCTGGGAGTAAAGGCGTGCGCCACCACCGCCCGGCTCCTAGGATTTGAATTTTTAAAGCTTTTAAAACATAAAGTAAATATTGAATGCATTTTATAAGTCAAAGTAAAGATTAATTTTGAATTGAAAAATGAAAAAAAAAAAAAAACCTGGTCAAAAATCAGTTTAAATCCAAAACCAAACAGAAATCAAAGGAAATCAAAGGACACTATTCAGAGAGCATAAAGACAACTGACAACATAAGGAAAATACATGAAAACACAGAACTGATAAAAGATTAATATCTATAATTAAAATGCAAGGAATCCCTGAATCTCAACAAAAATTATCTAATTCAAAAATGGGCAAACAACTTGAACAGATTCTCTAAGGAAAACATATAGATGGTCAGTCTTCATGTGGAGCGAGACTCAGGAGACAGGAAATGCAAATTAAATCCATTTGAGTGATGTCTTCCTATGGTCCAAGCTGTTCAGGAGACTGGGGCAGCCTTGTTGGTCCAGGGTGAGCCTAGGCTACAAAGGGAGACAGTTTGTACTGGCTGATCTTGGCTGTCAACTCGGTTGCCTCTGTAGCCTGTGAAGGCTTTGGTGTGTCTGTGAGGATATTTTCAGGATAACAGATGGAGAGAAAGCCCCTCACAGTGGGTGCTCTTTAGATAAGAGAGTCCTTGGGAAGAGAAGGCAATGCTCTTACCTGGCTGCCTTCACACCTGCTGCTGCTGCTGCTGCTGCTGCTGCTGTCAGAGCCTAAATTCTTCACACTTCTAACATCAACTGGAGGCCAGTGACTCCTCCAGAATCTTTGTTGTTGTTGTTGTGTTTTGTTATTTTGAAACAGGGTCTTCCTGTCTCTGCCTCCTGAGTGCTAAGATTAAAGGCATGCACCACCACACTAGGCCTCTTCCATAATCTTCTAAGCCTTCAGCAGAAAATTGGGACTGCCGAGACATCTAGATTCTTATATTGGGTAGCTATTGGATTTGCAGACTCTTGGGCGGTCAGACAACCGAAGCTTCTAGCAATATGAGCCAATCTCATAAATCCCCTTTATAATACACATCGTTCCATTGGTTCTGTTCCTCTAGAGTCCTGGCTAACACACTCTTTGTTATTTATTTACTTAGTATATGTGTGTGATGTGAATGAATGTGTATTTGTATGCATATGTGTGTGTTGGCTCAAAATTGACATGGGCTGATCACTCTTAAAAAGTTTCAACTTAGCCAGGTGTGGTGGTACATGCCTTTAATCCCAGCACCCAGGAGGATCTCTGTGAGTTCAAGGCCAGCCTGGTCTACAAAGAGAGTCTAGGACAGCCAAGGCTGTTACACAGAGAAATCCTGTCTTGAAAAACCTACAAAAAGTTTTAATTTATGATTATTTTGTGGGAATGTGGGGGTGTGTATGAAGTGGTGTGTGTGTGTGTGTGTGTGTGTGTGTGTGTGTGTATGTGCATTTGCCGCAGTGTGAGTGTGCCATAGCATACATGTAGAGATCAGAGGACACCTTTTAAGAGTTGTTAATTGCTGTGACAGGTCCCAACAGCTGTTTTTGGAGGAATGTAGGAAACTTTGAACTAAAAAAGAAGTTGAACTCAGACTCAATGGACCATTCTAGTAGAATCTTGGAAGATCCTAGTACTGAGAACAATGTGGACCAAGAGGTGTCATAGGGGAACAATATTAGCAACTAGGCTAGAGATCATTCTTGTGGTATTTTGGCAAGAATGTGGCTGCTTTTTGCCTTTGACCTAAGAATCTGAGATTCTTAGTAGTGGGGGACATGGAGACTAAAGAGGACACCCTCCAACTAGACAGGACTCTTAGTGGAGGGAGGGGAACACCAACCTACACACATACACACACACACACACACACACACACACACACACACACACACACACACACATACACACTCGACCCTAAATTTACCATGCTTACAAGATGTGCAGGGATAAAGACAGAACAGAGATGGAGGGAATGTCCAATCAATGCCTGGTCCAACCTGAGACCTGCCCCATGGGAGAGAGCTAACCTCTGACACAATTAATGATACTCTGCTATGCTTGCAGACAGGAGTCCAGCATAGCTGTCCTCTGAGATGCTCTACCCAGCAGTGGTTTGAAACAGATGCTGAGACTCACAACCAAACATTAGGCGAAGTGTAGGAAGTCTTGTAGAAAAGTATAGAAGGAACTGAAATTGACAGGAGCTTCATAAGAAGAACAACAGAGCCAACTATCCAGGGACCAGAGGGCCTTGCCTTGCAGAGACTACTAATCAAAGACCTTGCATGAGCTGGACTAGGCCCTCCACACAGATGTAGCTGATGCGCAGTTCAGGCTTCATGTAGGTCCCCTAGTAAAGGGAGTGGGGGCTGTCTCAGACATTGACTCTGTTGCCTACTTTTTGATCACTGTCCCCTGGCAGGGCTCCCTTTCCAGGCTACAGAGGAAGAGGACGTGTTCAGTCCTGATGCAGTTTGATGAGCTGGGGTGTGGGTAAATGGGGCCTCCCTTACTCTGAGGAACAGGAGAGGCGGGAAGGGGTAGGGAGGGTAGGATCAGGAGGAAAGGAAGAAAGGGGCTACAGTGGAGGATGTAAAGTAAATAAATAGTTAAAAAAACACAACAAAAACAATCTGCCTGAGCCTAAATTGAAGAGTTTTGGACTTACATTTTTGGCGGAAGATTTTTCTGTTGTTGTTGTTGTTTTATTTTGTTTTTCAAGACAAAGTTTCTCTGTGTAACAGCTCTAGCTGTCCTGGAACTTGCTCTGTAGACCAGGCTGGCCTGGAACTCAAAAGATCCACCTTCCTCTGCCTCCCAAGTGCTGGGATTAAAGGAAAACCTTCCAAGTAGAATGAATCAAGCATAGGTCAGAATATTGGGATGATGGATAAACCAAACAAAATAAGTAAGGAGTATGAAAAAAATTAAAAAACACCAGAATGTAAGATACAGGAAATATGGGGCACCATGAAAAAAAAAATCAAACCTTTGAATTATAGACACAGATAAGGGAGTGGAATCCTGAGTGAATGGATTAGAGCAAATCACAGAGGAAAACTGGCTCAAATTCAGGAAAGACACATCATACAGCTATAAGAAGCACAGAAAAATCTCCATGGCATATCATAGTTAAACACTAAGAACACATTACAAAGAAAGTGTTGAAAGCTGCTAGAGAAACACACAAGTCATGTGTAGAAGAAAACCCATGAGAATAACAGCTGATTTCTTAGAAACTTTGCAAGTCAGAAGAGCCTGGAGCAATGCATCCCAAGTCCTAAAAGACTATGATGGCCAATCTAGGCTAATATACCCCCGTTCCCATGACAGATGTGTGGTCATTGAAGGAGAAAGAAAAAAACCCTCTCTACTATATAAACAGCCTACATCCAAGAAATCAAACCTAAGGAAAACACAAGAAGCATTTCAGGCTGAAGAGAGAAGTGAGCATAGAGGAGACCAGGGAAAGAAGCACAAAGCCATATTTATTAAGGCACAAGGTAACACGGAGACCAATACAACAGTGAACACATTGACAGCAGCTAGCACATTTCAGTAATACCTCTAAGTGTTGGTGGCCTCAACTCTCCAATCTAAGACACAAGCTGAACAGATCAAGAGATAAAAATCTGTCCACCTGCTGCCGACAAGGAAGACAGCTTTAAAGACTGCACTGCCTTAGCGTAAAATGATAGACAGAGTACTCCTAATATCTGGCAAAATAGATTCCAAACTAAAACTAGTTAGAAGAGATATAGAGGGTCATTTCATTCTATTCAAAGGAACAGTCGACCGATAACACACTAATATCCTAAATGTATATGCCTCCAATTTAATAAGAGTGCACTACTGGATTTAAAGACACTGATGGACATCCATCCATTAATAGTAGATGCTTTCAATATGCTACTTTCTCCAATAGATGGGCCATATGGACAAACAAAACAAAACAAAACAAAATGAAAAACAGAAACATTGGAATTAATTGACTTTATACATCGAATGGTCTTAACAGATGTCTACAAACACCAATGAATACACATTATACTCAGCAGCACATGGAAGCTTTTGTTTTGTTTTTGTTTTTCAAGACAGGGTTTCTCTGTGTAGCCTTGGCTGTCCTGGACTTGCTTTGTAGACCAGGCTGGCCTCGAACTCACAGAGATCCAGCTGCCTCTGCCTCCCAAGTGCACCATCACTGCCCCCGCTGCACATGGAAGCTTTTAAAAACAGACCCTATCCTTAGACATAAAACAAATCTGTAAAATTGAAAAAGGTTGAAGTCACTCATTGTATCCTATCTGATACCAATGCAATAAAACTTAAAATTGACAGCAAACAAGTCTAGTAAATGCACAAACTCATGTAGATTGAACAACTCATTACTGCATGATGACTGCGTCAAAGAAATCAAGAAAAATACAAATTTGCTGCCATTAAATGAAAATGAAATGAACATGACACAGTAAAACCTGTGGAACACATTGGAAGCGTAAGGAGCTGTATAGCTGTCAGTGCTTGCATTAAAAAAATCAGGAGGAACACAAATAAATGATGCCTATACTCCATTAAGTTGGAAAAGCTAAAAGAAATGGCTGAATTTCTAGATTCAGTCAAACTACCAAAATTAAACCAAGAAGTCAACAACCTCATCAGATCTATAACAAATGAGGTCAAAATAGTAATAAACCTTCCAGCTAAGATAATTTCCAGGGCATACTATACTCAAACTTATGGGGCACAAGGAAAGCAGTGCGAAGAGAAAAAAGTTCATAGCACTAAGTGCCTTCATAAAGAAATTGGAGAGATCACATACTAGAAACTTTAAACCTCTGAAAAAGAAAAACTTTAAAGTTATGAAGAAAAAGATAGAAAAAAATACTAGAAAGTGCTAAGAAACCTCATGTTCATGGGATTCAGAATTAGTATTGTGAAAATGGCCATTTTGTCAAAAGCTATTTACAGAGTCAGTGGCATCCCAGTTAAAATCCCCACCTCATTCTTTCAAGAAATTAAAAAGAAATCCTGAAATTTACATGGAGCCACAAAAATCCCTGATAGCCAAAACAGTCCAGAGCAAAAAGAACAGTTCTAGAAGACTTACCATTCCTGAGCTTAAGATATGTTATAGAGACATAGTAATAAAAACAATATCATATCGGTACAAAAATAGACACATAGACCAATGGAATAAAGTTGAAGTTCTGAACAATATTTGAGAAAGATGCTAAAAACTGAAGTTCAGAAAAGCGTCTCCAACAAATAGTGGGAAACTGTGTGTCCATGCGCAGAAGACTGAAATCAGACCTGTATCTTTCACTTGCACAATTATCTCCAAATGGACCAAAGAGACAAGTAAAACATGAAAGACTGAAGATGCTAGAAGAAAGCACGGGCTACAGGTGTAGGGAAGGACTTCCTGAGTAGATCTCCACTTGCCTGAGGACTAAGGACTGACAAGTGAGCCCTCATAAAATAAAAATGCTTCTGCACGGCTAAAGTGACAGTCAATCAACGGAAGGGAAAACCCTGGAAATGGGAGTGTCTTCATCACTTACACATCTGGCAGATGTGAATATGTAAAGAACTCAAAAAACAAAGAAGAAAGAATGACCCCTTTGAAAACTGGGCCTGAGACATGAACAAAAAGTTGTCAAAAGAAGAAAATAATCGCTAAGAAATGTCTTTAAATTTACTCACCAATCCTAGCAATTAGGGAAATGAAAATGATTTTTATAAAAATCATTTCACCCTAGCCAGAATGGCAAAGGTAGACAAAACAACCAAACTGCCTTTGGGGTTGCATACTGGTGCAGCCACTTTTGGAATGAATGTAGAGAATTCTCAAAAATCTAAAAATCTACTATATGACCCAGGTATACCACTTGCAAATGCTCAAAGGGCTCCACATCCTGCCCTACAGACACTTCCTTGGTCATGGTCACTGTTGTTCTAGTCACAGTACCTAGCAAATAGAAACATGCTAGATGTCCTTCAACGTATGAAGAAGAACACACGCCACATTATACACACCACGGGATGCTATAAAGAACACACGGCACATTATACACACCATGGGATGC
>OU015745.1:71736458-71749370 GCA_907169655.1 Acomys percivali | reverse complement strand
CCATGGGATGCTATAAAGAACACACGGCACATTATACACTCCATGGGATGCTATAAAGAACACACGGCACATTATACACATCATGGGATGCTATAAAGAACACATGGCACATTATACATACCAGGGGACGCTACAAAGAACACACGGCACATACACACTATGGGATGCTATTCAGCTATACAGGACAGTGAAATGGGACCATTGCCAGCAAGGAGCGGTTGTGGGCCGATAGGGGAATAGCAGAGTATAAGTGACATGACCCTGGAAATGGGAAAAGAAGGGAGTCGTTCAGGAGGAAGAGGAAGGTAAACACAGAAGGAAGGAAAAATAAGTCTGTCTGAAAAAGTCAGTCTATTAACTTTTATCAAAAACCTCCTATAGTAATATAATTCTACACACACACACACACACACACACACACACACACACTCACACACACACACACACACACACACACAGTTTAAATGAACTTTACTCTTTTAGGCTGATGGTGCTCCCGCCCAGAGCTGAATACCACCTAACAAAACCCAATGCTATGCTTTGACTTGTTGCTCAGGGCATCCCAAGGGACTCCAGAAGCACACAACCTATAGCTTTCGTCCTTGGTTGCTCCCTTGGTGGAAGGCGAGTCCTTACTGCTGACAGCACCATATGCTTCAGATACAGGGTCCAGAGGCCTCATGCTGGAACTGACCTGATTGACTCATTCCTAAGGACTAGCGTTCATGGTACCTGAAGGTGACACGCAAGATTCTGAAGGGGGAGGCCACCAACACTACTACCCAGCTGTGATTCCTGTGAACCACACCAATGGCAGGGTAACCTGAAGATGCCACAGTCACACCCATACCTTGTCAGTAACCAAGAGCTCTCAAATTAGACTTAAGTCCTGTTCAACGAGGGAGGAAACCATTCCTGGTAGTGGAAATCTAGCCAATGCTGTAGTGCTAGTGGAGCCATGGGTATCGGAGAAGAACCTGCAAGCACGGCTAAAGCAGCACGCCCCTACCAACAATTGATAAATGTAGTCTTTGCTTCTCTTTAAGGAAACTTCTTTTTCCAACAGCCAGAAAAACAAAACCAATCAGATAAATCCATACGTCTATGGATACATGATTAAAAAATATATTTTATTAATTTATTCATATTACATCTCAATTGTTATCCCGGATACCTGATTTTTAATAAAGCCAGAAATATGCACTAGAGAAAAGATAACATCTTCAGCAAATGGTGCTGCTCAAACGGAATGGCCGCATTTAGAAGAATGCAAATAGATCCATGCTTATCACCCTGCACAAATGGATCAAAGGCCTTAACCTAAGGCCAGATGCATTTATCCTGGTGGAAGAGAGAGTGAAGAACAGTCTTGAGCTCATTGTCACAGTTTTAGAAAAGTCTTTCTGAGCAGGACAAGATAGCACAGGTGCACTACGAACAACAAATAATAAATGGAACCCCATGAAACAGAAATCTTTTTTTTAAAATTTATTTTATTTATTTATTTATTTTAAATTAATTTATTCTTGTTACATCTCTATGGTTATCCCATCCCTTGTATCCTCCCATTCTCCCCTCCCTCCCATTTTCCCCTTATTCCCCTCCCCTATGACTGTTCCTCAGAGGGATTACCTCCCTCTGTATATGCTCATTGGGTATCAAGTCTCTTCTCAGTGACCTGCTGTCCTTCCTCTGAGTGCCACTAGGTCTCCCCCTCCAGGGGACATAGTCAAATGTGAGGCACCAGAGTACTTGAGAAAGTCAAATCCCTCTCTCCACTCAAGTGTGGAGACTGTCCTGTCCATGGGCTAGATCAGGGTAGGGGTTTAAATTTTACCGCCTATATTGTCCTTGGCTAGGGCCTTAGATTGAGCGGGACTCCATGACCCAAATCTGCCTATCATAATGTTCTACTTGTAGGTTTCTAGGACCCACTGGATCCTTCTACATTGCTATTCTCCCATTGTTCTCTCATCTAGAGTCCCAATAGGATGTCCTCCCCTCGGTCCCAGTTTCCTGGTAAGGGCAGAAATCTTTTGTAAGGCAAAAGATACCATCATTTGAGCAAAGCATCTGCCTACAAATTGAGAAAAAAACAAAAACAAAAAACAAAAACCCTTTGCCCATTTACATCTGATAGTGAGTTAGTCTCTAGGATTTATAAGAACCAAAAACCCAGAATATCAAGAAACAATCAATTAAATTAAAAATAGTCTACAGAATTAAACAGAGTTCTCAAAATATGAAATAAATATGGATGAGGAACACTGAAAACATATTCAACATCCTTACTAACCAGGAAAATGCAAACTAAAACTACTTTTGAGATTTCATTCTTATCGCAGTCCGAATGGCCAAGATGCAGAGTGATGGACAGTGCGTGCTGTTGAGGATGCAGGGGAGGGGAATGCCTGCTCACTGCCGCTGGAGTGCCTACGGCCCCGTGGAAACGAGTATGGAGAGTCCGCAAAAAGAAAATACATCTACCATGAGATCCAGTGACCCAAAGGAATATATGTTTTACTATGGAGGTATTTGGTCATCCACGTCCACTTCTTATACATAATATCCAGAAACTGGAAAAAGCCAAGATGTTCCTCAGCTCATGAATGGATAAGAAAATGTAGTCTAAAAAGATGCTTAAAAAGATGAAATCATGAGATTCCCAGGTAAATGGATGGAGCTGGAAAAAAAAATCCTGAGTGAGGTTACTTAGACCTCAAAAGACAAATATTGCATGTTTCCTGTGATACAGGCGTTAGCTTTTAAGCATTGCCTATGTTTCAATTTAAATAATCACAGAGTTTAGGTAGCTAGTAAGGCACTGGGGGAGGGGAGAGAGGGATCTTACAAGGAAGGGGAATAGAATATAGTGTTATAAAGAGAAAAATGAAAGTGTATCACAGGAGAATTAAATTGGGAGGGGATATGTGAGTGGAGGGTAAGGGATGGAATGTGGGAGGGACAGCTAACATCACAGGGCTATTGAAAAACCATATGAAGACCTGCTATTGTAGAACCTTCTAAAACAAACATATATATACATATACGAGAGACATTTAAATGGAGTCAGCATACAATGGTGGAGACAAAGCCCCAACTATATATTCTCTTGTTTGTACAAGTCAAACCTTCAGCACCAGGAATGGGTTTCATATTTGTTGAGTCGCTAGCCCAAAGTGGCCCAGTGGAAATCCCAAACACCACAGGCTACACCGAGGCCATTCTTCACTCTCCACAAACCCATGGTAAGGTTCTATTGCTGAAGATGACACGTAGATTTCTCAGTGAAAATGGAGAATTTCAGGTGGTTCCTAACAAATTGCTTCCCCTCTACTGACTAGTGCTCATGTTGATGGAAGGTACTTTGCACATTACCAAAAGAGAACAGTAACAGTAACAATTTCACCCAGCTACAAAACCTGGGGTGTGCAACAATGACCTGCCTGTGAGATATACTGGTGCAATAGTGGCATGAATTTTCTGAGATTAGCCAACTATTTTATGATTGGATTTAAGGCATGTTTCATGGAATGGAGCTCATGCATGACACCGCTAAAGTGGCCAATAACATGAAACTAGCTTTTTTTCCTTAGAGATGGGGATTGTGTTAAATCTATAGACATAGACTATTAAGTTGGGTTATTAGGAAGGTGAAGAGGATGTGGGAGGAAAGAATATGATCAAAATATATCATATAAAAAAACTTCTAGGAAATAAAAAAATTAAAAAAACACACTGCATTTTCTCCAATACCTCTATTGAATGATTTATAAATAATTAAATGGTTGTTGTATTGTGGGTCCTCAATTTTATTCCACTGGTTAATGAGTTCATTTTTGTGGCAAATAGCATCCCATTTTATTATGATAGCTCTGCAATATAACTTGAAATCTAAGATGTTGATACCTCCTGCAGGTTTTGTTTTTGTTTTTGTTTTTGTTTGGTTATTCTTGATTGTACTCAGTCATTGAGGCTTGCCTCTGAGGTTTTGTTTGATTTCTTACATTTTTCTTTTCCAGTTTAATCTTAGTTTGGGATTTCTTTCTTTCTTTTAAAAATGATCTTGTGTTTATTTTCTTTCAGTTTGCTTATATGTTTGATTACATTGATGGATTTCCATATATTGAACCACCCCTGCATGCCTGGGATGAAGCCTACTTGGTCATGGTGGATGAGATTTTTGAGGTGTTCTTAGATTTGGTTTGCAAGTAGTTTAGTGAATACTTTTGCATCAATGTTCATAAGGGAGATTGGCCTGAAACTCTCTTTCTTTGTTGGGTATTTGTGTGGCTCAGGTATTAAGATGATTGTGGCTTCATAGAATGAGTTTGGTAGTGTTCCTTCTGTTTCCATTTTGTGAAATAGTTTGAGGAATATTGGTATTAGTTCTTCTTTGAAGGTTTGGTAGAATCCGGCACTCAATCCATCTGACCCTGGGTTTTTTTTGGTTGAGAGACTTTTGATGACTGCTTCTATTTCCTTATGACATATAGGGGTATTTAATTTGTTTGCCTGATATCGATTCAGCTTTGGTAAGTGGAATTTATAAAGAAAATTGTCCATTTCACTTATATTTTCAATTTTTGTGGCATATAGGTGTTTGAAGTAAGACATAATGATTTTTTGCGTTTCCTCGGTGTCCGTTATGTCTCCTTTTCATTTCTCATTTTGTTGATTTGGATACTCTCCTTTTGCCTTTTGGTTGTTTGGCTAAGGGTTTGTCTATCTTGTTGATTTTCTCAAAGAAGCAGCTCTTGGTTTTGTTGATTCTTTGAATTGTTTTCTTTGTTTCTAATTTATTGATTTTAGTCCTGAGTTTGATTATTTCCAGCCATCTACTCCTCTTGGGTGTGTCTGTTCTTTCTTTTTTTCTAGGGCTTTCAGGTGTTTCATTAGTTGCTTGTATGAGATGTCTCCAATTTCTTTCTGAAGGCACTTAGTGTCATGAACTTTCCTCTTAGCACTGCTTTCATTATGTCCCAAAGCATATGTCCCATATTATGGATATGATGTACTTTCATTTTCATTGAATTCTAGCAAGCCTTTCATTTCTTTCTTTATTTCATCCCTGACTCAGTTGTCATTGAGTAGAAAATTGTTTAGTTTTTGTGTGTGTGTGTGTGTGTGTGTGTATAGGATTTTTGTTAATTCTATTGTTGAAGTTCATCTTTAGATTGGGATGGTCTGATAAGATGCAAGGGATTATTTCAATGTTTCTCTATCTGTTGAGGCTTGCTTTGTGACTGATTATATGGTAAAATTTGGAGAACGTTTTGTATGTTGCTGAAAAGAAGGTATATAATTTTGTGTTTGGGTGAGAAGTTCTGTGGGTGTCTGTTAGATCCATTTGACTCATGACCTCTGTTAACTTCATTATTTCTCTATTTAGTTTCTGCCTGGATGATGTGTCCATTAGTGAGAGTGGAGTGTTGAGGTCTCCCACTATTAAACTGTTGGGATTGACATGTGATTTAAGCTTTAAAAGTGCTTCTTTTATGAATTTAGTTGCCCTTGTATTTGGGGCAGAAATATTCAGGATTGTGATGTCCTCCTGGTGGATTTTTTCCTTTGATGAGAATGAAGTGTCTTTCCCTATCTTTCTTGATTAATTTTAATTGGAAGTCTATTTTATTAGATATTAGAATGGCTACTCCAGCTAGCTTCTTGGGTCCCTTTTCTTGGAAAATATTTTTCTAGCCCTTTATTCTCAGATAATGTCTATCTTTGTTTCTGAGGTGTATTTCTGGAATGCACAGGGTGTTGGATCTTGTTTCTGCATCCATTCTGTTAGTCTGTGTCTTTTTATTGGGGAGTTGAGGCCGTTGATGTTGAGAGATATTAGTGACCAACGATTGTTGGATCCTTTTATTGCGGAGTTGGTGGTAATCATGTGTGGCTGTGCCTATTTTGGTTTTGTTATTGTGAGATTATCTACATCCTGTGATTTCTTGGGTGTAGTTGACCTCACTGTGTTTGGGTTTTCCTTCTAGTATCTTCTGTAGGGCCTAGTTGGTGCATAAATATTGTTTAAATTTGGTTTTGTCATGGAATATCTTGTTTTCTCCATCTATGATGATTGAATGTTTTGTTAGATATCATAGTCTAGGTTAGCATCTGTGGTCTCTTAGTGTCTGCATGACCTCAGCCCAAGCCCTACTGGCTTTCATGGTCTCTGCTGAGACTGAGGTGTGATTCTGATGGGTCTGCCTTTACATATTACTTGGTCTTTTCCCCTTTCTGCTTTTAATATCCTTTCTTTGTTCTTCAGATTTAGTGTTTTGATTATTGTGTGGCAGGGGGAATTTCTTTTCTGGTCTAGTCTATTTGCTGTTTTGTAGGCCTCTTGTATGTTCAAGGGCACCTCTTTCTTTAGGGTGGGGAAATTTTCTTGAAAATATTCTTTGGTCCTTAGAACCTGGCATCATCTTTTTCATCTATTTCTATAATCCTGGGGCTATGTTGTTTCATGTTGCTCTTGATTTCTGGGATGCTTTGTGTCACAAACTCTACTGCCCCTGAGATTCTCTCCTCCAGCTGTTGAATTCTGTTGATGACGCTTACCTGTTTGATTCCTGATCTCGTCTCTAAGTTTTCCATTTCCTGGATTTTCTCTGTTTGTGTTTTCTTAATTGATTCTAATTCCATTTTCTTTTTAAAAGATTTACTTTTTAAAAAAAATTTATTTATTTATTTTTTTGGTTTTTTGAGACAGGGTTTCTCTGTGTAGCCTTCACTGTCCTGGACTCACTTTGTAGACCAGGCTGGCCTCGAACTCATAGCGATCTGCCTGCCTCTGCCTCCCGAGTGCTGGGATTAAAGGCATGCGCCACCACGCCCTTCTCAATTTATTATTCATACAGTATCTGCCTACATGTGTGCCTGCAGGCCAGAAGAGGGCACCAGAACTTATTATTGATGGTTTGAGCCACCATGTGGTTGCTGGGAATTGAACTCAGAGCCATCTCTCCAGCCTTCTAATTCCATTTTCATATCTTGAGCAGTTTTACTCATTTCCTTCACCTGTTTGATTGTGGTTTCCTGTTTCTCCTTGATGGCCTCTATTTGTTTGTTTGTATTTTTCTGTAATTCTTGGATCTATTCATTTACTCTTTATAATTCTCAAATAACTGTAAAAGCATAACTTTAAAGTCATTTTCCCTGAGATTCAGCTGCATTAGAGTGTCCTTTGTTCTCTGGGATTTCTGGTGGAGTCATGTTCTTCTGCTTTGTGTTGGCTGTGTTCTTACCCTTTCTTTCCTTTAGCAATCTGCTGAGGGGGCTGAGGTTTTCTTAGTTGGCAGTGGAGGGAGTGAGCCCCTTCTGAAGGCAGCTTCTTTGTTCACTGGTTTGGCAGACACCGTCCTCCTGGAGCTAGATTCGTCTGAGCTCTGTCACCTAGGATCCGGGATTCAGCAGGGCTCCTCTGACTACATGGTCTTCTCAGAGGGATCAGCCAAAGAGTAGAACAGTGGCTTGGGGGCCAGAACACTCCATTGGTTTTGCTGTGCCTGTGCTGATCCTCTGTTCCCCAGGGCGCCTACACTCGCTCCAGTACTCAGAAGAATGCAGGGTGCTTGGAGCTTGTGATTCCCGACCCTAGGGGACATCCCGATGTGGTTGGGGGTGGGGCTGCTTCTGATCCTTCCCAGCTATTCATTATGAGAAGTCCCCAAGTCTGTGTTTTGGATCAGCAGCCTGGTTCACTCACTGGTTTTGTTGCTCTGATCCTCTGTTCCCCAGTGGGCCTGTGCTCGCTCCAGTATTTGGAGGAGTGCAGGGTTCTCTAAGGGGCTGTCTGTCCACCTGTGAAGGAGGCAAGGGACTGGTGCTCCTGGCTGTTCCCTTCAGTCAGTTTCACAGCCTCTGCTCCTTTGCTCTCTAGACACAATACATACTTGGCACTGCCATCTTGGAATCTCCTATTTGGTGTTCTTTATGCCTCTAGGACATCTCTTCAATTATGCTCTTGATCCAATCTATTGGTGAGACTTTCCTCTGAATAATTTGGATTCTGGAATTTTTCGTTTCTCTTAACTAAATTCTATTTTCTTATATTTGAGTTGTTTTCATTATATATTCAACTGTTTATATTTTTGTTTGTTTGTTTGTTTCAAAATAGGGTTTCTATGGGTAGACCTGGCTGTTCTGGAACTCACTCTGTAGACCAGGATGGCTTTAAGCTCAGAGATCCTTCTGTCTCTGCCCTCAGAGTGCTGCGATTAAAGGTGTGCACCACCACTACCCAGAGATCTTTGTTGCAGCATTTATTCATATACTCTCTGAGTTCCTAGATCATGCCTATTGCCATTTTGAAATCATTGTGTTGTACACCATCTAAGTCATCTTTCTTGGGGATATTACTATGGGAGTACTAATTTTTGGTGGAGACTTATTGTTTTGGTTATTTATATTTGTGTATTTTTTATGGGACCTAGGCATTTGGGGTTAGGTCATTGGTAGTGTTTATTGGTATGGAAATCTTGCCTTTGATTTCTTCAGGAAGTATTTCAGACTGTTTCCAACTTTTTTTTTTTTTTTTTGTAGACAGGGTTTTTCTGTGTAATAGCCATGAGTATTGAGAAGATTGCTCTGTAGACCAGGCTAGCCTCAAACTCATAGAGATATACCTGCCTCTTCCTCCTCAGTGCTGGGGTTAAAGGTGTGCACTACCATCACCTGGTCCTGTTTAAAGCTTTTATTTTATTTTATTTTTAATTAAAAAATTAAAAAAATTTTTTCTTTTGTTTCCAGCTTTTAAGGTGGTTAACCAACTGTATGGGACTTAAGATTCAATCTTTTAGCAATTCAGTGTTGATGTTTGAATGAGTAATCAGAAGTATTTTCTGCTCATCTTGGGACAAGTATGGTTTCTAAGCTCAGGACCACTTATTCTGTAAAGTTAGATGATTTTCACAGTCCGTCTTATGGAGTCCGGAGGGAGGTGATCAGGAAAGCTGTTGTTTGTGGAGTTCTAATGTAAGCCTCAGATGCCACCAGAAGAGGAGGTGTAAGAGAAAGCCTCCAGGCAGGTAGGGGATCGTGGTCCTCAGTCAGGTTGTGGGGATGGGCAAATGGTTGAAGTTACCAGTGTGGATCTAGTGTCCCTTCCTGAAGAGGGGTGGTGCTTGGCGCGTCATCAACACTGAATCGCTCAAAGATGGAATCCTAAGCCCCATACAGCTGGCCAGCCACCTTGAACATTGGAAACAGAGTCTGAAATACCTGTTCAACAAACCAGAGGGAAGATTTCCATACCAATAAACACTACCAGTGACCTAACTCCAAATGCCTAGGTTCCATAAAAATACACAAATGTGGTATCGGAGGGTTGTTGGTGGGATTCTAGGTTCTTTTCCTATAGATGGAATGGATGGGTTTAGCAATGTGATTCTGGGGTTCTTCTTGAAACAGGGGTGTGAAGGGGTACAGGAAGTCAGGTGTGGGACACATGGCCCTCAGGCAGGGGTGGGGTGGTTGGGGTAGCTTGTGTTGGTCTGGAGTCCCTCGCTGTGGAAGGGTGGTCCTTCAGTCAAAGGGGCAGGAAAAGTTTATGGAGCAGGTCTACTGTTTCTGTATGGAGAGAGGGACAGGTGAGTGAAGAAGACATGCGTGTACTTGGAAGGAGTGGGCATGGTTGGAGGCTGGAGCCTAGGCTTCCCGACCATTGATGAGGGAAGAAGGAGAGGGAATTTGGCGGAGATAGATGGGGCTAATAAGCATGAAGATGGACATCCTATCTGTTGGGGGAATTCTGGAAGGTTCTGGAAGGAACGAAGACAGCAAGCGACAGACATCTGTTTATGGTGACTGTATTAATTACTTTTGTATCACTGTGATAAAACAGCCAACTTAGAGGAGAAAGAATTTCTTTGGGCTTGTGGTTCCTGAGGGACAGGATTCCATCGCGGGGAGAGAGAGAAAGGGCAGCAAGCAGTGAGCATGATGGCGGTTACTGGGCTTCACATCTTAAACTACAAGCTAGAGGCAGAGAGAAGGAACTGGAAGTGGAGAAGGGGTTCTCACTCCTCACACCCACCTCCAGTGGTGTGCTTCCCCCAGTAAGGCCACACCTCCCACACCACTTCACATGGTGCCATCAACTGGGAACTAGGTACACGAGCCTCTGGGGACACGCTCCTCTGGGGATACGCTCCTGTAGATCACCGCGATGGCACACGCTGTAGGGTGTGCTGAAGATGTGGCGGCAGGTGGACCAGGAACTCACTGATATATTTAAAAGAGTTTGCATGGATTTATATCTTGTCCAACTTAATACCAGTTACATATCTCTGTATTTGGCAGGGTCCTCTTGTGCAATCTAGGCCAGCCTTGAACTTGTAATTACTCTACCTCTGCCACCCAAATGCTGAGATTACAGGCATGCACTAGGGTATCTGGCTTTTAATTATCTGTTTTTGCTGAATTTTTTTTACCCTTATATTTTTGTGTGCATATGCCAAATCACATATTTTTAAAATGTTTTATTTTACATGTCTAAGTGTTTTGCTTGCATGTATGTGTGTATGCCTGGTTTCTGAGGAGGCCTGAATAGGGTATCAGGGCCCCTGGAACGGAGGTCACAGACAGTGGTTGTTGGGAACTGCGTGCAGGTCCCCTGTTAGAGCAGCAAGGGCTCTTAACCACTGAGCCACCTCTCCAGCGCCCATATTCTGTTCTAATAAGAGTTTTGATGCTTTCTGTTTTTCATATTTAACTCAGGCGTAATGTCTTTGCTGAGGCCGCTTCTTCTGGACGTGGTCCCGACAATTCAGCAGACAGCTGCTCTGGCTCTGGGCCGACTGGCCAATTACAATGATGACTTAGCAGAAGCAGTTGTGAAGGGCGACATTCTCCCACAGCTTGTTTATTCACTGGCAGAACAAAATGTAAGAAAAATTATCAAAATGATTTATGTACTTTTGGTTTTTATCTACAAATATGACAAGCTTGGCATGGTTGTGGGTTTGAAGGAATTGCGATGATTAGATGATTTTCATTTGGACTTGGTAGCAGCCTCTTTCCATTTTTGTTAATATATGGAAATTGTTAATATATAAAAAGAGTTCTTGTGAGTCATACATAAAGAACTGTGTGTCCATGGGAGCTTTTGAGGGAAGAGTATACAGCTCCTAGGTAAAGAAACAGTTTCATTCTGCAAGTTTCATATGAAGGAGGTTAGTGGAAAAAAATAATTCTTAAGGAGACAGAATGCCTTTAATGAAACGTTTGATAAGTAATATTTTTTTAATTAATTAGACAAGCATTTCCAGTCATTTAAATGCACCCTCTGATACTTTCCCAAAGAAAATCTATAAACAGTCAACAGGCTGTAAAAAGAAGCTCAATAACATTAGCAATTAAAAGCTATAATCCAAACCCGAATGAGATAATATCTCATATCTACTAGAATGGCCATAATAAAAATAATAGAAAATAAGTGTTAGTGATGATGAGAAAAAATTGAAACCCTCATGTGCTGTTGGTAGGCATATAAGATGGACAATTTCTATGACAAACAATTTGGAAAAGTGCAATAATATTGGTGTATTTACCATCTGATTAATCACTGATGTCAGGTGCTCACAACTACCTGTAATACCGGCTCCAGGGGATCTTGATGGCTCTGTCTTCCACAGGCAGACACACACATACACACACACACACACACACACACACACATGCATCACAGGCACACACACATATACACACACACACATCACGTGTTCAGACATACACAAAGAGAATTTTAAAAAGCCAACCAACCACTCAAATCTTTAAAAAGAAGAAAGCATAAAAAATGCCAAGTGAAAGATATCTGAACACTAAATGCTTATGCTATATAATCCCATTTATACAAAATGTCCAGAACATGCAGGTTCACAGAGACAGGAGCAGGTGGATGGTTTCCGGGCACGGGGGAAGACGGAGAAATGACCACTTGACTGCTCAGTCTTAAAGTTTCTGATAGGAACGAAGGAGACTGTGTCGACATGAATATGAGCATTGGTTTGTACACTTTGACATGAAAAAGGAGAATTGTATGATGTATTTTACTAGAGTAGGAATCATAATTGTGCAAAAATAATTTTTGGTATAGATTTGAGACCCATTTGCAAACGTCTCTGCAAAGACTCACACATCTTCATTTTCCTGTTCATGTTGCTTAGACTTTCCCCATGCAGGCTTTTTGCTCTCGTTGGATGGTAGGCTCTGTGGTTTTGAATTCCATTTTAAAGGTTTCAGAATTTTTTTGAATATGAGTTAATATCTACTAACTATAAAGAGAGAAGTAGTTCTAGGCAGGAAAGTGAGGAATAGTAAGAGTGCACATCACATCTTCATCTACCAGCCCACCTCCCTTCTTGGGAAACCTCATCTTCCTTTTTTTTTTTTTTTGAGGTATAAAGTCTTGTGGCTTTGTTTCATTAAAAAAAAAAAAACAGAATTTTTGTTCACTCTTTTTTCTTTTCTTTTTTTTATTTAGAATGATTTACTTATCATCCACAGGATTAAATTTCAGCCTGCCAGTTTTGAAGGAAAGCTTCCTCTCTGTCTGCTTCCCAGCATCCTCTCTGCCCTTTGCCCTTCCACCTGACTGCATGGCCTACCTTCCACGTTCGTGATACTTGTGCCTGATTGGGTCTCACCCTTTTTCTTTTTTTCATATCCCATAAGCACAGTTTCTCCAGTGTACACACACATAGAAACATTGTAAGCCAGGATCTGCAAGTGAGGCAGAATGTGTAGATTTTCTGCATCTTTAAAAGATTATTATTAATTCTTTACAAATATAACACAGTGTATTTTTATCACATTCACCCCTTCCCCCATCTCCTCCCATATCCAACCTCTCTACTTCAGCTTCTTAAAAAAACTTTGAGTTTTCTTTAACTTATTCTTCTTCAATCC
>OU015745.1:71718635-71730406 GCA_907169655.1 Acomys percivali | reverse complement strand
CACACACACACACACACACACACACACACACACACACACACACACACACACACACCAGGACAACCATTGTTGAGGTTTCAGATGTCCAGGGTTTCCTTATTTTTAATAGCTGAGTAGTATTCCATAGTGTAAATGTACCATAGTTTCTTTATCCATTCTTCAACTGAGGGACACTTAGGTTGTTTCCATGATCTGGCTATTATGAACAAGGCTGCTATGAACATGGTTGAGCATATGTCCTTGTTGTGTGCTGGAGCATCTTCTGGGTATATTCCAAGGAGTGGAATAGCTGGCTCTTGAGGAAGCCCTATTCCCAGTTTTCTGAGATAGAGCCAAATAGATTTCCAAAGTGGTTGTACAAATTTACATCCCCACCAGTAATGAAGGAGTGTTCCCTTTTCTCTACATCCTTGCCAGCATATGCTTTCCCTTGAGTTTTTGATTTTAGCCATTCTGAGAGATGTAAGGTGTAATCTCGGAGTATTTTGATTTGCGGTTCTGAGACAGAGCCTCTTGTAGCCCAGGCTAGCCTGAAACTTCCTATGCATCTGAGTCTGGCCCTGAACTACTGATCTCCTTGCCTCACCTTTTTAAGAGACATGTGCCACCATGCCCAGTGGTCAATAACTAACAGAAATATGACTATTATATAAATGAATTATACCCATCATGCTTGGCATTCTCTTGGTTTCCCTCAGGTGGATGTGGTGTGTGGGAGATCACCTCCTCCATCCCCTGTATCAGTCACCGTGAAAGAGAGCTTGCTCAAGAGCCAGTCACCCATCCTCACTCACTAACTTCTCTTGGACCTACAGAGTTATCTCAAGCTGTGGTGGATGCAGGAGCAATCCCTCTTTTAGTTCTCTGCATCCAGGAGCCAGAAATTGCTTTGAAAAGGATCGCTGCCTCAGCCCTCAGTGATATCTCAAAGCACTCTCCAGAGTTAGCGCAGACGGTGGTGGATGCAGGAGCTATTGCCCACTTGGCCCAGATGATCTTCAACCCGGATGCAAAACTGAAGGTAAAATAAAAGGACGCGAACACACAGATAAGCCGGTGCTTTTATAGTCTAAGAAAAATGAGAATACACACAGGTTATATATAGTAAAAGAATTAGTACATGTAATTGAAAACATACAAATATATTATGCAATTTGTCTTCTAATATGTGAAAATAATGCTATTAGGATGATACAGTTAAGATATGATTGGGGAAAACTGTTTCATTTGCTCTTCTGCTATGATAAAAACAGCAGGACCAAAGAAACTTGTGGGAATAAGGGTTCATTTGGTTTCTGTGCTGGAGGCCATCACTGAGGGAAGCCAGGGCAGGAGCTCCAGGCAGGGACCTGGAGGCAGGCACTGAGGCAGAGGCCACAGAGGATGCTGTTCACCGGCCTGCGGTCCTGCCTTGTTTCTTCCTTTCACAGCTCAGGTCTGTCTGCCCAGTGATGGCACTGCCCACAGTGAGTTGAAGCCTCCTACATCAAGTAGCAGCTAAGCAACTGCCCCCAGATGTGTCCATAGGCCAATACAATTTGTTAAATTCTTCATTTGATGTTCCCTCTTCCCAGGTGGCTGTAGGGTTATGCCAAGTTGAGAACTGAAGCTAACTATAACGTTCCATTCCCGTCAACTTTGACATACAAGCACATCACTTTAAATGATAACCTTTTCTTTCTTGTTTGTCCCCAAGACCTAACATTAACGTCATAATGTAAAATACAGTACAATCTCAAAAGTCCCTTAGGCTTTATAAACTCCAGCACTGTAAAACCTCACTGTCTCTTTAAAAATCCAGAGTCTCTTAACTGTGGGCTCCTGTAAAAAATATATTACATACTCTTTTTATTCCAAGATGGAAAAACCAGGGTACATCAGATCAAAGTAAAATCAATGTCCAACAGTATAGCTCAGTGGCTGATATCTGGGACTCACGCACGATATTTTGGTCTCCGAAGGCCCCTCTCTACCTCTGCCATCTGTAGCGCACACAGCCAGCCTGGTAGGCTCAGGCCAGCTTCACTCCATGCCTGCTGCTTGCCTTTTTAGCTCCAATATGGTAGCGTCTCCACGTAACCGAGCCTGAACTGTCACCAATGAATGGCTTCCCATGGTTTCTTCAATACCTCTGACCTGCCACCTGGTGCCATGCCTCAGCTTTGCCCAAAGACCCCTGCAGCCCCAAGGATTCCTCTGTAACTGAGGCTGTGCCTTCACCAGGAGCCTGTCCTGGCTGCTGCCACACAGCTCCAAGCCTTAGCTGTTCTCCATAATTTCTTTATGCCTTCACAACCAGCACTGCACGGGACTAGCATAAATCTTTTAAAACTATATCTGAATTATGAGGGGGGACTGTTGGATTCGGTATAACGTTTCATTTCATTTTTGCTTGACAGCGTCAGGTCCTTTCAGCTCTCAGTCAGATTGCAAAACATTCTGTGGACCTGGCAGAGATGGTCGTTGAAGCAGAGATTTTCCCTGTTGTACTTACCTGCCTGAAGGACAAAGATGAATACGTGAAGAAAAATGCTTGTACCTTAATTAGAGAGATCGCTAAACATACACCGGAGGTAAAAAAACAAAAACCAACTGAACAGCAAGCTTCAAGGTGCACTTGCACTTAGTTTTAGTGAACACCAGTATTCCTGGCCTTTGCCCACTAGATAGCTGAATTATCTCTCTCCCAAGTGGTAACAACCGACAAGTAACTTTGTACATTGCTAAATGTTCTGTAGGGTGTAAAACCCCCTTCAGCTGAGAACTGCTGAATTTTATTAATCTAGCTGGAGTTTAACATCCAGTTTCTAGTCACTTACAGCTTTCTATTTCTAGTTGTAAGGACTGTGGAACTCTGTCATGTTCAACATTTTGTGTCATCTAGGAGCCATGAGATGATATGTTATGTTTCTGGGTCAGTTCAGAATATAAAGATGCCCTGGCCAAGTATCAGTTGATTTACATGTGGGAAAAAAACCCCATGAAGCAAGCCTGTGTTGGTTCTGAAGTTTTTATCCTTTTTTCCGTGTGTGCATGCTTTGCTTAGCAAGTTTTAATTTTATCATATATTAGTCCCCAGGTTTCATATATCTTTATTTGTATGGATTTTTTGTAATTGAAGTACAATCAGCTTAGCAGTCATTGCCAGCAAGAGGCAAGTAGATTAGACTATTCTGAATGTCCGAGCTTTGAGTGATTAATATAAGATGAATAATTAGTTAGTTATGAGTGTCTTGATGAAGGATGCTAACATCCATGACAGGAGGGATAAAGCTTCTGCCACTGATGTGAAGGAAACTAAACTACAGAATAAGGCTCTTCTGTCTCTCAACAGCACGACTGCTACACTTGCATATCTCTTTGGAAAGTACAATAGTTTCTCTAAATCACAGCTCAATTTTATCAATTGTTTTTTATTTTATTTTTTTCTTTTTCTTTTTAAAAATATTTTATTAATTTATTCCTATTACATCTCAATGGTTATCCCATCCCTTGTATCCCCATATTCCTCCCTTCCTCCCATTTTTCCCTTACTCCCCTCCCCTATGACTCTGACTGAGGGGGACTTCCTCCCCCTGTATATGCTCATAGGGTATCAAGTCTCTTCTTGGTAGCCTGCTATCCTTCCTCTGAGTGCCACCAGGTCTCCCCATCCAGGGGACATGGTCAAATATGGGGTACCAGAGTTCCTGTGAAAGTCAGACCCCCACTCTCCACTCAACTGTGGAGAATATCCTGTCCATTGGCTAGATCTGGGTAGAGGTTTACTGCATGTATTATCCTTGGCTGGTGCCATAGTTTGAGCAGGATATTTTTCTTTTTATTCAATTATATTTTTTCAGTTGTTTTTTAAGTCCTAAGTAAAGTGTGGTCAAGCCATATTTAAAGATCATCTTATGTAATCTGGGCTTTTGTTCTCTGTCCCTCAGCTTTCACAGCTGATTGTTAATGCAGGAGGTGTGGCTGCTGTGATTGACTGCATTGGGTCCTGCAAAGGGAACATCCGGTTGCCTGGCATCATGATGCTGGGTTACGTAGCTGCTCATTCTGAGAACCTGGCCATGGCGGTGATCATCTCCAAGGTGTGTGGTTGTTCCACACCTCATGATGCACTAGGCTGTTGTAAGGTGTTGGCTCTGTTTTTTAACAATTAAAGTTTATTATACAACCCAACTAGCTTACACAAGAGGGGAAAAAGGTTAAAGGGACAAAAGAGTGAACCTTCCGGTATCCGTTCCACGGGATGAGTCCTTAGGTGTCTCTCTGGCCCGCGTGCTGGTCCAGCCTGTCCGCTGCTCCACACGCACTCAAGCCCGGGCTGACCCTCTTGTTCTCTCCTCCCCACCTGCCTGAGTCACGTGGTAAGGGCGGTCTCCTTCTCCAGTTGAGGGTCAATTAGAAAAACAATAGCCCAGTTGGGGTTCCCAGGTCTGCTTCCTGAATTTCAGGCCCAGGATGGCTCCACTCAGTCTGTCACAAGGTATTCATGGGGTGCCCCAAGGGTAAAGCCCGCCAAGATTGCTTCCACCTGTGACAAAGCTTAATCTTTCCCACAGTAAGGTAGAACCATAAAGTGATGTTCGCCATCAGAAGAGAAGATATAACTCAACAGAGCAAAAAACAAAGTTACCCATTTTTTTCAGTTGTTTTACTGTTGAATTCAGTGCTTGTTGGCATGTTTCCTAGAGTGAACTAGAAAAATGGCTGAGATCACAGAAAAAATTGTTTTATTCAGTGTCTGCTACCAATAATTATTACCGCCTGTAAGTATTACAGCTATATGGAATTTATCTGTTAAGTATATGTATATATTAAACAACTAATTTGCATATTTGAAAACATACCAAGCACACTGTGGTTACAAAGGTCATAGCTGGGTTGTGGCCCACGCCATTAATCCTGGCCCTATGGAGCTGAGCAAATCTCATGAATTCCAGTCAGTGCGTCTTCATAGTAGACCCTGTCGCAACAATACAAAACCAAACCAAACCAAACAAACAAACACATTACAAAAGATTTGACCACTAGTCACTTTCTTTGCTCTCAGTGGTCTTTATATTCCTCTATTTCCTGTCACGTAGATATGGACACGTCTCTCACAAATGGGTTTCTTTCCTCAGGCTGAAGTTGGGCGTGTGCACAAACAGCAGATAGCAAGGGTGTGCTCTTGTTTCATTGCTCCAGCGAGATTAAAAACATTTTTTATTTGGGTTTATATCAATCTATCTTTGAATAAACTCACTAGGTAGTGTAGCTTAGGACCATAGTAGGTGCTCACAAAATGTGTTGGTGCAGACCTATTGATTTCCTGAAGAATGCTTCTGAGGCAGTGTGCTCATGGAGAGCCTCCAGCACAGACGGCCTGCTGCTGGTCCCCACACAGGACCATGAGAGCTTTGCCGTTCCTGCCAGACAGAACAAAGAGCAGCCTGGGATTGTTATCTCCTGCTCCACGGGATGCTCTGCCCTTTGATCCCACCCTTCTATGTTTGTACTTGTGTTATCACAGGCTGTGACAGTGACTAGGACAGTGGTGGTCCTTTTATAAGAGCTGCTGTAAGGATGTCACCAGGGAAAGGATGATGGAAGTTTGATGACTGATCACTTCCTGGGCATGCAGCTCAGGCAGCATGGAAGCTTCCCTCATTCATGGTGGGTGGCTGTGGTTGCCAGTCCTTCCTTTGTTTTTTTTTCAGTTTTCTGGAGATGAAAGTGAAATATATCCCACTTGCTCATATTATTTCAATTTTAGTCTACCATAATAATCTTGTTCTCAGATTTACTGTAATTGGTAAAAGTTAAATATGTGTGTGTGTGTGTGTGTGTGTGTGTGTGTGTGTGTGTATTGATGAAGATTGAACCCAGGGTTCCACATATGCTGGGCAAAGACTCTTGGCTCTACCCTCAGTCCTTGGTTAACTTTTTTTTGTTTGTTTTCTTGACACAGGGCTTCTCTGTGCAGCTCTGACTACCCTGGAACTCAATGTGTAGACCAGGCTGGTCTTGGACCCAGAGTTCTGCCTGTCTCTGTCTCCTGAGTGCTGGGACTAAAGGTGTGCACCACCATACCTGGCTCCTTGGTTATCTTTTTAAAACAGGGAAAATAAAAGTTTTATGATGCTAATCAGTTTTATTTGGTCACAGTAGCAATTGGTTTTGCGTGGTGCATGACATCTGCTGTTCCTTTGATCGTCCCTCCATTTGCGGAGTAAAAGCTAATAGGGATATAAGGATAGTTAGGTTATCTTGTTACAGATGCTTAATACAGTTTGGTTCTAATTCGTTTGTTGACTTGTTCAATGGTAGGCCTTGTGATGTGCCCATTTCTTGAGCCATATAGGAGAAAGGAAAGAAGGCCAAAATGTCTTCTTTCGATGTCTGAGAGGCAACGAAGATTCATGCCGTCCGCTCTGGCTTTACGTGTAACACTTGCTCTTTGGGTCTCCCGCAGGGTGTGCCCCAGTTGTCAATTTGCCTGTCAGAAGAACCAGAAGACCACATTAAAGCTGCCGCTGCCTGGGCCTTAGGGCAGCTGGGAAGACACACTCCAGAGCATGCCAGGGCTGTGGCCGTCACGAATACTCTGCCAGTTCTGCTTTCTTTGTACATGTCACCGGAGAGCTCTGAGGACCTGCAGGTGAAAGTGAGTGCTGGTCTTTATGGTTTGGGAAGATTTGTTAGGTAGGACTAGTTTTTTTTTTTTAAATATGTGATATAAAGTCTTTTACTTTTTGATGGGCAATATTTTTCTAAATCAAGAAATATAAATGAAAATGAAATTTAAATATAAACTTAGACACTAAAGGTAGAGTAAGAAGGGTAAAAAGTTCAGTCATCTTTGGCTACATAGTGATTCCAAAGTCAACTTGAGCTACGTGAGACCCTGTCTTGAAAATAAAGATAGAAAATTATCAGAAAAATTAAGATTACTTTTCTTAGCCAGCACTTGAGAGGCAGAGGCAGGCAGATTTCTGTGAGTTCGAGGCCAGCTTGGTCTACAAAGAGAGTCCACGAGAGCCTGGGCTCTGTGTAACAGATAAACCCTGTTTCGAAAAACCAAAAGAAAATAATAATTTAGCCATGTGTTTTAAAAAACATTCTCTACAGATATCAAATTGTTTATAAAAATCAATGTTGTTTTATAAATTCTACATTTCTATTGATGAAGAATTATTTTCATGATATTTTTATTAAAGTTTGTGTGTGTGTATGTGTGTGTATGTGTGTGTGTGTGTGTGTGTGTGCGTGTGCGTGCGTGCAGAAGCCAGAGAACAGCATGTGGGGTTCGCTCTCTCCTTCCACCTTGTGGGTCCCTGCAGATTGAATCTGGGTTTTCAGACTTGGCAGCAAGTACCTCGACTCACTGAGTCATCTTGTCATCCCTGCCTCTCCTTTCTAATGTGTTTTAATTTATCAACTGTGGTTTATTTAACAGAAATTGAGTATTTGCTTCCAGCCGCTTCCTAGAGACTAAACTGAGAATTGTAGGAATGGCATCGTTCTTTTTCCCCATTCTCTAAAGTCTCTTTAATTATGTTAACTGTTGTGTTACAGATTTAGAATGTAGTTTGGTCAATTCTGCTTGATTTGATACTACCTCACTGGGCAAAGCTGTATCTGAAAATATCAGGTGTCTTCTTATGGTATTTTCATTTACCATTCTGTAGCAGCTTTCAGACTATAAGGCCACGTGGCTGTTCATTTTGACCCAAAAATCATGTTACCATTTAAGTAAGGGTTTTATTGCTTTGATAAAGTAATGTGACCAAAACCAATTCAGGGTGGAAAGGATTTATATGACTACTATATTCTGGATTTCAGCCCGTTGAAGGAAAGAGTTCAAGGCATAAGCCTAGAGGCAGGAACTGAAGTAGAATCCATGATAGAACCCGGATTCCTGGCTTGCTCCTCATGGCTTTCTTATACAACTTAGGTCCATCTGCCTAGGGTTGGCATCATCCACAGCGGGCCGGGCCCTCCCACTTCAGTCATTAATCAAGAAAATGCCTGATGGATTTACCAATCGGTTGGGGCCATTTTCCTCAATCAAGATTCCTTCTTCCCAAAAGACTTTTACTTGTGTTAAGTTGACATGAAACAAACCAACCAATCTTCTTCTATAAACGTTCCCTAATCCCTCGGAAAGCCAGAGCGCAGCCATCAATTAGCATTTCTTCCATGCTGTCACTATCTGTCTGCTCCTGTCTTATTCTAAACTCTTCAATAAAAACTAAGATATTTTATCTGATAACCTTACCTGTATCTGTTATGAAAATATTTGTTTTTATTTGTTTTGATTTAGAGAAATTTATATTAAATGTTTTATCTTAGTACCTATTGTGTACTATTTCTAGAATATTTAATATTAATTAATGCCTATTGTGTTAGTTATTTCATTTTTAGAAGTTTTACTGAGATCAAATTCATACACCATCCATTTTAGTCATTTAAAGTACGTAATTAAAATAGTATTCAATATAGTTACAAAATACAAAAGTATCACCAAAGATTAATGTTTAAACCTCTGTATTTCAATCAATAGACAAAGAGAGGTTAGGTAAAGAGGAAGGATCTGGGGACACACACGAATGGGGTAGCACATTCCATGAGTGGACTGGAGGTGGAAACAATAGAGGGGTAATCATGTTGAGGGGAGATGGGGCGGAGGGAGAGACAGCTGGAAGTAGGGGGCACTTGGGAGGTGGTGTGGAAACCTAATGTAATGGACTCTTCCTGGAATCTATGAAGGCGACTCTAATGAGGACTCCTAGTAACCGAGTCCCCGCTGGCCATCTCTTCCAGCCAGCTGAGGCTGCCAGCGGTGGGTCTAGGTTACGTTCAACTGAGTAGTTGGCCAGGGAGTCCCATACAAATCCCTAAACAACCTAGGCTGCTGTTAAGACAATGATGGCTCTCCACAAATTTATAGCAGGGTCCTGTTGTTGAGGAGACACCCACACAACTCATTGAACTTGGAGAAGCGGAGTAGGTGCCTGCATGGAGCCCTCATCTCTATGTCTCTCTGGTGTGGGAAATTACTTTGCTGGCCACCCAACGAGAAATGTGGACACCAAACCAGCCACAAAACCCTTTACTTTCAATCTGTCCTGCCTACAAAATATGCCAGGGCAGTGGTGGCCCAGAACTTGTGGGAGCAGTCATTGCTTGGGTAACCAAGTGCCAGAGACTAGATAGCCCAGAGAGCTAGGGTAAAAGCAAGCAGAACTAGTTTAAAAACATCTGTAAGATGATTTCTAATGAGATTCGGTGCCTTATCCAGTCGCTGCCAGACAGGCTTTCTCCTGCAGCAGACCGGAACAGACGTGGAGATGCACAGCTACATAGTACACGAAGAGCCAGTCTGTACTGGAGAGCTCCAGACAGCTCCTCTCTGAGCTCAGGGAACCCTCTTGGAAGAGGAGGCGGAAAGACTGTAAGGGCGAGAGGGGACAGAGGATGCTAGGAGAACACAGGCACACACAATCTCAAAACCCACATACTGCTACGGGTAAAGTCATAGCTGAACCTCAGCACCACAGTGGTAGACGATTCAGTGCACAATGCTGATCAACTGACAGGTCATCTGGGCAAAATATAAATAAGATGTTGAAGACATGCACAGCAAGTATTTGCATAAATATTTGGTGGTAGTAAATTCTCCTCTACAATCTATAACCTTACTAGCCCCGGGGAGCCGGCTAGGTTCTCAGCACTAGGCACCCTTCCTCTCCTCTTTAGCTGCCCTTATGTCCAACTAGATAGTCACTAGTTACTGCCAAGATATTAGTGCCACTAGTGCGCCTTTAGAGATATTTCATCACGTGGCTACTGGTGTGGTTCCCAGGCATCACAGCTGGGTAAGACGACTGGTTCCTTCCCTCCACTGGTGACTTGTAGAGTACCTCTTGGTATTATGAAAGCTATATCTCACGAGGGAGCGTGTCATGGCAGATTAATCTCCAGCAGTCCACGTTCTGTCTGAGCATTGTGTGGTAGAGACTTGTGTTCAGTCTCTGGGAGGCAACCAAGGGCAACAGCAATAGCCTATATTGGTTTGGCAGTCTCTTGGACTCCCCTGCCCAACAAAGTGAAGGGGATTCTCATGGTCATATCTGGTGCTGGGTTTTTGTTGTTGTTGTTGTTAGCCTATGGCTTGATGGGGAGACCTGGTGGCACTCAGAGGAAGGATAGCAGCCTACCAAGAAGAGACCTGATACCCTATGAGCATGTACAGGGGGAGGAGGTCCCCCTCAGTCACAGTCATAGGGGAGGGGAGTAGGAGGAAACTGGGAGGGAGGGAGGAATGGGAGGATACAAGGGATGGGCTAACAATTGAGATGGATGTAATATGAATAAATTAATAAAATATTTAAAAAAATTAAAAGTTCTCCAATAGCAAATATATATATATATATATATATATATATATATATATATATATATGTAATTCCTTCTGGCTTTTCAAACATTTTTAGTTCTATTTTCTCTCCTCTCTTCCTTTCCACGTGTATTGACTTTCCCTTCCCTTTCCCAATTAAGTCTCCCCTACTTCTCACTTTATGTCATTGGTACCCTGTTAGTCCCCCTCTAATGCTCTTATAGCCCCCCACCACATGTTTCAGGGGACACACTGACCTATGATGATCTGGGGCAAGAATGTGAATGAACGAGAACCTGCAGTGCTCATTTTTCTGGGACTGGGCCTCTCAATAATATTATATTAATAAAAATACTAATTTTCTAGTTCTTTTAAAGTTTCTTTTGAGTCAGAGTTTCTCTGTGAGGCCTTGGCTGTCTTGGACTCGCTTTTGTAAACCAGGCTGGCCTCAAACTTACAGCGATCCACCTGCCTCTGCCTCCCCGACTGCTGGGATGAAGCTAGGTACCACACCAAGCTTAACTTTCTAGTTCTACCCATTTACCTGAAATTTTAATCTTTCTCTATAGCTGAGTTGTGTTGCATTGTGTCTACCTACCACATTTACATTGTGTGTACCTACCACATTTACATTGTGTGTACCTACCACATTTACATTGTGTGTACCTACCACATTTACATTATTTGTTTGTCACTTGAAGGGTATTCATATTGTTTTCGTTTCCTAGCTACTGTGAATAGAGCAGCAATGAACATGGCTGAGCAAGGATCTGTGGAGTAGGATGTCAGATCCTTTGGACATAAGACAAGGAGTGGTTTAGCTGAGCCATAGGGTAGATTTAGCTCTAACGGTCTGAGAATTCTCCATATGGGTTATCAGTTGCTGTGCAAAGTTTGTAATCCCACCAATAGTGGATGAAGGCTCCCTTTCTGCCATATCCACTCCAGGATTGGTTGTTGGTTGGTTGTTGGTCTTTGCTATTCCGAGTAGGGTAGGATGAACTCTGAGTGTTATTTTGATTTGCATTTCCCTAAATGATTAAAAAATGATGAACAGTTTCAAAAATATTTTTCAGCTGTTTTATTTCTTCTTCTGAGAACTCTCTGTTCAGGCCCTCTGAACCACCAGAGTCCTATATTCCAGGTGTCCTGTGTCTTCAGCAATAGGGGCTCATCCTTAACCCCTGAGAGGCGACCAAGGTCTACATCAGTTCTCTATATTGTTTTGGAAGTCACTTGGACTACTTCACCAACCATGGAAAGGAAGTTTCTTGTGCATGGCACTGGGGTTCTTATTAGTCTGTGGTTCTTTTGGAGAGACTTGCCAGCCCATAACTTCCTTTAAGGTGTGTGTGTGTGTGTGTGTGTGTGTGTGTGTGTGTGTGTGTGTGTG
>OU015745.1:71617987-71709974 GCA_907169655.1 Acomys percivali | reverse complement strand
AGTGGACTACATCAGACTCAGACTTTATATACTTTTTATATTAGATGTAGTAATGGGGTCAGAAAAGATTTCAATAAAATGTTACAAACAGCATTAGAACTGTCCTTTTGTGTTTTTTATAATTTATTTTTATTTTTTTACATATACATTTATATTATTACACATATATACAATAAAGTACCTACGGCAAGACGAACCATGAAACAATCAGGAATTAGAATCATGAAGCAATTAGGAATTCCTTTTGTGTTTTATATCTAGTGATTTTCTGACGTTGGGAACTTGTCTTTGGACTTAGTCTTCGACTGCTAGTATGTGTGTGTCTTTGGGCCAAGAGGGATCTTCCTTAAGGAGGTCTCACCCGGAGGTCAGCAGGTCAGCCTAGGCGGCCTCGGGCCACATTGGAACCAGTCTTAAAAACCTAGTTTCTAGCTTCCTTCTTGTACTCCTCAGCCTTTGATTTTTCATTAAAAGAAGTATTCATTTAGTCCGAACATTTTTCTGGACTCATCTCTGTCACTAATATTTTTCAACAATGCACATCTTTGTTTTATGACCAGTGTTCAACAATCTATTTTTTACTTATGTCAAATTAGAATCACTATCACTGCACAGGTAAATGTAATGTGCCATTCTTCTTTTGACGTTCCCCAACAGCGCATGACCACTGTCCTCTTAGGGACCCATACAGCATCTAAGGGGTCAAGGATTTTTATGACCTATTTGAAGACTTTTCTTCCTGAATTGATTAGGCCCCTTTCTTTATATAAAGCTTCATATATATGGGTGGTGACAATGGCTATTTAGAGTCCATGCGTATATTGATACCTGTCCCTGCTACTGGTTAGAGGCCTATGGTCAGCACCAAGTTCTGCCATTTGTGCTGAGCATCACTTTGGCAGAGATTTCAGCTCAGTGGTAGAATCTAGGTCATCATGAAGTATCCCCAAAGGCATTTTCCTTCTTTCATAAAATTATTAGGGGTGAAATACTCATGGCAGAGTCCTTGAGGGCTGGTCTAGTCATGTGGGAAGAGCCTTATGCATAGCTTTAGTGTAGTCACGATCTGGATTCCCTGGTCTAACATGCAGTAGGATCTCCAGGGTGTGTGTCCACACTTCTTAAATAACTATATGGGTTTCTCACATGGCTTTCATTCCCCGATACCTGACCATCTAGGCATTAGTCAGCCAGTGTTTATTTACCATTAATACCTTAATGTCAATACTGAGTGTGACATTTGGACTGTTAGTTCATATACCAGCGTCAGTTTGTCAGCTTCTGGCACTAAAGGGGCCATGGTTATGCACATCCATAGGCAGGGTAGCCAGCCTTGGGCAGTGAAACCAAGTTCTAGGAGAGATGTGTCATTGCATCAGGACCTCCTCTGCTATGTCAGTATGCTCATGCACACACAAGGACTCGGACATCTGTGGGAGTCCCAGGCCAGGAGCATCAGTGAGGACCTGCTTTATTTCAAAGACCTTTTATACTCACTTCCATAACAAAGTTCTCTTGCTCTTCCATCTGTAGACTCATAAAGGGATTTCACTAAGACAGAGATATCAGAGACCTAGAGTCTACAGAAACACGAGGCTCTGAGGAGTGATGTTGGGTTGACAGAAATGTGCCAGGATCCATGCATGCGGAAAGGGCCTATGGCAAGCCAATGAGCATCCTGAGGCACTCCACCATTGTTTGAAAGGCTGAGCAAAGGGTGAGCCCTGGCTGAGGCATGACTCCGGGGACTTTGTCTCTATGCTTCTTGCTGCCGCTGACATGCCTTTCCATGCTTGTCATTGCTGTATCTCTAATGCATCTGGCATGTCATAAAGAATCCTCACTGCTCTGGTGTAATTGCTTTACTCTATTGGGCAGATTTCCTGCAGAATCAATATGAAGATAATGCTATCATTCCTGATAATGATTTTATATAAGTCTCTTATCTGATTCAAGTAATTCTAAGCTTCCCCCACCCTGCAGACTGGCAAAGTTTTGCATAAAGAGTCCATGAATGTTCACACATCAGTAGCACATAAGCTGCAACAGGGAGAAGAACAGGATCAAGACAGATTTATTATCTAAGGTAAATATTTGCTTTAGGTTGGAAATGAAGTCATGAGTCTTGGTATGCACCATGATAGATAGCCATGAACAGAAAATAATTAACTAATTGTGGAATGAAAGACTGATAGAAATATTATTCTGAACTTATAATGAGCTCATGGAACTACGAGATAGCTGGAAAGGGTTTAATTAAGTGTGAACCTTAATGGAAAGACATATAAACAATAATCCTGCTGTAACCCCTTGGGCCCCATTAAACTTAAGCCTTATTACATGAAAAATTGTTGCCCTGAACTCTCAATGAGCCCATAGGATGATGACATAAATAATAAATGTTTACTTAGATATGAGGCTTACTGAAAAAATATAAATCAACAATCCTGCTGTGTAATGAATATTGTTTTAATTGCTTTTATGGCCATGAGATAATTTTTCTTCTGACACAGAAGACTTTGCTTTAGAGGATATGAAAGGCACCAAGAAATAATAAACACTATGGTTGATAGAGCTTTGCTTTATGTGCCATACACCAAATATGTTTGAATGTATGTATGTATGTATGTATGTATGTATGTATGTATGTATGTATGTATATATGTTGTTTGTTGAAGTTAGATTTCTGCTCTATTCATCATCCACCAAAAATGTTTGTATGATTGTCTGTACGTATGTATATCATTGGTTGGAGCTGGAGCTTCTGCTTAGTCCAACATCCAACAAATATGTGTCTGCCTGATTGTCTCTTATATATATGTGTGTGTGTGTGTGTGTGTGTGTGTGTGTGTGTGTGTGTGTGTGTAAGAGAAAATAAATGGTGTGTTAGAGCCTATGTGCAAGAGCCTCACTTTATCCACCAACCAGATGTGTATATGTGTATATGAATATATGTACATATGTCTATGTATGAAACTGTTAGAACTTGTCAGGGCTTTGCTCTACCAGATGTATACATGTTTATATGTACGTATGCAGGTACGTAAGATGGTTTGAGCTTTGCTCCATCTAGACATTGTGTAAATAAGTTTGCATGTCTGTATGTTTGTCTCTCTATTTGCATGCATGTATGTATGTGTGAGATGTTGGAGCCTGCTTTGTTTCATCCTTTGAATGTTGTTTTTCCTTTTTCATTTTCTTTCTTGATGGTTCATAAGGAGTTAATGAGCTCCAGATTCCTCGTCTGCTGTCTCAGAGTAAAAGCCTGGAGTCTTTTGGAGTCTTTCACAGGCTTAGGTAATTAAGTTCCTTTTCTTTAAAAAAAAATTTAAAAATTCATTATAATTTATTCAGTTCATATCCCGATAGTTATTCTTTTCCTTGTATCTTCCTGTTCTCATCCTCCCTCCCTTTTCCTCCTTAGTCCCCTCTCAGCCCTCTGACAGAAGGGGACCTCTTCCTCCACCATCTGACCACAGCCTATCAGGTCTCACCTGGATATCCTGCCTCCCCTTTCTCTGTGTGCCCACCGGGCCTCCCTGCCAAGGGGAAGTGATCTTCCTGGGTCCAGATCCGCTGGACTTGACGGTCTCCTTGTGGGGCTCCTGAACCCTCCAGGTCCTTCCATTCCCCCAACTCTTCCACACAACTCACAGCGCTTCTCTCACAGTCCAACAGCAAGTCCCTGCATCAGTCCAGATGCCCTGCTGGGTGGAGTATCTCAGAGAACATCTATGTTGGGCTAATAATCTTTTCTTTACCTCCTGCAGCTAATCCAGAGGAGGCCCCAAAAAGCCAGAAAGCTAACAGCTCTGTCAGTCTAAAAGTTAAAAGAGCTTAAAACTACAAACAATGGCTGGCCCCAAGAAGCCAGGAGCAACCAGATCTTTGGCTTCTTTCTTCCAAATGCTATGTCCTGCCTCAGTTTCCCCTGCATTAAAAACTGGTCTTGTACAGTAATGGGATTGAGAATACATCTTGTTTCCTCACTGGGACAAGTTCCTGCTATTCATAGGGTGAATAGCAATGTATTTGACTTTCTTGACAGTGGGCCTTTTTTCTTGAAACCTCCTATGAAAGGGTGAGGATCTGTCATGCTCTTCCTTGGACTCCTCCTGTGTCCATCCATCCAGCGACAAGTTATCCACGTATTGCCACGTTGGTTCACTGGGGAGGTTTTTAAACCAGAGTGTGAAAATGTTGGAGAAAATTTGAATCTCCAAGACATTCTGGTTCAGTTCAATTGGCCTTTGTTATCATTTTCAAGGTTTTCCCTCTGTAAGGTAAAGGTTGGTTGACTCTGAAAGACACGGTGGATACAGTAAAAGGCATCCTTAAGGTCTAGACATCTGAAGAAGGTAGAAATCTAGGAGAGGTAGGGGTTAGGGACAGTTTGTTTTAGGGTAATGGTAGCCTGGCTCACTAATTATGTATCTGTTCCTGGATTCTAAACTGGCAGAAGAGGTACATTCTTGGACAACTAGCATGGTTGGAGGGTTTCATAATTTAAACACCATTCCAAGTGCTCTAGACCCCAGTTGTACCTTGCAAAGGATGAAATATGGTTTTAATGAATTACTTGTTCTCTGGCTTTAGGTCTCTTACTATTGGGGCTTATGTTCTAGGCTAATCTAGGAGGATTGTCTTCAACTCATATTCTGGCAATCCTGAAGTGTAGGTCCCTGCTGCGGTCTCTTATCGAGACTGTAGAGATACCATTCTTCTTGTGGGGGGCATGACAGTCATGGTTTTTGATTCTTTATTCCCTAAGATCAGGGCTGCTTGGCCACAGGAGTTGAAAGTTACCTGTGTCTGCAGCTTTCCCAGTAGGTCTTGATTCACTAAAGCCACAGGATAGCTGAGGAGGTGGAGTAATTTAATGATTTATGGCTGCTTAAATTACCTTTGGCTTCCATAATAGTGGCTTTTCTCTGTGAAGAGGGTCCAAGGGTTGAGTAACCACACACAGTTCTACTCTAGAACTACCATGAAGTCAATGGCTTTGTCCCTACAGCTTACTTGGACCAAAGGTTCCTGGGAACCTAACAGAATGGATCCAGTTCTGTCCTAGTTTTCTTCATAATTTTCCTTGGCAGCCAGACTAACACAGGGGCCTCTTTTTTTTTACCTTGTTACTGCACTGGTTGCTAATGCCTTTGAAGCCTTCAGTCTCCCCTGTCCATGAGAATCTGGTTAAGATGTGGGGACAGCCATTCTTCCAGTAGTGTGTTTGGCAGCAGTGAGCACACAGGTTCCATCCCAATGTTGTCTCTGGGTGAGGCAAGTTTTTTATTTATTGATTCCTTCTCTCGGCTTTTGCTTCAGTCTGGTGGGGAACTTTTCTAGGAGTCTCTACCATCTCACCAGGACAGCAGCAAACAGATCCAACTTTTCAGCTAATGAAGACTTTCATTGTAACCTCTAAGAGCTGACTGGCATTCCTTCTAACAAAACTTTCTAATTTATGTAATTTGTATTGGATGTATCCTTGGGCATGACTGACAAAGGCTGCACTCATCATTTTCTATTCTTGATTGCTTCTGGGTCAAAGGAATAATAATAATAAGGGTGGAATGCTTCACACACCCTCTGAAGACTTGACTAGGGCTTCCTTCCGGTCCCTGAAGCAGCTCTGAGGGTTTGCTAATGTTCATGGCTCTCTTCCTCCTTCCTTCATGCTGGTTTCATGAGCCTCTTGGTAATAACCAAGCATCTGAAGTCCTTGTGGTCATTAGGGCTCCATCGGAGATCTTCATTAGGGAACCGATTCTAGCTGTAAGTCTGGGCATTTACTGTCCTGTTGGCATGTTTCTGCAACAATTTCAAAGTGGCCTGAGTTAAGTCTGTGGTGTCACTAATTGCTAAACAGAGTCAGGAGAAGCTGGTAGAAGTCAAACCAAATGGACTTTTGGGTCTGGATGATGGATTACAATTAGATCAATGATGGGCTGAGGTTTCTTAGTGAATGAGGGAGTATGCTTTTTCTAGTTCAGAAAATCAGTGGCATTGGGAAAAAAGGCATTGGAAATATAATGTCCTCCTTTCAGTCTTAATCATAATAGAGGGACCTATGAGCGTCCCTCAGTGTAATCTGCAGGACACCTCAGCACCATGGGGTTGGGTCAGCAAGTAGGGTACTCTTGATGCTTTGTCTATGGAATGTATGGATTTGAGATGAGAGGCTCTGGAGTGGCTACGGTCAGGGTCGTCTTGGGTGACTTTACGGGTGTGGACAGCATCTGATGTGCTGTCTATGGTAGATGTAGAGAGTGTGGGTAGTAGATACAATGGAGCATCAAAACCTATTCCTAGTGACACACCTCCTCCAACAAAACCACACCACCTAATCCTTCCCAAACAATCCCACTAACAGGGGACCAAGTATTCAAATATCGGTTCCTCTGAGGACCATTCTCAGTCCAAACACCATGATGCTTCTTCTGCAGCAAAATTTGCTGTTTAGGAAACGTTAAATTTTTTTGAATTTCTTATTCTTTATTTTATTAAAAATAGATTTTTATGCAATATATTCTAATTACAGTTTCCTGTCTCTCTAGTTCTTCCCCTCTCTCCTTTCATCTGGATCTACAACTTTACTGTCTTTCATTAGAAAACAAACAGGTATCTAAGGGATAATTATAAAATATAAGAAGATAAAACAAAAACAAATTGGAACAGGTCAAAATAAAACAAAAACAAGGAAAAGAGCCCAAGAAAGGGCGCAAGAAACAGATCCAGATGCCGAGATCCACTCTTTCACACACTCAGGAATCCCATAAAGATCACAAAAACAGAAGCTATGCTATATATACAAAGAAGCTTTACGGTAAATAAAAATAAATAAATAAAATAAAGTAAATCGAGAAATACCCCTGACACATTATAAAATAAGGAACCTCAAAAGATGCAATTCAGTTCATTTTCTGTTTGACATCTACTTCTGGTCATGTAGCCTACTCTCTCTCTTTTTTTTTTAGATTTATTTATTTAGTGTTTTGTATACAGTGCTCTGCCTGCATGTACAACTGCAGGCCAGAAGAGGCCATCAGCTCACATTGCAGACTCTTAAGAATGGTTTGCTTTGCTCTCTTGCTCCTCTCTTTCTCTCTTACCTCTTTCTTCTCTCTTCCTCTCTCTCTCTCTCTCTCTCTCTCTCTCTCTCTCTCTCTCTCTCTCTCTCTCTCTCGCACCTCTTTCCTTCTCCACCCATGCCCATATAATAAACTTCTCCATATCATAAAAAAAGAATGGTTTGTTTCCCCAGTGAGACTCACTTGGAAAAACAAAAATTTCATTTGAAGGTGCTTCTCAATTGGAGATAGCTTCTGGTTTAGAGATGCATATGTGTTTGTCCACTTTTCCTTTTATCTCTAGGGCACCATCTGGTGCAGACACACGAAGGCTCTACGCATGTTGCCACAGTCTCTATGAGTTCATATGTGCATCAGTCCTACTGTGCTTAGAAGGTCTGATTCCTTGGTGTCCTCCATCTCCCCCGGATCTTACACTCTTTCTACCTCTTCTCCAAAAGGATTCTCTGAACCCTGAAGGGAGGTGTTTGATGGAGACATCCTATTTAGGGCTGAGTGTTCCAATGTCTTTCTGCTGCAGGCCTTTGTATTTGTTCCCATTTGCTGCAGGAGGAAGCTTCTCTGATGATGGATGACCAAGGTACTGATTTATGACTATAGCGCAATGTTATTAGGAGTCATTTTATTATTTTCCCTTAGTATAATAGTGACATTTGCTTCTACTCTATGTCCTTGGGCTATCCAGCTTTAGTTTCTTGGTCATTTAAGCTGTGTCAGTTCCATCTTGTGAAGTAGGCATTAAATCAGATATTGACTGGTTATTTCCAGAAGCTTTATCCCATCATTTCACTAGGATATCTTGCATTGGACACTACTGTAGATCGAAGAGTTTGTACTGGGTTTGGTGTCTATGGTTTTCCTTTGGTAACATGCAGAGTACTTTATCATACCAAGAACACTAGCCTCTTTGTTCTAGCCCATGAAGATCTGTGTTGGCACAAGCTCAACTTCTACTTGTTCAATGAATTGTGTAGATGTTTTCTTCATCAATGGGGTCTTTCTGTCTGTGGGGAGCAACCTATAGTCTTGACAACAGCCTGAACTGATTGGGGGTTCTCATGTAATGCCCTTTGCAAACATCTCAATTAGATGTAACTCAATCCTAGTACTGGAAACTTTATTTGGTGATGAGAAATGGCCAGTTGGGGCTCTGTATCCTCTGTGACTTGGTGATATCCCTTATGTCACCTTTATACATGTATACATTTCAGGAATATATATCTACTGTATTAAGTTTCCATAACATTCATCAAATGGCCTATAATTCAAGATGTCACTTCCTCTACTTCCTGTGTTCTCCCTACTTTTGCTAATTTTTAATTATTCTGTTTTTTTTAGAGATTAAAATAATCAGGCTAGAGTCTTTCATATAACTATTGCATTTACCAGTTGGTTCAAAGCCTCTTTTACCAACGAGGGTCAGGGAACATCATGGAAGAGAGAAGTAATATAAGAGCTGGGCCACGGGGAGGTCTACGTGACATCACCCACTCATTGCACACACGAACTCTAGCAGTTATGGACACCTGCATAAGACCTACACAAGATTACGCCAGTCAAAATCACAGCGCAGGTGATCACCAAGTCAACCTCTTACTGAGCGGCTGTTGGCAGATAATTTCTGGGAGAGGGAGACTCATTTTTCTAAGGAGATGTTCACAGGTGGCTTCCTATGATCCAATGAATGGCCTCAAACACATGCCCGTATAAACTTGGAGAGTTATAATGAAAAAGTATGAAGTTACATGAGCATTTTTGCAGGAGGAGTATGAAGTATGTTGGAAGGGATAAATAGGGGGTAAATATGATCATATTTCAGTGGATATAATATAAAGTTCTCAAAAATTTATAATTAATGCCAGTTGTGGTGACACACACCTTTAATCCCAGTACTTAGGAGGCAGAGGCAGGCGGATCTCTGAACTCCACGAGAGCCTGGTCTGTAGAGTGAGCTCTAGGATGGCTAGGGCTACACAAAAACCCTTGTATTCCCCCCCAAAATTAGAATTAAAGTAAAAATAATACATGAAGTTAAGAAATGAACATGTGGGGTGGTGTAGGAAAGAGTAGGAGGGGGAAAGAATTGATACCATAGTTAATTGTACACATGTTTGAAATTCTCAAAAGGTAAAAAAAATGAAAGCCCCTAGAGTCATAGGAGTCGCCTTGTTTTGTAGATCATTGAGTTTTCATTTCAGTTTTTTTCTTTTGTTTATCTCAGTGGACTTAGGGTAATGCATTTTCTCAGTGAATAATTTAAAATTCAATGTAAAATGTTGAGTTTCTTTAATGCCTGATGTACTTTCTATAGTCAATTTTCAGATAAACGTCATATCGAGAATATTAAGATCATAAGGGGTTTAGCATACATATACTTATACAATAAAAAAGTCTTTAGTTTTCCATGTACACCATTTATAGCAACCCATTAGTGTTAAAATTTATACTAAATCAGAGGTTCTCAACCTGTGGGTCATGATCCTTTTGGGGGTTGCATATCAGATGTCCTACATATCAGATATTTACATTATGATTTATAGCAGTAGAAAATTACAGTTATGAAGTAGCAACAGAATTTTATGTTTGAAGAACTGTATTAAAGAGTAGCAACATTAGGAAGGTTGAGGAACACTGTACTAAAATATAAAAAGCATATATTACTAATTGAGTGTTCGTTCTAAATGTTTTGAATGTAAAGAAGTTGAAGTGTTTGTGAGCGATTGTAACTTACATTGACTTCACTGTTTTCCAAATTTCTGTGGCAAGTACAGTATAATTTAAAGGATCCATATATGATTGTTCTATTTTCATATGCTCCTGGTGCTAACCAGGCTTGCAGCGAGCACATTTTAATTAGACCTAGCAGCAGGTGGGTCTGGAAGTTAGGACGTCTGGGCACCTAGCTGAGTTAGACTTTCAGACCATGGTCAGGTCTTCTTACTACTTTTCTGATATATCCCAGTGTAATGCTGAATGAAAAAAAACCTGAAAACCATACAAATACCTCAAAATTACGCTACCCTGAGTTAGTAGCCTTAGGCTAGTTACTAAAACACCCTTTCATAAAATCCTGAACATTAATTAAATGAGGCTTGAAGAGTCCAGGGGTTGGCAGGTAATTAAGTAGTGCTACCAGAAAGCTATATGGTATTTTTTGTAAATTGAAAAGGCCCCAATTACCCAAAATAGTTTACTAATATCTTCAAAATTATTGTAATACTCTCATTTTGTTATATCAGAACACTTTATGGCCATCCACTGGATTTTTTGTAATTACGTAAATATATTATGTGTATTATTTAAGCCATGCCACTACAAAAGTGTTGGTGAACTTGTGCATGGAGTGCACAAATGTTCATCTAAGTGCTTGATAGAGTTCATTTTCTGTTCTTCTTTTCACGGTTGCAAATGGTATTTAGATAAGCATCCCAGATGTTGCTATTGTATGAAGAAATTCATTTACAAAAATGAAAGTTAATCTTAATAAAAAGAGCCAGAATTTTGTTCTAAAACCTTTGAAATGTTTGTGCCCACTCTTTTCCTCAATTCCCCACCAAAAGTATGTTTTACCATAAATCAACAACTTAAATTAGCAGAAAAACAAAGCCAAATATATATTTGAATATAAAACCAGAATTACATATTTTATGTATTGAAAGCTAAATTTGTTTTATAAGAACATATACAGTCTTTTCATTATGATTTGAAAAATTGGACCAAAATAATATGCTGATAATATATAACTATTGTAAGATTTCAGGTCTCTACCAGAAAGCAATTCTGATATGCTCCATTTAAATTTGTCTCAGAACATGGACTGGGATGTAACAATTGATTCACTTTCTAACAAAGTAGCCTTACTTTAATTATGACTGTAGCACCCTTTTATATACAAAAGAAAAAATTGCATCATTTTCATTCCTAGCACTACAAGGGAGTTTATAGATGGCAAGGACCCCAGGCTCTGGGATGGCTTCTTGAAACATGGAAGAAGCAACTCCTTAAGGTGGCAAACACAGGAAAGCCACAGTTACCAAAGTGGATACAGAGGGCATCAAACTGTCCACAAGGTGGACATGCTGATGTGTGTACACTATGTAGGCATGGAAAACTCATCAGCTAGCTGAGTTCTGAGGAGACCCATGAGAACATGGTGGTAACTGATGCATTAAGAAAGCAATAGTCACTGGCACTGTAAGTGGAGGAGACAAACAGGGTTCCTTGTCAGAAAAAAGATTATAGTGCCCCAAATAGGAGCCCAGTACTTAACTACCAGAAGCAAGGTGGGTGAAATTGTTGCGGTTAAGTTATAAAGCTGGCATGGCTTCCAATGGCTTAATTCACATAGGCATAAAAACCAATTAACAGAACATAATATTTCTAGAGGCAAAATAAGGACAGTCTATAAGAGTATCAGGGTGTAATTTGAAATAACACAAGAATGTCCTAGCAGAAAGTCACTCACTAGGCCAGTTTTCAGTGTGGAGTTACTTCTTAACATGTACTCTGCAGTGATTTCCCAAGCACTTCAGAGTATTGTTCCAACCATTCCATCAGACAACGCAGCTGCTCTGGAGTAGAAATGCATGCTCTGTGCCACAGAGAGACCTGCAGTGGAAAGGAAGCCAAGGAAGGTTATAGGGAATCTCAACAGAAGAATCACAGCACAGACTCCTAGGATTTTTGGAACAAGATCCATGCCTCCTTTAGAAAACACATATTCAAAAGAAGTTACTGTAGACTAGCAGCACATGATTGGATGGAATTCATCAATTTTACCAGGAATTTTGAATAGTGAGTTGGTTTTGACATGACAGATGGCAGCCCATTAGAGAATTCAGTGAACTCCCTTTTCTGAGGGATAGTGCTTGCTTACCAAGAGGCTCAGTGATTTGTTTTTTTCTTTGGATTACATAATAGACTCTAGTGTAATTTTGTAAATATATGCTGTCACTTAATTTCTTTCCAGCTGACTTCTGTTTGCAAGAAGTTTGGAAGAAAGGCATTTTAACAGAGATAGGTTGGATCTGGGTTGCCTTCTGGAAGAATTGTGATGTTGCTAAGGGGAGTGGTGGGACAGAGGAAGGAGAGTGAGGGGAGATGTAGTGAGAATTTTGTTTTCTTTAAAGACCCAGTTATGCGGTGTACATATGCTTTTGTTTTAATCTCAGGTGTGGGGTATGAGGCTGTCCACAGCATTGTCCACAGCAGCTAACTGTAATGTGACTCATGCTCTAGCAGGAGCATTGTTAGTGCCAGTGCAGATAGTTTAATTCTGAGAACTCTTTAAAGGGTATAAATGGGAGAGCCTTGAGAGGGTCTGTGGCAGGTGCTGCTGCTGGTTTGTGCTGCTCTTGCATTTACTGCTGTTTTTACTATTGGTGAATTGCTGGTTTGCTGGTTTGTTGATTCTGAGATTGGACTTGCTTCAAGGAACTGTATGTACCTAACCAGCAGGAAGCAATCTAAAATGATCTCAGGGCTTCCATTCCCCACTAACTTGTCCCTTACAGTGTTGGGGTACTGAAAGGGGTTAATGTGGAGATATATTTATCTACTATATACATTAGATAAAACAAAAACGCCAACAGTGGTGCCCAGACATGGCTAGGCAAAATGGGAAACTTGGTTTCTAATGCCGTAGAAGAGATGGCAGGGTAGGAAGGAATGAACACACTGTTTAATGATGCCATCAAAAGCTTTATTGCAGCTGCTGACACTAAGTTCTCTCCTGCTTTGTTCCCAAAGGGGAGTTTGAATGGCTGAACAATTGGAAAAGTTGCAAGTAGATAAAGAGATGTCAGAGAAACAAACAAACAAACAAAAAAAGATGAAATAGGAAAACCAGAAGGAACTCTAGTCTCTCATTTTGAAAGGATTACAGATTGGCTATAAAACTAAGAGTTTGTGGGTGGAGGATGAATTGTTTGGAAAGCAAAAAGGGCCAGAAAAAGGAGAACAAAAGGGTTCAGATCTGATGATTAAGAGTGGGAGCTTCCTGCAGGATTAAAGAGGGAAACAGACTGGACTGGAAGGAAGATTTCAGGCCTGCCCTGTGACATGCAATGTTCAATTTCAAGTCCTCATAGCCCTTGGGTGAGGCAGGGAGCCGGAAGGACCAGGGGGTTGTACAGGGTGACAGGGTTAAAGAGAAACAGTCTGTTTCAAGAGAAAGGATTACTCTTGAGCCAAGTGGACCACCAGAGGAGCGGCCTGAGATTATGTAGTAACTGTTGGCTTTTCCAGTAGTTGTGCAATACCTGCCTGCTAATGGGGATGATTGTGAATATGGTGAGAGAACATGGAATTCAATAGAAATGATAGATCTGAGGCATTTTAAAGAGGCCTTTGATTCATATAGAATGCATTCTCCTTTCATTAAACAAATATTAAGTAACTGAGCTACCTGAAATAGAATTTTTCCCCAAGACTGAGAAGAAGCTTTGGTAACAGCTGTGCTAAGTGAGTCAGCAGTTACAATGGTTAATGGGTGGAAAAAGGAAGCCTCGAATATAGAACAATGAAATAGAGGAAGGGGAATAAATATTATTAAATATCAATTGCTTGAAGGAGGATGGTATTATGATCTACAAGAATAAATTTGAGTTGATGATGTCATTATAAAACAATGTTACTTGGATGCTTTAAGAACTTGGGATAAAGTTGAGGAACCCAGAGAATATCTACTTCATTTACGAAGATAATACAAGGCTCTAGAGAAGCTGTCACAGATTTCTTGCAGAGATTGGTTTCAGCTTTAAACAAAGCTGTATCATATTCTGACACAAAAATGTATTAATAGAGACCTTGGCATTTGAGAAAGCAAATACCAAATGCAAGAGGATAATTACACCATTAAAGGTATGGGCATCACTAATGGATGGAAGGTTAAGAGACACAGCTGATATTGGCTCTCACAAGCATCATGCCAATATCATAGGACAAGCTATAGGTAGAGGTCTCAGATATCAAAATACCTTGTGCTTTAATTGTGGTGAATTAGGCCATTTACAAAGAAATTGTAAGGTTAAAAACTTCAGCGCTAAAAGTGGCAGGTGTGTTAATTCTGAGGAATATAGTATGAATATAGTACTGACAGTCAGAGATGCAAACAGCTTCTGGTGTCAATGGAATGCTTAGGCTTTCTGGGGCTTAAAGACAATATGGTAAAGGGTGCAGCATTAGACTAATAAGTGCAGGTCCAGGAAGGATGTACGAGGTGACCTCTTGCCATTATAAAATGAACTGAGGGGCCTGGCAGCTCTAGGCCCTGCATCAAAATGTATGAGACATTTCCCACAGGTTATCCAGAAGGTAACAAGCAGGCAGACAAACCACAAAGCATTTCTGATCTCATTCATTCTACTGAAGGCAGTGGGTCTTTAGATCTGTGTGGAGAGCCACAGATAGCGCCAGCAAAGATGCGCCTGGCCAGCGCCCACGAAGATGGTGCCTGGGAAGCTTGCCAAGTCCAATGACTTGACAATTTTACTTCCTGTTTCTTCCCCGGAACAATGTGCCCTTGAGTAAGCCCTTTATGCGCATGCCTGATGGCATAGCGTGAGGTGGCGTGATTCTTGCGCACCAACCAAGAGTGACAACATGGCAGTCCCTGATAGGACGGGGCGCACTGTAAAAGCTCTGTGGGCGCTTTCCCCGGGGTCACTTCAGTAATCAGGGTTCCTGAATAAACTGCTGCAAGAAGAGTTCCCGGTGTTGGTGTCTTTCCTGCTGGTCGGGGGCGGCATCGACAGATCTGACCACAGATAAACCTCTTGTCCTATCCCCTCAAATTCAATGTTACAAAATAACCACTGGTGTTTATGGTCCTTTGCCTTCAGGGACAGTAGGGATGATCTTGGGAAGAAGTGGCTTGACTTCTCAAGGCTTTATTGTGCATCCAAGTATTATGCATGGGAATTTCAAGGAAGAAATAAAAATTATGGCATATGTAAAAAAGATGCAAATTAGAGAGATCCAAGAGGGTGGCACTGATCACATATTATGTCTGATCAACAAGACAGTACTGACTGCACAGTGACCAATGGACCAAACTGTGGGCTCCAAAACACTAGTGCTTATATTTCCCAGGTGACAGGAAACCCTAAGGTGTGGGACACAATGGATCTGATTCCAGGTCACCCAGATAATACATGGGAAAGTTCCTGGGTCTATGCATGTGCATGTCAGAGCATATTCCCTAGCATCTAGCTATATTCCTGTGTGCAGCACACTGTACTCAGTGTCTCAGACCAAACTACAGGCCCTAAACACCACTGTCTGGGTCTCCCAGATGAAAGGAGACATCATGATGTGGGACACAAGTGGTTCTTACCTCAGGTCACTCTGCTAATCCACAGAAAAGTTCCCAGGTCCCTGAAGGTGTAGAGTCTCAACCTGTAGCCATTCTCCTAAGCTCTGGTTGCTCTTAACAGGCAGTGAAGGGCATTAGAAACTGCCACCCAACACCAGAGACAGTCATATGGCTAGAGTCCAGTGTGTAAAACCAAAGAACAAAAACCAAAGCAATATGGCATCCCCAGAACCCAGTCATCCCAAGGCAATCAACCCTGGAAACTCTAACACAACCGAAACTCAAGAAATAACCCCAAATCTATGCTTATGAAGATGATATGGAGGAAACTAAGAAAATCAATAAAGGAATACAAGAAGATACAGTCAAACAGATTGAGGCCTTTAGAGAGGCCATTAGAGAGGCCATTAGAGAGGCCTGCAGAGAAATGAATAAATCACTTTAAGAAATTCAGGAAAATGCAAACAATCAGGTGAAGGAAATAAATTAAACGAGTTAAGATCTGAAGATGGAAATGGAAACAATTAAAAAAAGCACAAAATGAGGAAATTCTAGAGAGACCTTAGAGAAGAAAACAGTTACCACAGAGGTAAGCATTGACAACAGAACATAAGAGATGAAGGAAAGAATCTCAGGTGTAGAAGATAAAATGGAAGAATTTGATGCAACCATAAAATATGTTAAATCTAAAAAAATTCCCATCACAAAACATGCAATAAATCAAGGATACCACGAAAAGGTGAAACCTCAGAATAATAGGAATAGAGGAAAGAGAAAATTTCTGGCTTGAGGGCTCAGAAAATATTTTCAACAAAATCACAGAAGAAAATCTCAATTTAAAAAAAGAGATGCATATACATACAAGAGGCCTACAGAACATCAAATATATTAGACCAGAAAAAATCCTCCCACCACATATTAACCAAAACACTAAATATATAGAACAAAGAAAAATATTAAAAGCTGCAAGGAAAAAAGGCCAAGTAACATAATGGCAGACCTATTGGATTACATTTGAATTTTAAACAGAGACCAAAATATCCAGAAAGGCCTGAGCAGACATCTTGCAAACCCTTAGAGACGGTCCAGACTACAATACCTGTCAAAGCTTTCAATCACCATAGATGGAGAAAATAACATTCCAGGACCAAAACAAATTTAAATAGTATCTATCCCAAAACCCAGGCCTACAGAAGATACTAGAAGGAAACCTCCAACCCAAGGAGGCTAACTAAGCCCAGGAAAACACAGGAAATAAATAACTTCACTATAGCAAAAACCAAAATTTTACAAACATACTAACACACTATAACATCAAAATAAAAGGATTTAATAGTCCCTAGTAATTAATCTTTCAACATCAATGGACTCATTTCTCCAATAAAAAGACAAAGACAACCAGAATGGTTGTATAAATAGGACCCAACACTCTGCTGCATACAAGAAACACACCTTAGGCACAAAGAGTAAAGGGCTAGAAGAAGGTTTCCAAGCAAATGGACCCAAGAAGGAAGCTGGAGCAGTCATTCTAATGTTTAATACAATAGACACTCAACTGAAATTAATCAAAGAGATGGGGAAGGACACTTCATACTTATCAAAGTAAAATTCAACCAAGATGACATCTATGCCCCAAATACAAGTGCACCCACATTTATAAAAGAAACATTAACTATGCTTAAACTACACATTGATCCCCACATTAATAGTGGGAGACTTTAACACCCCACTTTCGCCAAAGGGCAGGTCAATGAAATAAAAACTAAACCAAGAAATAATGCCACTAATAAAGATCATGAATCAAATGAACCTAACAAACATCCACAGAACTTTTCTCTCAAACACAAAAGATTATACCTTCTTCTGAGCACCTCATGGAACTTTCTCCAAAACTGACCATTTAGCCTCAATGGATACAAGAAGACTGAAATAATACCTTGTATTCTATCAGGCCACCACGAATTAAAGCTGGACCTCAATAACAGCAAAAATAACAAAAAGCCTACACACACATGGAAACTGAACAAATCTCTACTCAACAACAACTGGGTCAGGAGAGAAATAAATTAAGGACTTCCTAAAATTCAATGAAAGTGAAGGTACTTCAACACACTCAAATTTATGGACACAGTGAAAGCAGTGCTAAGAGGAAAGTTCATAGCACTAAGTGCCTTCATAAAGAGATTGGAAACATCTCATATAGGCAACTTAACAGCACACTTGAAAGCCTTAGAAAAAAGAAGCAGACTCACTGAAGAGGAGTAGATGGCTGGAAATCATCAAACTCAGGGCTAAAATCAATAAATTAAAAACAAAGAGAACAATTCCAAGAATCAACGAAACCAAGATCTGTTTCTTTGAGAAAATCAACAAAATAGACAAATTAAATAAAAGGCAGAAAGACACTATCCAAATCAATAAAATCATAAATGAAAAGGGAGACACAACAGACACTGAAGAAATCCAAAGAATCGTTAGATCTCACTTCAAAATTCTGCACACCACAAAATTTGAAAATCTAAGTAAAGTGGATGGTTTTCTTGATATATTCCATTTCCCAAAGTTGAATCAAGATCAGGTAAGCAAATTAAATAGTCCTATATCCCCTAAGGAAATAAAAACAGCCATTAAAAGTCTCACCACCACCACCACCACCACAACAACAACAACAACAACAACAACAACAACAGCAAAGCCTAGGGTCAGATGGTTTCAGCACAGAATTCTGTGCCAAAGAAAAACTAATACCAATACACTTCAAACTATTCCACAAAATAGAAATGGAAGTAACATTACCAAACTCATTCTATGATGCCACAGTCACCTTGTTACCTAAACCACACAAAGACCCAACAAAGAAAGAAAATTTCAGATCAATTTATCTTGTCAAAATTTATGGAAAAACACTCAATAAAATACTTACAAACTGAATCCAAGAACACATCAAAAATATCACTCACCATGACCAAGTAGGCTTCATCCCAGACATAAGGGGTGGTTCAATATACAGAAATTCATCAATGTAATACACCATATAAACAAACTGAAAGAAAAAAAACCCCACATGATCATCTCCTTAGATGCTGAAAAAGCATTTAACAAAATTCAACACCCATTCATGTTTAAAGTCTTGGAGAGATCAGGGATATAAGGCATATACCTAAAGAGAATAAAGGCTAGGTTCAGCAAGCTGATAGCCAAGATAAAATTAAATGGAGAGAAACTCACAGCAATTTTACTAAAATCAGGGACTAGACAAGGCTGCCCACTCTCTCCATATCTCTTCAGTATACTACTTCAATTTCTAGCTAAAGCAATAAGACAACAAATGGAGATCAAGGGGATCCACATTCAGAATTGAAGAAGTCAAAGTATTGATATTTGCAGATGATATGATAGTATGTACAAGTCACCCCAAAATTCCACCAGAGAACTCATACAGCTGATAAACACCTTCAGTAGTGTGGCTGGATACAAGATTAATTTTAAAAAATCAGTAGCCCTCTTGCATACAAACGACAAACAGGCTGAGAAAGAAATTAAGGAAACCACATCCTTCACAATACCCAGAGGGGTTAGCCAAGAGGATACAAGTGAGGGGGTAACAATTGGGATGCAATGTGAATAAATTATAAAAAATAAAAATTAAATTAAAAGGGTGCGAATTAACACAGGGGATATAATTGCTCAGCTGTTACTGTTTCCCTACATGAAGGGAAAAGAAGCTAGTAGAACAGGGGGATTTTAGAGTACTGGAAAATGACTGTTCTGGAAAACAGTGGTTAATGATCACAGACCCAAATTAAAATTGCAAATTAATGGTATTGAAGTAGGAGCTTTGGTGGATATAGGAGCTGATGATACTATCATTTCCCCCAAATCATGGAATTCAGAATGACTACTTCAGAAGGTTTATACACAGTTTATAAGAATTGGTAAATTATCTCAAATAGGTCAAAGTGTAAATGGGTTAAGTGTGTGGGACAAGCAGGGCAGACTGACATTGAGACCCTATGTGCCTGACATACCCATACATTTATGAGGAGGGGATATTTTGCAATATTCCTGAAATCCAAGAGATAGTTCACAATGAAATTAACAGGGAAATGGTAGGTGCACTTTGGGAAGGTATTCATATGTGTTATCAAAAACAATTACAAGCTGGGCATGGTGGCACACATCTGTAATCCTAGCACTCAGGGAGGCAGAGCCAGGCAGGTCTCTGTGAGTTTGAGGCCAGCCTGCTACCAAGGGAGTCCAAGGCTACACAGAGAAACTCTGTCTCAAAATGCTGTGTCCTCCCTGCCCCCAAGCACAAGCTGTGTCCATCGTCCAAACACAGGACATCACAGTAATTGAGTTTCCAAATTTATAAGTGGGCCACTGCTGAAACTCAGTTACTGTGTGGGTAAAGCAATGGCCCTTAACTAAGAAAAATTGCAGGCACTTGAGCAGTGGGTATGAAAGCATCTGGAGGCTCATCTGATAAGTCTACTAGCCCATGAAATTCCCCTCTGTTATTATGAAAAATAAATCAGGAAAATGAAGACTGCTAAGGGATTTAAGGGGGGGTAAATAGAATAATTGAACCAATGGGTCCTTTACTGTCTAGAATTCCTTTACCTTCTTTGTCACCTAAGTCAAGGCCTACAATAGTAATTGATTTAAAACATTGCCTTTTCACAACCCTTTTGCATGATAGGGAAAAGTTTACTCTCTCATTACCTACTTGTAATAATAGTGGTGCAATAAGGATATATCATTGCTAAGTTCTTCCATAGGAAATGTTAAACAGTCCAACTTTATGTGTGACAACCACTAGAAATAGTTCAGAGGCAATTTCCTCAATCTATTATTTATCATTACATGGATTATATTTTGTTGGCCCAGTATGATGCAGGCACTTTAGAGAAAATGTTTAAGCAAACACAAAGAATTCTGCCATGCTGGGGTTACAGATTGGAGAGGAGATTCTATTAACTATCCAACCACAAAAGGTACAGATCTGTAGAGATCACTTGTAAACTGATGCATACGTGTATGGAATTGATCCTAGAATTGGTTGTATTTTGGTTATTTTGCCTTTAACTCATCCTCGTATTAGGCTCATTATACAAAGGAAAGATAGTATTATGGAATAGACTTTTTAAAAGCACATATTACAGTAAAAAATTAAAAACATATGTAGAAAATGTTTCTGAATTAATCATAAAAGGTAGAATGAGACTGCATCAATTGCCAGGAACACACACAACCAAAATTGTTAATAATGCTGAGATTGTCATTATGGGCAATCAATGAAGACTGGCAAAGAGCATATAGAAACTGCTTAGGAGAAATTAATAATAAATATTCAAAAAGCAAACTTACACAGTTTATAAAAAGAACTAATTGGATTCTTCCATGGATTGTAAAGGATTGCCAATTCCTGAAACACCTACATTCTTTTTAAAAGTATATTTTATTAATTTATTCATATTACATCTCAATTGTTATCTCATCCCTTGTATCCTCCCATTCCTCCCTCCCTCCTGCTTTCCCCTTACTCCCCTCCCCTATGACTGTGATTGAGGGGGATCTCCTCTTCTTGGTAGCCTGTTATCCTTCCTCTGAGTGCCACCAGGCCTCCCTATCCAGGGGACGTGGTCAAATATGGGATATCAGAGTTCATGTGAAAGTCAGTCCCCACTCTCCACTCAACTGTGGAGAATGTCTTGTCCATTGGCTAGATCTGGGTAGGGGTTCGATGTTTAATGCATGTTTTGTCCTTGGCTGGTGCCATAGTTTGAGCAGGACCCCTGGGCCCAGATCTACCCATCATAATGTTCTACTTGTAGGTTTCTAGGACCCTCTGGATCCTTCTGTTTCCCCATTCTCCCATGCTTCTCTCACCTAGAGTCCCAATTGGAAGTCTTCCCCTCTGTCCCACTTTCTTGGTAAGTGAAGACTTTCATTGGACATATCCCTTGGGCTAGTGTCCAGATATAAGTGAGTATATACCATTTGACTCTTTCTGCTTCTGGGTTAATTCACTCATTATGATCATTTCTAGTTCCATCCATTTGTCCACAAATTATGGGAATTCCTTGTTTTTAATAGCTGAGTAGTATTCCATAGTGTATATGTACCACAGTTTCTTTATCCATTCTTTGACTGAGGGACACTTAGGCTGTGTCCAGGTTCTGGCTGTTATGAATAAGGTTGCTATGAACATGGTTCAGCAAATGTTCTTGTTGTGTGCTGGAGCATCTTCTGGGTATATTCCAAGGAGTGGAATAGCTGAGTCTTGAGGAAACCTTATTCCCAGTTTTCTGAGATAGCACCAGATAGATTTCCAAAGTGGTTGTACTAGTGTGCATTCCCACCAGCAATGAAGGAGTGTTCCTTTCTCTCCACATCCTCGCCAGCATGTGGTGTCACTTGAGGTTTTGATCTTAGACATTCTGATGGGTGTAAGATGGAATCTCAGAATTGTTTTGATTTGCATTTCCCTGATGATTAAAGACGTTGAACATTTCTTTAAGTGTTTCTCAGCCATTTGATATTCCTCTGTTGAGAATTCTCTGTTTAGTTCCAAGCCCCATTTCTCAATTGGGTTATTTGGTTTGGTGGTGTTTAATTTCTTGAGTTCTTTATATATTTTGGATATTGGGCCTTTGTCAGATGTTGGTTTGTCAGGGTTGGTGAAGATCTTTTCCCAATCTGTAGGCTGTCACTTTGTTCTTTTGACAGTGTCTCCTGCCTTACAGAAGCTTCTCAGCCTCATGAGGTCCCATTTATTAATTGTTGACCTTAAGGCCTGGGCTGTTGGTGTTCTGTTCAGGAAGTTGTGTCCTGTGCCAATGTGTTCCAGGCTCATCCCCACTTTTTCTTCTAACCAGTTTAGTGTCTCAGGTTTATGTTGAGGTCTTTGGTCCACTTGGACTTGAGTTTTGTGCATGGTGACAAATATGGGTCTAATTGCATTTTTTTTTTACACATAGACATCCAGTTAGACCAGAACCATTTGTTGTAGATGCTATCCTTTTTCCATTGAATAGATTTGGCTTCTTTGTCAAAAATCAAATGTCCATATGTGTGTGGGTTCATTTCTGGGTCTTTGATTCAATTCCACTGATCAACCAGCCTATTGCTGTGCCAGTACCATGCTGCTTTAATTACTGTTGTTTTATAGTACAGCTTGAGATCAGGTATGGAGATTCCTCCAGAGGATCTTTTATTGTGCAAGACTGTTTTGGCTATTCTGGAACCCCTACATTCTATACTGATGCAAATAAGTTGGAAATGTCAGGCTATAAGTAAGACAAAATAGTCAAAATGATCCAAAGCCCATATATGCCATTTAAAAAATAGTTGTATGCAATCCTTATGGTATAATTAGATTTTTTCCCTAAATCTCTTAATGTAATTACTGACTCTAATATGCAGAAAGAGTTGTTTTATATATAGAAACTGCTGGATTTATTCCTGATAATTCAGAACTTTGTTATTTGTGAACCTGCAACAGGCAATCATAAATAGAAACTATTCATTATATATCAGCCATATTCAGTCTCATACAGGCTCGCCAGGTCCATTGGCACAGGAAAATGAGGAAATTGATCTGTTATTAATAGAACATGTTAGAAGCCTCAGGTTTTTATGAAAAACCATGTTAATGGTAAAGGTTTAAAGAGAAAATTTTCTATCACTTGGCAAAAAGCCAAAGAAATTATAAGAAAATGTCCTACTTGTTCTCTGTATAACCAAACTCCATTATCTACCAAAAATAACTCTAGGGTTTCCAAAAGATATGAAATATGGCAGGTGGATATATTTCATTAAGCAGAGTTTGGAAAACTAAAGTATGTACAATTTTCCATTGATAAATATTAGGGGTTTTAATGGGCAACTGCTTTGAGTTCTGAAAAAAACTGATTTTGTAATTACACATTTATTGGAAATAATAACAATTATAAGGATATCTGCACAAATTAAGACTGATAATGCCCCCACATATGTCTCCAGGAAGATGAAGCAATTCTTTGCATATTATAATATAAAGCAGATTATAGGTATACCACACAACCCAACAGGACAAGTAGTTGTAGGAAGATCTAATCATATTTGAAAAGAAATGTTTATTAAACAAAAAGGGAGAGTAAAGACCCTCAGGGACAGACTAAGTACTGCTTTATTAAAAATAGCTAAATGTTTTAATGTTAATGAAAAAGGAACAACAGCAGCTAAGAGACACTGTGCTATAGAAAAACTGTTGAATTAGATCAACCTATATACTACAACGATGTGTTGACATCAGAATGCAAGCCTGTAATAGTTTTTGCGATGGGGACATGATCTTGATTATGTTTCTACAGGGAATGAAAAAGTATGGTCACCATAAATACTTATAAAGATTAGATTTGACCAGGGAAGACCTCCTGCCAACTGAGTCATGAGTGTCTTTGCAAAGCCAATGAGTCTTTTTTGGCTACCTGGTTCTCATGACTTATTATTGCACACCATCCTTTCATATATCATGGATGGAGATTTATTTTACAATTCAAATGGACTTTTAAAGTTGATAAATGCCTTTTACCTGCTCAAACATAGAGCAGAAAAGCATGTTCAGCTGATTTGTGTACAGTGTACATTCTATGCATATGTTAATGCAGAAATGTTCTGGTACATTTACACAACGGAGTACTACTCAGCTATTAAACACAAAGAAATCTTGAAATTTTCAGGCAAATGGATGGAGCTAGAAATGATCACCCTGAGAGAGGTAACCAGACCTAGAAAGACACACATGGTATATACTCACTTATAAATGGATATTAGCCATATAACACAGGATAACCACACTACAATCCACAGACCTAAAGAAGCTAAATAACAAGGAGGACCCTAGGGAGGATGCTTGACTCTCACTCAGAAGGGCAAATAGAACAGATACTAGAAGTGCTTGAAGAGAGGGAACAGGACGGGAGCCTACCATAGATGTCCTCTGAAAGACTGCACCCAGCAGGGGATTGATGAAGATGCTGAGCCAAACTGGGGCAGAGCGCAAGGAGTTTTACGGAAGAGTTGGGAGACAGAAGGACCTGAAGAGGACAGGAGTGCCACAAGGAGAACAACAGAGACAACAAATCTGGGCCCAGCGAGACTCTGGGGAGACCTACAGAGACTGCTGTACCAGCCAAGGACCATGCATGGTGGGGACCTGGACCCTCTGCTCAGATGTAGTAGATAGGTAGCACAGTCTCCACATGAGTCTCATAATATGGGGAGTAGGGACTACTTCTGACCTGGACTCTGGTGCTCATTTGTTGATCACTTCCTCTTGGCTGGGCGGCCTTGCCAGGCCACAGAGAAAAAGGATACAGAGAGTCCAGATGAGACTAGGTAGGCTGGGGTAAGATGATAAGGAAGGAGGGCTCTCCCTTTCTGAGGACTAGGGGAAGGGGAACAGGGTGGGGGGAGGGAGGGGGGATTGAGCCGGGAGGCCACAAGGGAGGCTGCTGCGATTGGGATGTAAAGTGAACAAATTAAATGTTTAAATTTTTTAAATGTAAAAAGATGAAAAGATTCCATGCGACTGCACACAGGCCAGTCTCATGGGGGTATGTTCCTCAGTCAAGGTTCCTGCTTCTCAAATGACCCTGGCTTGTGTGAAGTTCACAAAAGTCTAACGAGGACAGTGGGGCATTGGTAGGTCTTCCTGAACCATGATAGAATTTTAACTGGCTTCATCTCATGCTAGTCTTCAGTCTTGTGTGGCTAAACTCAGCTGTGTGAGCTGATATATACAACAGCTACGCCTTGTCCTCATCACCCGTGACGCTCTTCACCGTCTCTCTCACAGTGCTGACTTGACAGGTGAGCTTGATACAGATGACTCATCCTTTGCCCAGCGCTGAGTCACGGCTTGCATTTGACCATTTGTGATTCTGAATTACCTATCTACTACAAAAGAGAAAATTATCTGACAAAGTTGGTAGAAACAGAAGTCTATCCGGTAAGAATAGATATTTAACCTGTAATCCCAGCCCTCAGGCAGGCAGATCTCTTTGAGTTCAAGGCCAGCTTGAACTCTAGGTCAAGAGCGAGAGCAAGAAACCAACCAGCAGGGATTAAATAGAAAGGGGCACTTTGAGAGAAGAGTATTTAAGAAAGCAAAGAGGAAGGAGCTCTTTAGCTCTTTAACTCTTTTTGGCTTTTAGCTTTTGCCCTTTTTCTCCTGGGCCTCCAGCTGAGCTTGCAAGATTTTGGCCTTGGGCTTTTGGTTTTCGGTGATTTCCTCCTGGGATGTGAGCTGAGTAGGAAGGTCAGCTTGGCGCTTTCTCTGCCTCTCTGAGCTAGCAGGATCCAATGCCAAAAGGTCAGTCCTGAAAACATACATACAAGTAACTTTATACGGATTGAGCTAGCTATATTTATGAATATATAGGTTCCTCATAAGAAGCCATGAATTTAAAAAAGAGCAGGCAGGTGTAATGGGACCTTTTGGAGGCAGGAAAGATAAGGGATAAAAAGGCTCCTGAGGCTTCCGGTTACAGTGCCTCCCCACTTCCCCCTCTCCGGAGCCTCATCAGACTGTAAACAAAAGTTACCTCCTGACTTCTGGAAAAAAGAATTCCTGTCTTTGTGGAGCCTGGGTACCTGCTTCTTCACTTCAGGGAGTCCAGGCACCAATGTGTACAGATGCTGGATTCAAAGGGATGAGCCTTATCCATGCGTGCGGGGCGTCAGGATCTTGAGATCCTGATTCGGCAGTGAATGCCTGGGAATGGAGACTGGCATCTCTGACATGGATTCTCTAGTGATGCCCTTCTGAGATACAATAAGGAAAGGATGTGCAAGTGAGAATTAGTGCACCAGCCTGCTGGCAGGTCATATGAGTCACGGAAGTCCTCAGATGAGGACTCCTTCACTTCACCATATGCCACAGAATGATCTTTCAGGAACTGCTGCTGCCTCTGGTATTTTCTGGGATTATTGCTAGTGTCACCTTGCCCACTGAAGTTGGGGATGTGTAGTGCCAAGTATCTTGAACAGTTCTTGAGCACATTCAAGCATGATCAAGCATGTTTGGTCTTTAGAGTACAGCAGTTATTACAAGCAAGCCAGGCCTTGGGCTCCTGGGCACTTGAACAGTGTATTTGTGTAAGACTGAGACCTCCAGAGAGATCTCTAATCTATTTCCGGAGGCCCCAGAGAGAGACGGAGTCCGATGTCAATGCAAAACACACAGGAATTTATTGAGCCGACGGGTAGGGGTCTGCCAAGCTCTTTCAACCTGCAGACCCCGAAAAGCAAGAACAAGTGCTTTTTTATATCTTTTTGCAAAAGCAGAATTTAGCAGGCTAGCTGGGAGGGGTAAGTACATTTCAGGGGTAGTAGAATATTTTTAGACACAGCTGGTTGTCCTTGAGTCAAGCTGGACCCTGAGCACAGACTGAGACCGTGAGTCAAGTTGAACATTTTATTATATTTAAACATGAACTAGCTGTTCTTGGGACAAGCTGGACTCTACAAGAGGGGGCCAAGTAGCTCTCCCTCCTGTCCTAGACACACAGAGTGATCTGATATCGCTGCCTGTCCTTGGTTCAAGCTGGACCCTCTAGAAATTTACATGCTTTGGCCTTAATGGGGGTCCTTAAGAAGGCAGGGCTGGTTCCTTTACTTGCTACTGTCTGTGGCTGTGACAAGAAGCAGTTAGTGTACTTATTTGGATTAGCGTTGCAGAGGTAGAGTCCTTCATGGTAGCAGGAGAGTGGCCACAGGTAGCAAAACAGCAAGCTGAGAAATTTTGGTTTTCATAGCTTGTTTATTTTGTAATGTGTAATTACTTTTTCTTGATTACTTCTTTTATATTTCGGTATTAGAATATAATTGTTATTTCTGCATTTCATTTTCCCCCCTCTAAATCTTCAAATATACCCAACTTGCTCCCTTTCAAATTCCCGGTCTGTTTTTTCATTAATCTTTGTTACATGCATATGTAGTGATAATCACGAAGAAGAGAGAGCAAAATGCAAGTGTGTCAAAGTTACAAACTCTCAGAGCCCACCCCTGGTGACATACTCGTGCAAGAAAGCTACACTTCCCAAGGTTTCTAACCCCCACCCCAAATACAACAGCCAATACAAGATACCAACAAAGAAAACCAATGATAATGCCATTCTGAGATAACATTAAAAATAGTCACATTTTTCAAAATAATGCACATTTTTTAAACAGCATACAAATGGAAAGTTTGAGTACCAAGGTGGAAAATGTTATGATATTTGTGCTTTCTTATTTTTGTTTTAAAAAATTGTATATAATTTTGGAAAATACCTTTAATTCTGAAATATTACATTCTGAATTTTCATTCTCAGGAAAGAAAGGCACAGTGTGAGGGGCTTCTGATTTGAAACTGCAAAATTAACTACTTGTGGAAACAGGAAAGGGATGAGGACATTGTAGAGTAGGAAACCAAAAATAAAAAATGGCTGCAGGCAATTGACTGCAAATGTGAACAGAAAACTATTGTATTTGGAAAGGGCCACCTGACAAGACAGACAAAGCATGCATCGGGGAGGTGTTCTGAGCTTCTGTTCTCCTGTGGGGCAGCTGAACCTGCTCCAGTACCCAGTCTTGGCATGGTAGAGAAACAACCATGACTTCTGCCATGCAGCTGACAGAGGAATGGTCTTCTCTCAGCACAAATCCATGTTCAGAGAGAAGTTTCTGTCAACGGAGACACATCCCAGCCCTGAGAAGTCATAAAGGAATGAGGCTGTGTTGTGTGATGAGGGTTGTGAAAAGAGGCTGGAATATCAACTTCTCAGCAGAGTTTTCCTTCCTGCAAACGTCACCATGGTGACTTAACGGCAGTTCTCAGTCAGACATCACATACCAAATCTTATGTCTTTTTTACTTAAGCACAGTGTGAGGAATACTGAGGATGACATCCCAGAATAAATGTCACAATCAGCCTTGACCACTGATGGTGATTTGGAATTTGTCAGGGAGGTAAAATTATTGTCAGAAATCAGACTCAATCTGGAACCCTAATCATCAACGTCACTGACAGAAGTTAACACAATTAAATTTTTTTTATTGTTATATGTGTGTGTTATGAGAGTAGTGTGTGTGAATGTGTGTGTACAGACACATGGGTCCATGTGTGCACACCAGAGCTTCATCACTCTGGGACTTTTTCCCTTGGGACAGAATCTCTCACTAATCTTTTCAGCTACTGTGGCTGGCTAGAAAATCCAGGAGAGAGAGAGAGGAGAAAGGGGGGCGGAGAATGAATGCACATGACTATGCCAGTTTTTATGTGGGTATCAGGGATCAAACACAGATCCTCATGTGTGTGTAGTGATGACTTTTACACACTGAACCATATCTCTAGTCCTCTATAGTATGTTTTAGCTGTCTATGATGACAGGAGCCAGTTTTCTTCAATGTCCTGGTGTTCCCTGCTGCTGAATGCAGTGTCCAATGTGGTTTGGAGCTAGAACCATTACTGGGGTAGTAAGGGAATCTCCACACCAGCACAGCATGAGAATCAGTGATCCCTGGTGGTCTCAAATGTCTCCACATCCTGAGAGTCAATTATTTACACCAGTACATCCATGAGACCAATTCTCTATACAACTTTATAGGCCCTGGACTACTCAATGTCTTAAATGCCAGGATATAGCAATGGGGGTTGTTTTAGAAATAAAGTAAATTGTTGGATCACTATAGAAAAGTGACAAGTGGAAGTATTGGAGAGAGACTAAAACTGCTGAGTGGGAAATGCTTGTCCATTATTCTTCCTACAGGTCCAGGATATCATCACAAGCACTCAGCCATGTGCCCCCCATCTCAGAAGCTCATTGTTTGGGGTGTCATATAGATTCCATCTTCTTGATTAACTCTCTCCAGTCTGAGTCCCACTGGGCCTCTAGTGTCCTCAGATATGTGACCAAGAGAGATACAGGTTTCCCTGGCACTAGGAATCAAACCAAGGCCTCTTGCAGGAAAAGAAAGCACTTCACCAACTGAGTTATTCTTATCCCAGAAACTTTACTTTTGTCCTGAAAAATGAGTAATGAATGAGACCCCAGAGGTCTGGACAAGATGGGTGCTATGGTGAAGGTCCTATCCTAGCAGTTCTCAGCAAACAGATATTCTAGGGTTGCTGAAAAGTACTATGGCATGAATGAGACATAATGCTCTTCTTTCAATGTCGGTCATTTCACTACGTACACTGAGGATCTCAGTGGTGGAGGTGGTGGAGGAAAAACAATGAATAAGAAAAAAGTGCCTACAGACTGGGAAAAGATCTTCACCAACCCTACATCTGACAAAGGTCTAATATCCAAAATATATAAAGAACTCAAGAAATTAAACACCACCAAGCCAAATAACCCAATTGAGAAATGGGGCTCAGGAGATCCAAGATGGCGGCGAGCAGTGTGGACCATGTTTGAAAGCTCCAGTGAACAATTCAGGGAATTGCACAGATTTTTAAGCCAGGAACACCGAGGTCCCCACAACATGGCAGCAGGAGTGCTCCATGGTTCGGAGGGACCAGGGTGTGTAGGACCTGCGTGCCCCTGCACACGGGAGGAGCGCGGATTTTCTCAGATTCGGAGCAGCAGCGGCAAAGGCAGCAGCAGCACCAGCGTCAGCAGCGGCACCAGTGTCAGCAGCGGCGGCAGCTGAGGTTTGCAGCTCAGAGCCTTCCAGTGGAGGCGATTGATGTGGTGGCTGGTGGGAGTTGCTGAGGGAGAGGGGACTCTGGGCAGACTTTCAACCAAAATTAAACAAAAGGGATGCAGAAGGACACTTCATACTCATCAAAGGTAAAGTCAACCAAGATGACATCACAATTCTGAACATCTATGCTCCCAATACAAGGGCACCCACACTTGTAAAAGATCTGCTAAAAAAGCTTAAACCACACATCGATCCCCACACAATAATAGTGGGAGACTTCAACACCCCATTCTTACTGAAGGATAAGTCATTGAAACAGAAACTAAACCGAGAAATAACATCATTAACCAATGCCGTGGGTCAAATGGATCTAACAGATATCTATAGAACTTTTCACCCAAACAAGAAATAATATACCTTCTTCTCTGCACCCCATAGAACCTTCTCCAAAATTGATCACATGGTAGATCACAAAGCAAACCTCAACAGATACAAGAGGATTGAAATAATACCTTGTATCCTATCAGATCACCATGCTCTTAGGCTGCAATTTAACAACAACAGAAATAACAAAAAGCCTACACGTACGTGGAAACTAAACAACTCTCTGCTAAATGACACCTGGGTCAGGGAAGAAATAAAGAAAGAAATCAAGGAGTTTCTGAAATTCAATGAAAATGAAGGAACAACATACCCAAATTTGTGGGATACATTGAAAGCAGTGCTAAGAGGAAAATTCATAGCACTAAGTGCCTTTAAAAAAAAATGGAAACATCACACATAAGCATCTTAACGACACAATTGGAAGCCCTAGAAAAAAAAGAAGCAGAAACACCCAAAAGGAGTAGACGTCTGGAAATAATCAAACTCAGGGCTGAAATTAACAAATTAGAAACTAAGAAAACAGTCCAAAGAATCAACAAAACCAAGAGCTGGTTCTTTGAGAAAATCAATAAGATAGACAGACCGTTAGCCATACTAACTAAAGGCAGAGAGACAGTATTGAAATCAACAAAATCAGAAATGAAAAGGGAGACATAACAACAGACACTGAAGAAATACAAAGAATCATAAGCTCCTACTTTGATGGCATATATGCCACAAAATTTGAAAATCTAAGAGAAATGGACAATTTTCTTGATCAATTTCACTTGCCAAAGTTGAGTGAAGAATAGATAAACAAGCTAAATAGTCCCATTTCCCCTACAGAAATAGAAGCAATCATTGATAGTCTCCCAACCAAAAAAAAGGCCCAGGGCCAGATGGTTTCAGTGCAGAATTCTACCAGACCTTCAAGGGTGAGCTAATACCGATACCCTTCAAGCTACTCCAAAAGATAGAAATGGATGGAACATTACCAAAGTCATTCTATGAGGCCATAGTCACGTTGATACCTAAACCTCACAAAGACTCAACAAAGAAAGAGAATTTCAGACCAATTTCTCTTATGAATATCGATGCAAAAATACTAAATAAAATACTTGCAAAACGAATACAGGAACACATCAAAGATATTCATCATGACCAAGTAGGCTTCATTCCAGGCATGCAGGGATGGTTTAATATACGGAAATCCATCAATGTAATCCACCATATAAACAAACTGAAAATAAAAAAACCCACATGATCATCTCTTTAGATGCAGAGAAAGCATTTGATAAAATCCAACATCCATTCATGAATAAAGTTTTAGAGAGATCGGGGATACAAGGCACTTTCCTCAACATAATAAAGGCTATATACAGCAAGCCAATAGCCAAAATCAAAGTAAATGGTGAGATACTCAATGAAATTCCTCTAAAATCGGGAACAAGGCAAGGCTGCCCACTCTCTCCATATCTCTTCAATATAGTACTCAAAGGTCTAGCCAGAGCAATAAGACAACAAAAGGAGATCAAGGGTATCCAAATGGGAAAGGAGGAAGTCAAACTATCCCTATTTGCAGATGATATGATAGTGTACATAAGTGACCCTCAAAATTCCACCAGAGAACTCCTACAGCTGATAAACACCTTCAGCAAATTGGCTGGATACAAAATTAACTCAAAAAAGTCTGTAGCCTTCCTATACACAAATGACAAACTTGCAGAGGAAGAAATTAGGAAAACCACACCCTTCACATTAGCCACAAGCAATATAAAATATTTAGGAGTTACTCTAACTAAGCAAGTGAAGGACTTGTTTGAAAAAAATTTCAAAACTCTGAAGAAAGAGATTGAATATGACATGAGAAGATGGAAGGATCTTCCTTCCTCATGGATCGGGAGAATTAACATAGTAAAAATGGCCATCCTACCAAAAGCAATCTACAGATTCAATGCAATCCCTATCAAAATACCTACACAAAAATTTAAAGACATTGAAAGTTCAATTCTGAACTTCATATGGAAAAACAAAAAACCCAGAATAGCAAAAACAATCTTGTACAATAAAAGGTGCTCCGGAGGAATCTCCATACCTGATCTCAAATTGTACTATAAAGCAATAGTAATTAAAACAGCATGGTACTGGCACAGCAACAGACTGGTTGATCAGTGGAAAAGAAACGAAGACCCAGATATGAATCCGCACACATATGGCCACTTGATTTTTGACAAAGAAGCCAAATCCATTCAATGGAAAAAGGATAGCATCTTCAACAAACGGTGCTGGTCTAACTGGAGGTCTATGTGTAAAAAAATGCCACTGGACCCATATTTGTCACCTGCACAAAACTCAAATCCAAGTGGATTAAAGACCTCAACATAAAACCAGAGACACTAAGTCACTTAGAAGAAAAAGTGGGGAAGAGCCTGGAACATATTGGCACAGGACACAACTTCCTGAACAGTACACCAACAGCCCAGGCCTTAAGATCAACAATTAATAAATGGAACCTCATGAGACTGAGAAGCTTCTGTAAGGCAGGAGACACTGTCAAGAGAACAAAGCGACAGCCTACAGACTGGGAAAAGATCTTCACCAACCCTACATCTGACAAAGGTCTAATATCCAAAATATATAAAGAACTCAAGAAATTAAACACCACCAAACCAAATAACCCAATTGAGAAATGGGGCTTGGAACTAAACAGAGAATTCTCAACAGAGGAATATCAAATGGCTGAGAAACACTTAAAGAAATGCTCACCCTCCTTAGTCATCAGGGAAATGCAAATCAAAACAACTCTGAGATTCCATCTTACACCCATCAGAATGTCTAAGATCAAAACCTCAAGTGACACCACATGCTGGCGAGGATGTGGAGAGAGAGGAACACTCCTTCATTGCTGGTGGGAATGCAAACTAGTACAACCACTTTGGAAATCTATCTGGTGCTATCTCAGAAAACTGGGAATAAGGCTTCCTCAAGACCCAGCTAGTCCTCTCCTTGGAATATATCCAGAAAATGTTCCACCACACAACAAGGTCATATGCTTCACCATGTTCATAGCAGCTTTATTTGTAATAGCCAGAACCTGAAAACAGCCTAAATGTCCCTCAGTCAAAGAATGAATAAAGAAACTGTGATACATTTACGTTACGGAGTACTACTCAGCTATTAAAAACAAGGAATTCTTGAAATTTGTGGACAAATGGATGGAACTAGAAATGATCATAGTGAGTGGGTTAACCCAGAAGAAGAGTCAAATGGTATATACTCACTTATATCTGGACATTAGCCCAAGGAGCACGTCCCATGAAAGTCTTCACTTACCAGGAAAGTTGGACAGAGTGGAGGACATCCTATTGGGACTCTAGGTGAGAGAAGCAAGGGAGAATGGGGAAATAGAAAGATCCAGAGGGTCCTAGAAACCTACAAGTAGAACGTTATGAAAGGCAGATCTGGGCCCAGGGATCTGGCTCAAACTATGGCACCAGCCAAGGACAATACGTGCAGTAAATCTTGAACCCCTACCTAGATCTATCCAATGGACAGGACATTCTCCACAGTTGAGTGGAAAGTGAGGATTGACTTTCACACGAACTCTGGTGCCCCATATTTGACCATGTCCCCTGGATGGGGAGGCCTAGTGGCACTCAGAGGAAGGATAGCATCCTTTGAAGAAGAGACTTGATACCCTATGAGCATATACAGGGGGAGGAAGTCCCCCTCAGTCACAGTCATAGGGGAGGGGAGTAGGGAGAAAATGAGAGGGAGGGAGGAATGGGAGGATACAAGGGATGGGATAACTATTGAGACGTAATATGAATAAATTAATAAAATATATTTAAAAAAGAAAAGATAAGATATTAAGCATAGGATGTCCACAGACTCCTAGTAGCTTAAGATGTCCTTGAACTCACCCTGACATTACATCTTAAATACTGGGATTTCAGATGTGTAGTATCTCCTAATTGGGATCAAACCCAGAGCATCTTACATATTAGCCAACCATTCTCATACCTGAGCTACACCTTTAGCCGTAGCATGATTTTTTAAAAGCAACTGGACCATTGATATTTACTATTTTGAGACAGAGTCTCACTATAATATTCCTTGTAAGCTTGGAACACATTATGTAGACCTACGTGGCCTCAAATTCAGAGATTTGTCGGCCTCTGCTTCCTGAGTGCTGGATTAAAAACATGTATCATCAAACCTACCTGATATTTACTTTTAATTCAAGAGAATTATTTCTGCCTCTATTATCTTGTACAATTTTGAAGACTTTTTTTAAAGTTTATTTGTAATGCTGTTAGGAATAATTTCTAAATAAACCAGGCCTGGTGACACACACCTACAATTACAGGTCTAAAAGGGGGAACATAAGGTCAAACTGGGTCAAATAACAAACTCTAGGCCAGCCTTTAATTAAAAAAAAAAGTGTGATCCTGTCTGAAATACAACAAAATCAAAAGATTTAAATTAATGTTAAGGACCTGAAGCTTTGCTGTTGTGAAGGACTCGGTGCCGAGAGAAGCTGCTTCTCAGCAATGCTTTGTGCTCTAGCGCCACCACCTGGATGGACTGCAGCCTCTCCAGACCGTCATCCGAGGGAGCGTGCATCCCGCTGCAAAGGTTCTGTTCCCTAAATGCTACCACTTAGCACAGCGAGGATTTTAAAATCAGTGTTCTTTAAAATAAACCTCAAAACGTACTGTTCTGTAGTGTATTGGACAGATGCACAGCAGCGTGGAGTGCGCAGAGATGCACTTCATCTGAAGGCAGGCTTGAGCAGAGGCCAGCCTCATCTACATAGGGAGCAGAGGCCAGCCTGATCTATATAGTGAGTTTGAGGCCAGCAAAGGCTACATAATGAGACTTTGCCCCTTCCTCAAAAAAATCCCAAAATGAACAAATGTAATAAATATATTTCTAAAATTTGTATTTAGCCAGGTGTGTTGATATATCCTTTTAATCCCAGCACATTGGAGGCTGTCTTATTTGATGTTCTATTTCTGTGAGGAGGCACCATGATTTTAAAGTAACTCTTGTAAGAGAAAACATGTAGTTGGGGTCTTGCTTGCATTTTTAGAGGGCTAATCCAGTCTCATCATGGAAGAAAGCAGACAGGCACAGCACTGAAGCGGTAGCTGATGGTGCACAGAGTGAGAAAGCAGATAGGCCCAGCACTGGGGCGGTAGCTGATTGGTGCACAGGGTGAGGAAGCAGACAGGCACAGCACTGGGGCGGTAGCTGATTGGTGCACAGGGTGAGGAAGCAGACAGGCACAGCATTGGGATGGTAGCTGATTGGTGCACAGGGTGAGAGAGAAGCCTCAAAACCTACCTCAGCAACACATGTCCTCCAGCAAGCCCACACCTGTTGCAGGACATTTGATCATACTGTGATCCCCCAAGCCTGCATTGTTTTCTGGAAAAACCTGTTTCTGGTTGTGGCTCTAGAAGACACCTTTTATCCAAGAGCTTTCTGCCTGGACATGATTGAATAAAGTCAACCTGGTCAAGAGGCAGACTGAGCAGTTAGCAGGGAATGAACATGGAGGAGGGGGGAAAACAGAGTAACAGGAAGTCAGGAGGATGGATACGGAAATGCACAGGAAGTAGAAAGGATGCATATTCAGTTTGAGGGTTTTTTAGTGTGGAGAAGACGTTTTTCCTATTGTGGATGTCACTAAAGTACTGGTACTCAAGGATAGTGGAATTAAATCTTTAAATAACAAAATTGAAATTTTTGTTTCTTGAAATTTTCATTTTCATTTTCTTTTTCTTTGTTTTTAATTGAACCCCTGGTTTTCTTTGGTTGCAGTGAAAATGGGATTTGGTGATGTACTTTCTGTAAAATGATCTTTTATTTTGAGACAAAGTCTCATGGAGGGCCAGCTGGCCTGAACTGTCTGTGTTTCAGTTAGCCTGGAACTCAGAGGTAGGTCTGCCTGTCCTGTGGTGGTGGTCTGCCTGTCCTGTGGTGGCAGTCTGTCTGTCCTGTGGTGGCAGACTGCCTGTCCTGTGGTGGTGGTCTGCCTGTCCTGTGATGGTGGTCTGCCTGTCCTGTGGTGGATTTGAATGAAAATGGACCCAACAGACTCATGTATTTGTATGCTTAGTCACCAACTGACGGACTGTTTAGGGACAATCAGGAGCTATGTATTTTTAACAAAATATCAACGGTTCAATTTACCCCAGGAAGACTCAGGAGCCAGATGCTGGGGTGAGAGCCTCCTAGCTCAAAGAGGCAGATTGAAGCCTCAGTTAAAAGTTTAAAGACGAAAACGTTCAATAACTTTCTGTGGAATATTCTGCTATGAGCAGAAATGCCTTTCTCTCCCATTGACATAGAAACAAATGAGTTAACAGAAGCCAAAGAAAGCGGTTAAGCATTTCATAACAGCTATACATGTCTGGGCCAAAGTGACTTTGATGATAACTTCCTGGAATTGCTGCTCACCAGATTCAGGCTCAGGGTCCCTGGCAGAGTCAACCTCTGGATCCTACTGGATCTTAAAGGGAAGAAGCAGGAGGTGGGACCACTGGTTGGCGGAGACTGCAGGCAGCAGTGAGCAAGAAAAACAGACCTCTCATGTGACAGCTTCAGTGAGACAGCCCGTTTAGTTGGGAAGAAAAAAAAAGGCTGTTGATATCTTTGTGGAGTAGGGGCTCTTGAGGTGAATGCACATCATTGGCTAGGTCCAGCACCCTGGGAACGCTGTATTCCCATGACGAGGGATTCCAGGTGCTGCCTGACGTGAAGTCATAAGGGAAGAAGTTTAACCTGGATGCCAGAGTTTCACTTTCTCAGGAGGGAAGGGGTTGAGGCACAGATCTAAGAGTGATGGAACACACAGGCCTAGGGAAGGGGCAGTGATATCCTATTCCTGCCTAACTCAAGTCGAACATGGCTCCTGCTCCATGCTGGCTCACCTCTGATCCCACTCCGCAGTCCCACATAGGGACACAGTGTTTGTGAAGATAAGACACACGTAAGAGGAGAAAGAAACAGTGTGTGTGCAGACAGGACATGTAACGAAAGATAGGGACACAGTGTGTGTAGAGAGAGGACATGTAAGAAAAGGCAACACAGCACGTGTGTGCAGGTAGGACATGTGGTAAAGGAGAAAGAAGTGTGTGTGCAATTAGTACACATAAGAGAAGAGAGGGATTCAGACAGATACTTCTCCCAGGACAGAAAATGCTACAAATGCCCAGGACAGGCTCTCAGGCCTGTCTCACAGCAACCAAGAAATCACCAGGAGATAATTATCTCAACAAGAATGCAAAAACTAAACACCAGAAGCCTGGACCCCTACAGGTGTTCCTTAATCATCCTTATAATAGCTGATGAAATTGCTACCTAGCTTCCCTGACACCGTATCCAACTCTGTGGTGCTCCAAGCCCCGTCAGATGATGCCACCACACTCACTCAAGAAAGGGAGTGAGGATGTTTTGCCTGCTGGTTCCTGCACCTGCTGCTCCTGGGACTGATTCGTCATGTGTTGGTAAGAAAACAGAGCATCAGAATAATTTTAAGATATCCTGATGAAAGGAAGATTGAGCTTGACCCCAAGGAACTCAATGGTCCTAATTAGCAAGAATTCATGGGCTGGAGAGATGACTCAGCAGTTAAGAGCATGGTCTGCTCTTCCAGAGGTCCTGAGTTCAAGTCCCAGCAACCACATGGTGGCTCACAACCATCTATACCCTCTAATGCCCTCTTCTGGGAGGCAGGTATACATGCAGATAGAGCAGTCACATAAAATAAATAAATAAAATCTTAAAAAAAAAAAAAAAGAATTCATTTAGAAAGATTTCAATGCCTCCTTTCCTGCAAACTTTCTGTCTCTCCTACCCAGTGTTGAAAGAGATTGTGGTGGAAAAATTTAAAATACACCTACAGTTTTGTACTAAGGACAGCTGCTGGGAAACCACAGCACATTTGCTGCTGCAGGCTCTGAGAAGCAGGCTCTTCAGTTATACCATAAGAGTTTAGGACTAAAAGAAGACTTCATCTTGGGGTGGGAGAGACAGTTCAGCAGTTAAGAGGATGTGTTGCTCTGGTAGGGAACCTAGGTTCAGTTCCCAGCAGTCACCGGGTAGTTCACACACATCTGTAATTCCAGCTCCAGGCTTGAACCAGGACACACATACTGCACACCAGCCCAGTCCCTTCTCTCCGCTTGAAATCATTCCACCAGTAATTTTCAACATCTAGGCCTTGCACACCCACACTTCTTCTCTGTTGCTCCAACCTGTTCTGTCCATTGCACACTTAGAAAAAAAAAAAAGAAGTCCACCTGCACAGATCTCATCATAAAAATAGTGCTCATATGGAAGATCAAGCCAGTATCTTCTCTCCAAAATCCACCAATCCTGGAGAAATGTTTCCCAATGAAAATACCTAGGTGAGCCCAGGATACAGTGTTTAAACAATCAAAACATTCGCTAAAATTTAGAAGAGTCTAAAAAGACACAGAGAAACAGCTCAGTATAATTAAAGAGAACAGACGTCAACATATAGAAGCTATTTACTACACATCAACCTGAAAGGAGAAAAAACTAGAAATCTCACTGAGCACACATAGCTTCAGTTATTTTATATTTAACAAGAATGGCAGACACATAATCCACAGAACAGAAGTCATCTTCAGTGTACAGTACTGGGAAATTGGATGTTCACGCACAAAAGACTGACTATACATTACCTGCCATCTTGCCCAAAAACTAACTCCAAATGATCAAAATCTGACACATGAAACACTGAAAATGCTAGGGAAAAACATGGGCAGTTCCATACATACTATAGGTGTAAAAAACAACTTCCTGAGTAAAACTCTGTTTGCCCAATAAGTAAGGCCAACAATTGACAAGCAGGACTTAATAAATCTTAAGAGCATCTACATACCTAAAGATATAATTAACTGGATGAAGAGGAAGCTAACAGAATGGGACAAAATTTTTGTCAGCTGTACATCTGCTATAGCATTAATGCAGAATACACACACACACACACACACACACACACACACACACAGAGAGAGAGAGAGAGAGAGAGAGAGAGAGAGAGAGAGAGACAGATTGAAAAACAAATAGTTCTGCTTTGTAAAAGAGCCATTTAAAAAATGGGTCTGGGATCTAATCAGAGAATTTTCAAAAGAAGAAAAATATGGGTAAGAAAATCTATAAAAAAAGTGCTCATTGTCCATTAGAAATATTTTCCCCTCTCCCTGAAGGCATAAGTGACAGTTGTTAACCATTACACTAGTGGCAAGGTTTACATTAATTAATTAAATCATTCATTCATATATTCATTTTTAAAGAATATAACAGTATAAAATATAATAAGGACAAGACAAGCCAGGAGAAGGAAATGAGCCTTAGAGGAGACAATAAAGACCCACTTGTTGCCACACTCAGGAATCCCTTACAAATACTCAGCCCGAAGCCATTAGGTCAAAGCACCTGCTGCAGACCCCAGCAGGCCCTTGCATGCTCTGTCAGTCTCTGTGGGTTCATACGGGAGTTGCTTCGTTGATTTACAGGGTCTTGTCTCCTGGTTTCTTCTGTTCCCTCTGGCTGTTACACTATATCTGCTGCCTTTTTCCAGGGGTTCCCTGAGCTCTGAGGGAAAGCGTCTGATGGAGACTTCCATTTAGAGTTTTGTGTTCCAAGGACGCTCCACATAGTGTCTGGTTGTGGACACATAGTGGCTGTTGTGGCCATCTGTTCCCATCTGCTGCAGGCAGAAGCATCCCTGATGATTGAAAACAAACAAAAACAACAACAACAAACACCGATCCATGAACAAACATAGCAAACTATCTATCATTAGGAATCATTTTACTGATACTATTTTTTAAAAGCAGTAGTGTTAGGTTTATCCGAGGTCTTGGGGTTATGCAGTCTCTGGTTCCTGGCCAGCCAAGCAGTGTCAAGTATATGTTGTGGGCTTTGAATTTTTAAAACCTTCTTTATCTGGGGTTCCTTAATGCTTCTACCTCTCTTCCAACCCACTGACCCCAGGCAGAAGAGAGAGCGGCTAGTAGGGGCTGTAACGTAGACCTTTATAGAATCAGTTATTAGGGCAATTCCTCTCTTTATCGCCAGGACTCCAGCGTCGAACTAAATAACAAGAGTAACAGCAAACAGAGGCAGCAACAGTTGGAGGAATCGGCAGAGTCTTGAAATGACTCCCCCCACCCCCCACCCCCTACCCCCCCCCCCATTCTTATTTATACACTCTCAGAGTCCTCACAAGGATGTGTTCTAGCTGGCAGGGACCATGCCCCTCAAACATGAGGCGGTTCCCAGCTGACAGAGATCACGTGTCCTCACAAAGTTGTTATCAGCTATGGATGAGCTGAAGGAAGTTTCACATCCCCATACTTGGGTTGTGAACATGTTTACATAACATACTCAAACTTCTGCTACATGCCCCTCTTTCTGTTTGAAAACTAGTGGCTTTTTTCTCTAACATTAATAAAACTATATACAATAAGAACAGTGAGAATTATCAGGTAAGAATTACATTCACAATGTCCCGTCCACCTGCATTTGCCAGTCTTAAAGAAAGTATTCCACTATCTCCTCCTATCCTAGCATCCAAAGTTCTGTATCTAAATCACTTCCTTATCACTTATTTTACAACCTAAAAAAAGTGTGTAATTACACAATCATCCATTTCAGAATTTAAAGCAGTTGCCCATTGAAGCCCTGGGTACGTATCAATGGTATGGTGTACATACCTTTGTTTTCCAAATTCTGCAAAATGAAGCACACCCATCTGCCAGATTCCCTTTCTCTTCTACTTTTAGGGTTACTTCCAGCAGGTAATGGAGTTTAGTAATACAGAGAACACAGGACATTTTGCTTTATTTCTTTGGTTTGTTGCCAAGTGATAGAGAATTTTTCTTTAAACCTTTACTGTTAACAGGATGTTTCATGAAATTTGAGGCTTCTAACATTTCCTATGAATAATTAATTGGTCAATATTCTCATTTCTTTGTCCCAGTGGACTGGCAAACCCACAAGAACCAAAAATGGGTTTTATACAATGGATAGTTTCTACTTCTGATGGCCTGCTGCAATTGCATAAATAATAAAGTTAGTTCTGAGTTATCAGGAGTAAGTTCAGTGGTTTCTAATCTTTCTGCATATTGACAATCAATGATTATATTAAGAGATACTATAAGGATTTTCATACAATTCTGATCTTTGATCTGAGGTGTATGAGCTTTTGTTAATTTTTTTACTTTGTCTGACATACAACCTGCCACTCCCATCTTGTTTGCATCAGTACAGAATGTTCGTGTGTTTAGAATTAGTGTTCCTTTTACAGTACATGGAAGAATCCAATTACTTCTTTTTACAAGGTGTATATATGTTTTTCAGGTATTTGTTATTAATCTCTCCCAAGTAGTTACTACAAAGTCTTTGCCAACCTTCATTTATTACTCACAGTGACATGATCTCACCAATAGTAAGAGGCACTACAATTTTAGCTGCATTTGTTCCTGACAATTGACATAGTCTTATTTTACCTTTTGCAATTCAGAAATCTTTTCTATGTATGCCTTCAATTTTTTACATTGTTTATGTGCTAAGAAAATCCATTCCATAATACCATCTTCCCTGTCCATAGTAATTCCAGTAGGGGAATGAGCTGAAGGCAAAGTAACCAAAATATAACACGTTCAGGATCAATTCTATCCACACATGAATATTGCAGTCTTTGTTCTATCAGAGTTAAATCTCTTTCTACTTCAGCTGTAGGACATTTGGATTGTTTAAATCGGAATCTCCTTGTAATGTTTGAGCAAATTACTTAATTCATAAGTATGCAATCCAATTGTAGGCCTCAGCCAGTTAACATCTCCCATTAGTTTTTGAAAGAGTTTGCAAGTGGTCTTTACGGATCTGTACCTTTTGTGGTCAAAATTTGTTGGCGTATTTTATAACCTGAATAGCTAATTGAATCTCCTCCTTGTACTTTTCCTGGAGCAGTCTGTAACTCCCAGCATGGCAGAATTATTTGTGTTTCCTTTAACATTTTCTCTAAAGTATGTGTCAGAATCAGCCAACAAAATATCATCCATATAATGGTAAATGAAGGATTGACAAAATTGCCTAAAAATTATTTCTAGCAGTTGTGACAACAAATACAAACATAAAGTTGTACTTATTTAACATTCCCTGTGGAAGTGCCTTTCAATGGTATCTCTTTATTGAACCACTGTTGTTCAGAGTAGGTACTAAGAAAGCAAACCTTTCGCTAACCTGGTCATGAAAGGGTACTGTGAAAAAAGCAACCTCTTAAGTCAATTATTATTATAGGCCATGGCCTAGGTAACAAAGATGATAAAGGAATTCCAAGCAGTAAGGGACCCATTGGTTTAATTACTCTATTCACTGCTCTTAAATCCATTATCATCTTCCATTTTCCTGATTTCCTTTTTACAACAAACACAGGGGAATTCCATGGCCTGGTAGATTAGTCTATATGTTGAGCCTTCACCTGCTTTTGTACCAGTTGTTTAAGTGCCCACATTTTTCCTCTGTGCTGGGCCACAGCTCTTGCTGTTTGATATCTATTTTTTAAAGATATATTTTATTAATTTATTCATATTACATCTCAATTGTTATCCCATCCTTGTATCCTCCCATTCCTCCCTCCCTCCCGCTTTCCCCCTACTCCCCTCCCCTATGACTGTGACTGAGGGGGACTTCCTCCCCCTGTATATGCTCATAGGGTATCAACTTTCTTCTTGGTAGCCTGCTATCCTTCCTCTGAGTGCCACCAGGCCTCCCCATCCAGGGAACGTGGTCAAATATGGGACACTAGAGACTGATATCCATTTTAAAGGTAGGAGAATTTGGCATTTCAGCAGTGGTCCCTCTCATAAATTTGGGAACTCAATCCCTGTGGTGTCTTGTGTTTGGACAATGGGCCCAGCTTATGATTGTTGTGGGTTACACATTATGCATTCCCCAGGAGCTTCTGTCATTTCACCCCTAATTTCATCATTGTCTCTGGAATTGCAGTAATATTAATCTGAGTACCCTATTGTTGTAAAAGATCCCTTCCCCATAAATTTATAGGTGTGTTGGCCACCTAGGGTCTCAGCTTCCCTGTTTGCCCTTCTGGTCCCACACACTTAATCCATAATACACTTTGCCTTATTTGAGATAATCTACCGATCCCTATAAAGTGTGTATAAAGCCACTGAAGTGGCCATTCTGGATTACAAGAATTTTGGGAACATATACTGATGTCAGCTTCTGTATTTAACCAAACTTCTACTTCAACACCATTCATTTGTAATATTAATTAGGGTCTCTGGTCGTTAATCACTGTTTGTCAGAACTTATGTTTTCCTGTATTCCCAAATGCCCCAGTTTTTCCTACTGGAGTAGCTTTGTCCTTGATGTAAGGAAACAGTAACTGCTGAACAATTCTATCTCCTGCACTAATTTGCATCTCCTCTTTTCCATATGCCGTAGTTTTAATTTTTTTCCCTTTCAATCCCAGTCTATGATACCTGGATGCAGAATAAATCCTTAAGACGTTAATGCACTTCTTCCCTTCCACAGATTATTCCTGCTGTCCTTGAGAGTAAAGGACCGTAAACACTAATGGTCATTTTATCACATTCAACTTTTGGAGATAGTGTAGGAAGTTTGTCTGTGGCCAGATATCCAAAGCTGCACTGCCTTCAGTAGGACGCATAAAATCAACAACATTAGTTTGCATTTTCCTGCCTGTTTGTTAACTCCTGGCTAACCATAAGAAAAATGCCTCATAATTTTTGCTGTAGAGCCTCAAGCTGACAGGCTCCTCCACTCATTTTCTGAGGACAAAAGATTACCTTGTAAGCCCCTCCTGGACCTGCAGTCCCTAGTTCAATGTTTTCCCTTTCCACAGTTGGCTGCACATCCCTGGAAGCCAAGGTATTCTATTGCAGTCTGAAACTCCTTGCTCTCTTCTGTGAATACTGTATTCTCCAGAGTCAATGTACCTGCTACTTTGAGCCTGAAGCTTTTAATCTTACAATTTCTTGGTAAATGGGCAATTTCACTGCAATTAAAGCCTTTACAGACTTCTTACAGAGACTGGAGTCAGCTGCACCGCCACTGCCACAATAGTTGAACAGCGTAGAATGCCACAGCTAATTGGTCTTGGCTACATGGGATAATTCACTATGACAGCCAGGGACATGCAACCCAAATGGCAGAATCTCCTTGGGAGCATGGAAATTATGTTTATATAATCCTTGAATTGAGTAACAAAACCATGAGTCATGAAGAAAGAAGTCAGTAGAGACAAAGACACAGGTATCAGATCAGCCCAAGGTTTGTAAAGCAGTGAGAGGAGAGGCTACTGGGAAACACATGGCTTCTCTTCTCTGCATCCACATTTGGCCTGAGTATCTGAGAGAGGAGCAGACTTCCTAGGCAGCTTCCAAGTGGTGCACCTTAAAACAAGCTGGAACCTGCCGTTGTAGTGCATGTATCCATGGTTTTGTTTTGATCCCAAGTGTAAGGTGCTGAACTCCCTTGGGTGAGGACATGTGGTGTTTGTATGCTGCAAACAGACTCATGAGAGGGTTCCTGAGCGTTGCCAGCAGGGAACTGCCTCGTGCTTGGGCGTGGTCTTTGTCAGTTGGAAAAGATCCTGGTATGGACTCTGAAAGGATAAATAGGAGACCAAAAAACAGAGACAATTTTTCACATACTTTGCATCACTTTACTCCTTCTGGCTGTGCATAGCTTTTCTCTGGGACTTTCCTAGAAAGTAATGCTCCAGAGAAACTATTGAAGAGGCTGTTTTTGGTGCCTACTGTTGCTCCCACTGCTGCTTGTTCCTGCTGCTGTGCTTGCTGTTGAAATTCTAACTCCAAAGGACTGAGTCTAAAAAGGTCTACCTTCGCTGTCCCTACTAACCTCCCTTTTCTACTATCTATTATAGGTGAGTTGCAAGGGAGGTACAGGCATTAAAGAACCCCAAATAAAGTAGGTTTAAAAAAGAACAGAGCCTACAAGGTGATGCCCCATACTGTGCACCAAATTTTAATTGTTTTTTTATAAAATTGTGTTTGCTTTTATTTCTCTCTTACCCTGCTATCAAATAATTGAGACTCTTTTATACAATTTTATCCAGCTTCACAGCCCAAGAACTGAGAAGTTATTACTCTGTTCTTAACCTTCTAAGCTAATTTGGTTTCCTCCCAGCATTCGTCCTAGACATACTTACACTTTGTAGCTTTCCCTGCTGAACGCTCTCTCTCCTAGTCTCTCTTGGACCTCTTGGGTGACTCAATCGCTACTTCCTCTTCTAACTCCTCTCCTGGCTGGCAGGAAGTCCAACTCTGTTCTCTCCCTTGCTCAGCCATTGTCAATAAGCTACCTTATTGGCATATCAGGGGACACTTAGGAAGCAACCGTGTGCAGACAACACTGACGCAGGAGAATTGCAGAACGAGGATTGCACCCAGATATGGAGGGGGATACAGAAATCGGCATTTGAATTACACAATAATGTTATACCTACACATCAGAAAAATGCAGTCTTCTCCTTCTGGGTACCCATGCCCTACACCCCACAACACCTTCCTTTAAGGGAATTTTACTCCTTCCTCTGCTTGCCAGGGCCCATGTTGCTGCCCCACACATTCATCTCTTCTGTGCGACTGGAATGGAATTTCCTGTGCACAGACTCCTCTTCTTCGCACAGCTTTGTGACCTGTCCTTCTCCCTCCCTCATTGCTCTTCTCTCTTGACATGACCCACTTGACCCACTCCTTCTTGTGTCCCCTCCTCTTCATGTCCATTTTTAACTCCTTAGCAGAACCCATGCAAGCACGACTTTGAATCTTGTCATCAATTGTGTTGATGGAAATGAGGAACAAGCCCAAGGAGATTGCGAGGCCTGTGGGAAATGTAGTTCTCTCATGTGAACTGCAGAGGCAGGATGGCTGTCTCTCTGCGATTCCCCTGAACCTGATCTGCCCTCGAGCACCAGCAGTCTCAGGAAGAGAAGCTGGGAAGCAGGGCCTAGGGTGGCTGTGAGTATGACAGGTATGAACAACCCGAGAGGCTTTGGGAGAACAGCACGTTTATTGAAATTGGGGGAGGGGGGGACAGATTTATATAGCTTGAGTTGGGGAAGGGAGGAAAACAGGTCAAGGGAATAAGTGTTGGGGGAGGGGCACAGGGATATTCCCAGCATAATAATAGATTAGTACATAGCAGGTCACACGATTATTGAGGAATTTGTTCTCTAGCAAGGAAACAGAAGCAGAGATGACTGTATCATGACCTGGCCTGTGTCTCCATGGGGTTGAGTAGGACTCATCAGAGTAGCGAGTGGTATCACTACAGCAGAGCTCTGTGAGAGATGTACAGGGTACGGGCAATGCTCCACCTTCCCTCACCTGGCTTGGGAACCCACATCTCTTCATAATGAAAGAAGTATGTTTCTGACTCCTCTGTCCAGCCAGTAGTGTACTGGTAACAATAACCTAGAAAATTGGGGAGCTAATCATTCACATGGTGGAGGAGGTGAGGGGTAGAGAGATAGTGTCCTGGTGGATGAAGGTGTCTGACAGGTAACAACAGGTTGTGCACACTGCCTCTGGTCTGGCTCTCTCTGCAGCTGTTATTCCATACCAGGCCAAACATAGACCCATGGTTTAGGAACTGTGGGCCTGGGCCTGATCATCAACCCTTGAAAGAACAAAAGACTGTGTTAGTGACTTTTACCCTGGAGGACTAGCCAAGAGCTGCCCTGTGGTACCGTTGGTCTCCCCAGGATTCCTCCCTTCCTAACCTGTGTTCCCTTTCACTAAGATGTCCTCCCTCCTCCTCTCCATCCCCAGACTCTGGTCACATCCTCTGTTCTCTGCGTCTAGTTTAACATCCTCAGAATCTACAGAAGCAGGATTCAGTGGGAAACCTCCATCTAGGAAAACAGACATCTTAACTTTCATGTCCTATAAATAGGTTCAGCCTGTCAGTGGCAAAGTGATTTTTAAAAAAGATCAAATATGCATGTGAATGTCGGTGGCCATGCCTACTCAGTTTCCTCGGGACTCCATTTCCCACTGTTTCTTATCCTTTACCTGTATGCTGTGTGTCTTCTCCTTGGAGTGGGGAGGCAGCAACACAACCTGCTAAACAGGTGACTAATCTGCCTCTTCACCCTCTTCCATCGCCTCCTGTTGTTTCTGGTTGAGCCTATGTGCGGCTCATGAGAGTGGTCCTCAGCGGATGGTAACTCAAGAATTATGTCTGTGACTACTTTATAGTCATAGTTTTCATGCTGGGGAGGTTCAGTAGAGAAGATAATATTACACGATGTCTCACTGACAGTTTCATCTACATCTGGTTGTTTGCAGATGCTCTTACTGAGATCAATATCCTGTGGTCCAGGGTTCTCCTCAATGTTGGTATCCTCCTAGAAAGACAACACATCAAGAACTATGTCAATAATTGTCATGTTTTCCTCAATCTCAGCCTCCACATGTGTCCCCTTGTGTGGGCCCTTGTCTGTATGCGGAAGGAGATGCTCTCTCCCAGTAAGCTTTGTGCTCATAGGTAAGCATACCCGCTGCTGGCAACAACCCACCAGGCCCCAAATGTGTTAAAAGGCTAGTTCCTTTCAGGGACACTTCCAATGCACAGGCCTTAAACCACACAAAATGTGTCTCTTTGAAGAAATACGTATCAAAGCTGCCCTGCAGACAAGCCCCAGGAGATGTCCTTGTCCTGTATCTGTCCTGCAATTCAGTTACCCTTGGTTTAAAAAACCAAAGATCTCGGTGGGGGCGCACATAATCCATTTCTCCTTCCTTAGTTCCCTGTTTTTGTCCTTTTATCATTAAACTTAGTGAATTAAAATCTAGCTGTTTCACACTTGACTGTCTTTATTTTAACCTAGTGTGATTGGTTACCTGGCCTTTTACAAGACTCCCTTCCCCCACTGGAAGGGACAGGGATTCCCACAGCTAAGCTGGAGGCCACCCTGAGCGGGAGAATCTGGCCAGAAAGCTCCCTCCCTGCCCAGGAGGCCTTCTTGGTGACCAGTTTTCAGAATAGAGCCTTCCTTAGCTAGACTCCAGAAGGCTGAAGAAAACTCTGTGACCAGTCTCCCGTAGAAAGGAACCCACACCCTTGCATGTGTCACCATGCATTCTTTGCCTCCTCAAACTTATTTTTCAGAGTACTCACACTCAGGTGCGTTGATATGCAAAAAAGAGGTGAGTTGGACCTAGAAAACCGTTACTACTTTTATCACTTACCTCCTGCATTTTATCGCCTTTTGATGATGTCATGAACGTGGGCAGATCCAACTCACTCCATCTTCTCTTTAAGGGGAAGGGAGGGAGGACGATACGATGTGCTGGCCTCTTGATTGAGTGGTTCTTTTGAAGATGTGCTATTTGTCCAGGGATGTAATACCTCTTGTTACGGTAGAGTATATCATTTTGTGCCAGGATATCGTTAAAGTGCTTTGTTGTCTCAGTGTTCACATTTTCCTCTGCCATGTGCTTCAGAGAGCACATAATGTCCACCAGGTTGGAGATGGACCACCCTGAACCTGATTGTCTGGAAGCTGGTGGTATGTTTTCATCACTCAGGTCTATCCATGAATATTCATCTGCCATGGCCTCCCTCCTTTTCAGGTGGAGGAATATATCACTACAATATGCTAGAATTAAAAAAAAAAAAAAAAAAAGAACACACTTAGGAGACAAAGTAATGGCTACCAATCTGTACTTTATGAAAATAAAAAATACTGCATGCATCCTAATGTAGCATCATGGGGTCAGAGATAACAAACAAACAAACAAACAAAAAACCAAACCAACCCCAAAGCAAATATGAGAAAGCATAATAAATATCAGAACTGCAAACAAGTGGACACTGAGAGATTGAAACAAAGGTCAAAGAAACAAAGAGCTGTGGTCCTTTGAAAGGATGAACAAACCTGACAAAGCCTTGACATGAGTCACTGAGAGAAAAGACGCAAGTTAATGAAATGTGAGACATGGTGGAGACAAGGAACTCTAGGGCAGATTGTACTCCAGAGTGTTGACAATCCTCAGAGAGATTGCTCAGTTCACAAAACAGACATGTTGGGGAATGAGCTGATGTATTTTGGTGCTAATTACAGCTTCCTGTCTCTGCCACCCAACTTTTGCTTAATAAAAAGCCATCCCCGGCTGGAGAGATGGCTCAGAGGTTAAGAGCACTGATTGCTCTTCCAAAGGTCATGAGTTCAATTCCCAGCAACCACATGTTGGCTCACAACTATCTATAATGAGATTTGTATACATTTAAGAAAAAAAAAAAGCCATCCCTCCTGAGCAGGGCAGGAGATAGGTAGGGCTAGGAGAGAGAGAGGAATTCTGGGAAGAAGAAAGGACTACCAAGAAGGGAGAGACCTGAAGTGAAGACAGGAAGGTGGCCATGGGTTAGCTGGAGGAGAAGCACACATGGTCGGTGTGGATGGATAATCCAGCCCAGATGATGAACATGAACAAGTATTTGGGACTATGGATGGGAGGTAGCGTGATAGAAGTTATTGGAAGCAGATGGCATGGGATTGAGGCAGGGATCCCATGCCTGTCCCACTATGGGAGGTAGTTTAGAGGATTAATATCTGCCATGCCCCAGGTTAACTAAGGCTATTTTAAAATATAACAAGTGTCTGTGTCTTAATTGGTCGCTAGCTGGCCCTACAGATAATACTTATAATACATGTAAATTTAAAAACAATACAGACACCAACATTGATACAAGAGTTTACCATACATGCACCACCTGCTGTTTTCTGGTTGCTACCTCCTGACTGTGATGATACATTCAGGATCTTATGACCATGTAAAGAGATCAATATAAATACAAGATGGAGAGAGGAATACACTCTCCCCCAACAAGGACAGCCCAGCACCAACGGAACACAAAGTGGATCTTACCTACTTGCTACAAAGTAGAAAGGAGATCAATGATTCTCAAGCTGCAGCTCCAGAGAAACAAGGAAAGATCATTCCAACCTTAGTCTACAAACTTAGTATTACCCTAATACCAAAAACAACACTGCTCCCCATGCGCGCACACACACACACACAGGCATACACACACACACACACAGGCACGCACACATACACACACACAGGCACACACACAAGCACACACACAGGCACACACACATACACACAAAGGCACACACACAGAAGCACACACACAGGCACACACACAGGCACACACACACACACACACACACACACACACTGTATAAATTAATATCCTTGATGACTACCTACATGTACATCTGAAATAAGATTCCTTGGTTGAGCACATACTGTCCAACAACACATGACAGAGATACTTCATGTTCACGGTGTGTTCAGCATGGAACACTAGGATATATCCACACAAAGACTAATCAACAACCAGCGGATGAGCAGGTCAAGACAAGACGTTATGCTAAGCCAAACTTTGATGTAACAGCCAAAACCCAATCCTGTCATGTTTGGAAATGCACACGGATGCAGGGTTGGTTGTACGGCACATGCTGGTTCCAGAGATATACTGAACCTAACTAGAGCCATGATTGAGTAGGTGGGATCTTAGCCAAAAGGGGAGAATTGTAGGCACATGCCAGGGTCTGCAACAATTTAACATAGCAGATAAAAATGACCCAAGTTCACAACATGCATGGGTAAAATTGTCACAGAGAAATTTCTTACTTTACACGGTTAAGGTTTCTACCCCATCCCCCGCCCCAATGAAATCAGAGCACAACATGGCAAAGCAAAATTACTGAAAGAGTACCATTAAAAAAGTGTACACACAAACAGAAATCAGTGCCTCAAACAAAAGCACTGTGCTCATGAATCAAAAGGAAACGTGAAACCCACACCAACAGAGAAGAAAATTCCCAGTGTTTAGGTCTGAGTGCCCAGGAAAGCCCCAGGGCATCAGGACTAGTGCTGGAGTCAGCTGCTTTCCATCCATCCAGAGTTTCCCTGCAGCATCAGGACAAAGTCCAGCACACTGCAATGCCTCCTGTGAACAGACGCCATCGTTTCTCACAAAGCTCTCCATAGTGTCCTGCAAGGGATGGACCAGAAACATCAGGAAATAACCCAAAGTTGTCTATCCATCCCCAAGGCCAGCATTATTATCACGGTAGTGAACAAATTCTCAACAAGATGCCACCTAAGGGACAAAAGTCACCCTTCTCCCAGGTTCCAGAGGAGAGGAAAGGCATGGCAGCTGGAGGAGCAGGTGACATGGGAAGATGGGTCTGAGGCAGCTGGTGACATGGCTTTGGCAGGTCCTCGCTGTGTCCAGTCACCCATTTCCTCCTGCTGCTTCTGGAGCCCTGGGGTTTTATGACCTCCCCATCCAATCAGCACTGCCTGCTAGAGACCAAGCCTTCAGACACATGAGAAGGTGATGGCCTTCCCAGCAAGCTTGAGGAAGACATTTGGGCTTTAAAAAGAGGAGGCCCCTTTCACATGAACTCTGGTGCCTTATATTTGACCACGTCCCCTGGATGGGGAGACCTGGTGGCACTCAGAGGAAGGATAGCAGCCTTCCAAGAAGAGACTTGATACCCTATGAGCATATAAAGGGGGAGGAGGTCTCCCTCAGTCACAGTCATAGGGGAGGGGAGTAAGGGGAAAGTGGGAGGGAGGGAGGAATGGGAGGATACAAGGGATGGGATAACCATTGAGATGTAATATGAATAAATTAATAAAATAAATAAATAAAATAAAAAAAGAGGAAGCCCCATAGCAAAAAAAAAAAAAAAAGGACAGACTCAGGAACTCTATTCTGACCTGGATTATGAGCCTAAACCTGTTTGAGAGTGGACCTTCACACTGCTTCAGGGGCCTTTTCACTAGGACCATAATTTCTAAGCTCTCCCTACCACAGGCATCATTACTACTAGACTCATGATATTGAATTCCTTTATCTTAAACTCTTATGGATGAACATCTAAAGGATGGAAGCTCTCATTAGATACTTCAATACTGTGGGCTCCACCTTGTGGCCATGACATGTTTTTGTTGTTGTTGTTTGTTTTTTGAGGTGGGTAGGGGGAGATGACATATCAAGTCTACAAGATAGTTAACAGTATAGGGCAACTTGTAAGCTCATCAAAGCTTGGGGGTGTAAACATTAAGAGATGTTCTAAGTGCATACTGTAGTGAAATCCCTTATTTTCTACACCTCTTTCAAACTAGCAAAGCATTTAAAGAAAAAAACCTAATTTCAAAATGTCAAAGTATCATGCTAATTTGAGAATAAAATTAACAGTGCTAGAAAGCAAGAAACTACAGTGAAAGCACGAATCAATCCAAACACCACTGAAGAGATATCGATCAAAGGAACCAAACAGGAAACAAACTGAAACCCTTGAGGTAAAATCAGAACAACTATGTCTCTTTCCAGGTGATGAATAATATCAAAGTCTACGTGACCCAGTGTCTGAGTCCATACAGCCAACCAAGCAACAGCTTCTCTGCAGTGTGAGGACAACACCCAGAACCAGCCAGTGCCCTCAATGGGTGGGGTCTGCAGGTCTTCACAAAGGCTCCAATGAGGTCACTGCAAGAAAGGAGCCAATCATACTATTCACTATCTAAAGAACTGTTTGACCTTTGTAACTCACAGCACTGTTACTTTTCTGATGGCCATGACCAAGTCTCTGAGAAAAGGCAACATACAATAGAGGTTTTACATAGACTCCAGCTCTCAATGGGCAGGGACGGCGTGGCTGCAGACTTGGGAAAATGGGTCTGAAGCAGCTGCTTCCATGGCTTTTCCAGGTCTTGTTGCCTCTATCCATCCAATTTCTCGTTCTGGGTTCCACTGCCCTGGTGTTTCATGACATCCCCAAACAGCATCCCCTCTAGCGAGCAGGAGTTCAGAGATGAGGTGGTGTGAGACCTCTGTCACTCCGACTTAAGGAGGACATTTGACCATAATGAGGGGAGAAGTGACACCAAGAATGGACTCAGTGAGGTTTGTTCTGACCTGGGTGAGAGACATGGCTTTTCACTAGTTAGAGAGTGAACACATCGGCGTCTGCAGTGTCCTTTCCAGTCAGACCCTCAGAATCTCTGATGACTCTCACTACTGCAGACCCCTCAATCGCTAGGTCATGATGCTCAGTCCTTTTCTCTTAAACTCATATTTCTAGGAGTCATAGGGCTAGAAGCCTGTCCCTAACACTGTGATTCCCTGAGGAAATGTGCTATCCCTCGAGATCCCACAGGACATGTTTTGTCTCATGAGTTGTAGGTTGGCAGGGGAAGACTCCTACTATGATAAGAGAAATTAAAAACACAGGTAAACGTCATGGGAAGTAACAAAGCTAGTGGGTAGTTTGCAAGTGCTTGGCATAGTCACATGCCTTATTTTTTACATCTAATATATACATGCTAACAAGGGTTTTAAGGTATATAGAAATAAACCAATGTACAAAATGTCAAATATAAATAAATAGATGATAATAAAAGAATGAATTATTATTATTTTTTTAAATTTTGAAGCAACAGCACAAACTGCATCCAAAACTATAAACACAAAAGCAAAATCCAGGCCTCAATACCAAGCCACAAACAAGCAAACTCACTATGTTCAGGTCAGTGGGAGATCACAGATGTTCAATTTAAAAGATGGAAAATAAAAATCAAAACTCTAAGATCCAATTCTGAGTCCAACTGGTCTTAGGTGATAAACAGCCAGCTCTACTACAGTAGAATGACAAGACCCAGGCTCGGTTGCTGCCTTATATGGGTGGGAGACTATCACATTCCTCACAATGGCTCCTTGTGAGGTCACAGGAACAGTGGACCAATCACAGCCAGCCCAAACCCATTACCATTCTCTAGGTCTCTTCACAGCTCTTCACAAGTCTGCGCCACATTACAACTTCTAAACTGCAGAGGTGGTTTTGGCTCAGGCTTTCAGAGCATCGGTCACAGCAGGTTGGAGGGCTTAGTTGCTGGCACATGCAACAGAATGTGAGGCAAATGGTTTCAATGTATGAACAATCCCCCAGATGTCCTAAGGGTCCACTGCCTTCTTCCAGGCCACGTGTGCAAGGGTTCCCTAACTACACAAACAGGACTGCCTAAGGGGACCAGGGGCTTAAACACATGAAACAGTACAGGACATTTCATATTCAACCTATGACAAACACCTTTTTTAAATGAGAACTTTGCCCTTTATTTTTTTTAATTTAAAAATTTTTGCATATGCATTTAGATTATTATATCTATATAAAATAAACTACATACAGCAGAAAGAACCACGGAACATTCAGGAATTACCATTCATGTTATATTTCATAGTGTTTTGGCTGTTTGTATTTGGCAACCTTGAAGAAAACATTTTCCTATCTCACTGAGTCTAAAATTCTGGATGTAACTCATCATATTTTATCTCTTTCAACTTAAAACACCAATCTAGACCTAAAGACATGTTAATCACTAAACAACTAGGCTTAACTTGTGAAACTCAACTATTTGGCCTTCAACCCTATCAGAGACTTGAGTAAAATTAATTACTCGAGTAAATGGCAAGTGTGGGTTAGCAACTTCCAAATTTAATTAAAAAAATAGCAGAGACAGTTTGCTGCCTGAACAGTCACCCATAGTTCTCTAAAATGTTGGAGCATCATCTTCTGCCTTCTGGCCCAGTATATCTGACAGACATATTTGTGAGGCAGGAACTATTGGGGACTTGCTTACCTTGTCTGTGCAGAATTTGGCTGTCGACTCTGCCTGCTTCCAAGCTTGCCAAATTTTAGGCAGAATTCTGTCAGTGGTTGAAATTAGGACATTTTGCCTCGTGGCTGGTTCACCATATTTGAAGCCATCTCCATGAAGCGGTTCATTGATGCTCGACATCATCTTTGAGATAGGCAGGGTGTTGCCAGAAGTTAACCTGTCTTGTTATCAAAGAATCATTAATACAATAGAAATATCTTTAGTGCCATATTCTGTAGGACTCTGAGGTTTTTAAAGACCTTAACCAACTGTTCTGCCTTATATATCTATAGAATCATACCTATATGTTACATCTAGGATGTATATTCTTGTGGTATAAATAGGATAGTAATTGAAATGACAATTTGATCAATTGACAATTAACTTCTCTTAGTTATCCTAAATAGCTTGCAGTAGCATTTTCAAAGTATTAGAGGTAAACCTTGTATTCTACTTGAGTGGTATGGGTACAATATCTCATATTAGAGTAGAAATATATATATGATATATATATATCATATATATAAAGAAAAAAGATATATATATAGAAATAGAAATAATGTGTGTGAAGATTAATCTTAAATTTGAATTTGAAACCAATGTATCGAAATTCAACTTATTTTGCATCAATATATACATTTCTACACCGGTGAATTAAAAATAACCTTGTGAGCACAGTTAAGATCTTAAGTTGAGGGATTGACTCAACAATCTACTTTTTGTCATATCTCCCCATGCACCTCCACATTCCCCTTCTCTCTTTTCAGCCCCCATCTCCAAAACCAAGAAATAATGATAAAGTAAAAGAGAGAGATCCTTGAGTCTAACTTCATTTTCTCCATGGGTAAGACCAATAGTAACTTATAACCAACTCCCAGTGAAAATAAACACCGAAAGCCCAAGAAAGCATCCAAAAACCCCACCCAACTCCCCTTAAGGGAAATGGGGTGTCATTCTCTTAGGGTTTCTTCTTGCTGATTTGGGATGAATAATACCTTTGTAGGGGCCCAAATAAATTGGTGAAAATGACTAAAAAAGATAGGAATATAATTTGTGGTCTAGTTTCTAAATGTTGAGAACTTCCAGGCTTCATAAAAGTCCTATGTGTGACAGTCTGAAATGCTGGGCCAATTGGGAACAGAAGCTTTCTTCAAGGCTGTCTTGGGAGCTGTCCTGTTCTGATGGAGAACAGCAATGGAAGCATTTGGTGCTGGAACATGAAGGATGCAGGATGTCAGCATCTAGCATGCTGAGAGGAATGAATTCTGTCAGGTCTGATCCAGCTTCAAAGTCTGGTTCTTTTGTTCTGAAAGCATATGGTTTCTCACAAGCATTATACCTTCCTAAAATTATAAGTGTGTGAGGTATGCATGGTGCACATAGCAATTAAGGCTGGTTCTTTTTTCATAAGCAGAAGAAAGACATCTGCAAATCTTCATTTACGTCATACAAAGAATGGTACCTAGTCCTAAGTTACATGTATTCTGTAACCAATAAGAAGCATTGACTATGCATAGACAGTCATGTCTCAGCCTGTCTCAGAGCTGTTCACATGTTGTGGGATTAGGAATATAAGATACCTGTTTATTCTGCAGTTTTAATTTTTTTACATCCTGATTTCAGTCCCCTCCCTGATCACCTCTTGATCCCACCCCTCCCTCCCTCCCACCCACTCTCTCTCCCTCCCCTATCCCTCAGTATGGGGGGGCTAATATCTGATTTCAGCTCATCGAATCTTGTCTGTATTATCTGTATCCTCTTTCTCTGTGGTCTGGAAAGTCTACCCGGCAAGGGGGAAGTGATCCACATTGGGGGACCAGAGTCCATGTCAGAAGTAGTCCCTACTCCCCATATTGTGGGACCCACAAGGAAACTGTGGTGGCTATGTACTACAATTGAGCTGAGTGTCTAGGTCCTCGCCATGCATGGTCCTTGGTTGGTGCAACAGTCTTTGCAGCCACCCCCTTCCTCTGTGGGCTCAATTTCCTTAACAATTATACTTTATTATGAACTTATTAAATGAGCGTACCTCCCTTATAACCCGACTAGCCTAAATAAGAGGAAAAGGAGATTAAAGAAAACAAGAATGAAACCTTCTGGGTATCAGTTCCTAGGATTTCAGCAGAGGAACAATTTAATGAAAGTTGCTGCTGGAACCCAGAGCAGCAGCCGAGGCCCAAAGCAGGAGCCGAAGCCTTCACTGGAGCAGTTCTCTCTAGGGGCATCTCAAAGAGAAGTAATGAATAGCCAAACAATACCAGGACCCAAAAAATCCCCGCCTCCTGTTTTGGGATATATATATCCTTCCAGTCTGTTCAAGGATATTTTTCAGTTGGCAACAATCAAGCTTCCCACTGCATGAGGTTCAACTTCTAGGTGAATAAACGTCACCTGTTCTCTCACAAGTCTGTTCCTCATCTCACATTTGGGATCATAACAAAAACAGGTTTATCTCCTCTTCATCTCCCCCTTTCTGTTAAATATAAAAAACTATATACAATAAAAATAATTATAAGAATTATCTGGTAACAGTCACAGCTACAAGGGCCAGTCCATTTGTGTTTGACAATCTTGGAGAAATTATTCCACTATCTGTCCTATCCTATTGAGTCTTATCCTAGTGTCCAAAGTTTTTTTTTTTTTTTTAAATCTCTCTTTTTTTAAACTCTTAAACTAAAGCTTATAGTAACACTGTGGCTATCTAGTCTTCAACCCTATCAGAGACTCCAGAAGGAAATACTAACATGAAGGAAGTTCAGGCAAGCAACTTCCAAAAGTATAGACAGGACAGAGAGAGCTGACTGCCTGAACAGTCACAGGTTCCTCTCCATCATCAGGACATCCAGTCTTCAGCCTGCTGGTCCAAAACCATCTGACAGATTGTTCTGTGAAGCAGGAGTCCTGAAGGACTGACCCACCTAATCTCTGCAAGGCTGGGCAGCCAATTCCTCAAGTGTCAGGCTTGATCATAGTGGACGGTCAGTTTGTCATCAGCAGTAGAGATAAGCACAATTCCTCAGCCCATGGCTGTTCTGTCACACTCATTTCTTGATGCCCTCATATTAGACTGGAGGTGCTGCCAGGAACGGATGTATCGCTCTGTCATAAAATCCCTTTATTATTAAGTGCCATATTCTGTGATCTCTGAAGTGTTTTAAGACCATCTCTGTATCTACCCATAATATATCTATGCCTTTGAAAACATATACAAGAAATTAAATAAAGCTTATTCTGTAATTAAGTGATTTAGTATCTAGTAAGATTTACAGGTGATTAACTACCAAATTTTATCTCCGACCATCCTGAATCGGTTATAACAGTTAGCTTTCACCTTTTCAAATGAGTTGTACCTGTATAAATACATCAAGTTAATGTCGAACAAAATGACCTTAAGTTTCAACCAACATAACATATAACATCAACATATAACATATAATACATAAGGCAAAAGTTGAATAAAATAGTCTTAAATTTCCATCAGTCTACAATATCAATGTAAAATATTCGAATATCAATGCAACATATTTGAGGCTAGTAGATTCAGTAATAAACTTTCTATTCTTTAAATCTATATCATTCCTAATAGCCTTCCCTCCTTCCCCCTTTTCCCCTAACACTAGATAGGATAGGAAGATAAGAGAGAAAGAAGGATAGAAGAAAGAAATCCCTAAATGAAACTTTTATTAACTTATAACCAACCCCCTCCTAAACAAAAATGAACATTGATAACCCACCAAAAACACCCACCCCACCTATTGGGAATGGGGGTGTTGTTCTCTCAAAATTACATTTTTGCTGTCTGGAGGTAAAAACATCTTTTGGGTGCCCTTAGAGAAATAAGATATTAGCCAAGCACTGGAAAAGCTAGCTGTATCTGTTTTTGTCCATTCTTTTTGGGATCGATCCTTTGGCCTAGTCCTTTTAAAGTTGATATGCATGCAGTTTTTTGAGGAAACAGTAGCTGAAGTGCACTTCTTGCTGTGCCAAAGGCAGTCTCCAAGGTTGAATCACCCAGGCTGCCTGCTTTGTCTTCATTATTATCCTGTTTTTTTGCTCTCAAAATAAGCAAACATTTGAAATTATTAGTGTAGGTACATTTCTACACATATGGAATATGCAAGGTGTACAAATTATCTAAAGATAAATGTCTGTCCTATTTTCAAGCAGGTGTAAGCCATCAATTTTATACATCTGTTTGAGCTATAATCTCCAAGCTGTATAAAAGGATGTCATGTTATAAGGACCAGGGAGTCCCTTAAGATTCCCTTGCTATATGAATGTATTCATGTTTTAGGTACTAAGAGGTCTTTCCTGGTCAGATCTAATCTTTATAAGTTTTGTTGGCAACCATATTTTTCCCTCCCTGTAGAAATATAAACATAACCATGGCCCCATCTCAAAACTTTTGCAGGTTTCCAGTCCATGGTAGAGAAATCTTTATAGTAAATTGGTTGTCCTAGTTCCTCTGCTTTTTCTATAACCCAATGTCTCGTAGCTGCAGTCGTCCCTTCATCACCAACATTAAGAAAATTTAAAGTCAGCAAGCATTATTTAATCTGTCCCTGGAGGTCTTTACCCTTCCCTTTTGTTTAATAGGCATTTCTTTTAAGGTACGATTAGCTCTTTCGACAACTGCCTGCCCTGTGGGATTGTGAGGTATACCAGTAATGTACTTTATAGTATAATATATAAATAATTTTTTTCATCTGAAGGGACACATATGCAGGAACATTGTCAGTCTTAATTTCTGCAGGTATTCCCATAATTGCCATTATTTCCAAAAAATGAGTAATTATACAATCAGCCTTTTCAGAACTTAAAGCAGTTGCCCATCTAAATCCTGAATAGGTATCAATAGTATGATGTATGTATCTTAGTTTTCCAAATTCTGCAAAATGAAATACACCATCTGCCATATTTCATTCCTTTTTGTACCCCTAAGGTTAATTCCAGCAGGTAAAGGGATCTGATTATACAAAGAACATGTAGGACACCTATTAATTATTTTTCTGGCTTGTTGCCAAGTGATAGGGAAACTTTTCTTCAAACCCTTACCATTAACATGATGTTTTTCATGAAATTATGAGACTTTAAGCACATGTCCTATTAACAATTGGTCGATTTCCTCATTTCATTGTGCTAATGGACCTGGTAAACCTGTATGGGATCGAATATGAGTAATATACAAGGGACAGTTTCTACTTCTGATGACCTGTTGCAGTTCTGTAAGTAATGTAGTTAATTCTGAGTTATCAGGAGTAAATTCAGCAGTTTCTATATGCAGAACAACTCCTTCTGCACACTGAGAGTCAATGATTATATTAAAAGATTCACGAATGCCTCATCCCGTGGGACAATTTTGAACCAGGGTACTCCTGAAGGAAGGAGTGCGGATAGGAACGAAGAACAAAGATGAAGGTTGAATTGCAAATCCAATTAAGTCTAGTTGCATAATGTTTATAAGGAGCAACATAAGTCCAGGGGAATCTTAGCATGGCAGAGTAGCCTGCTCAGTTGTTTCAAGATAACATAATTAGCAGTCCGTACAGTTTGAGTTAAGGCATAGCAAAAAGAAAATAACAGAAATTTTGTATAGGGAGCGTGAACATAAACTATTACAGATTCCTTCTTCTAGGGAAGTCTCTGTTCGGCGCATTTCACAGTCAGGTCAGAGCAGTCCCAAAGTCTGGAGGGTGTCTCATTGGAACAGCCTGGGACCCAAAAGGTCCCACAGTCTTTATTTTGTCAATGTAGGCGCTAGGCACGCTCACCGTTCTGAAGCCATAGCCTGAGACGGATTGAGATTGAGCGCTAGGTCGTTCTGCTGTCATTCCCTGTAAGGCCACAGCTATAGCTAATCCTTGATTGTAAGATGGGCCAATAGCTAGAGTCCCAATAGGATGTCCTCCCCTCTGTCCCACTTTCCTGGTAAGTGAAGGCTTTCATGGGACATGCCCCTTGGGCTAGTATGCAGATATAAGTGAGTATATACCAACTGAGTCTTTCTGCTTCTGGGTTAACTCACTCATTATGATCATTTCTAGCTCAATCCATTTGTCCACAAATTTCACACGAACTCTGGTGCCTCATATTTGACCATGTCCCCTGGAGGGGGAGACCTGGTGGCACTCAGAGAAAGGATAGCAGGTTACAAAGAAGAGACTTGATACACTATGAGCATATACAGGGGGAGGAAATCCCCTTCAGGAACAGTCATAGGGGAGGGGAATAAGGGGAAAATGGGAGGGAGGGAAGAACGGGAGGATACAAGAGATGGGATAACCATTGAGATGTAACAAGAATAAATTAATAAAAATTAAAAAAAAAAGATGGGCCAATATCAGCACACAATTTTATGTATCCTGACAAATCAGTTTTATTTTTGTAGGGCCTAATCAATCTCAGTGTGACAAGGAGCATTGGCATTTTCAAAGGCTAGTTGCTTTACAAAAGGAATTCCGTTTTGAGATTTGCCAAAATTTCTCTCTTTTGCTTTAAGAAGTTTGTTCACAAACTCCTGGAATGGATCCTCAGAGCCCTGTTGTTACTAGATAAACTGGTGTTTAGAATCTCTTTACCAGGAACTTTGTTCCACATTTCAGGCAGCCACAGTGACTCGGGCATACACCACAGGAGGGTAATTAATTTAATTACCGTTATCCTCAAATGGCCCTTCTCCTGCTAACATGTTAACATTCCACTGAGGATTCCCTGCTTTAGCATTAAGTGCTGGAGTTCTTTTTACAGCATTTAAAAATTCTGCTTCCTTCCACAAGTAATCTCCTCCACTCAGAGAAGTCTTACTTAGAGTTTTCCAATCAGCAGGGGTGAAGTTAGTATCCTCAAATGCATCAGCCATTGCTGCGGTAAATGGAGCTGTGGACCCACACTGAGCACAAGCAGACTTTAATTCTTCGATTTGTTTCCATTCTATAGGGGCATACTGTCTAATTCAGTTGCCCCAAGGATCTAATATCTCTACAACTGGAAAAAACAAATTCACCATCTATTTCCTGTCCTGAATTTCTATCTTTCTGTATGTATGGCAGTCTCTAAGGAGGACATACCCAGAGGACTGTTTTGTACTGCCTTTTCCTTTTGTCCCCAAGAATTTTTCTCAGCATCAACACAAATCTTGATTTTTTTTTTCTAATTCTTCCTCCAACTGTTTCTGTCTCTTAGCTAAGCTAACCTTTTCTTCCGGAGTTAGAACCTCTTCCCAGAATTCTTTATTAAAGTCCTGTTGCTCTACGGAAAAAGCTGGAGGTGTGGTAAGTGGAGGCCTCCCGACAGGCTCGTGATCGCAAGCAGCCTCTCTTTTTTGTTCTTTCTCATTATTAATCTTAGATTGCCTCATTTCTCCCAAGATCTCTTCAGCTTGAGACAGAAATTCTCTTATTTTGTCAGTTTCAGGTTAGGGGTCGAGGACACCCCTATTCAAAGCCCAAAAGTGAAAACACCACAGCAGGAGCTTCTTCTGGTCACTTTGTAAGATAATGTTCCTGTAAATTTTTTCCCTACTTTATTCCACAATTCCAGATTAACCGTTCCTTCTTCAAGATACCGTGGGCATACTTCATTAACAAAACCGAAAAACTTAATTAATTCTTTAGTATCAACCCGAATCCCACGTGTTTGAAGATCGAATTGCAATTCTCATTTAAATAATTCTTTAGAATTACTCTCTCATGTTTCCCTCAATCCAGAAATTTTTTTCTATGTATGCCTTCAATTTTTTTACTTTGTTTATTTGCTAAGAAAATCCATTCCACGATTCTATCTTCCCTTTGCATAAGGAGCCCAGTAAGAGAATGTTGTGAAGGCAAAATAATCAGAATGCAACTAAGTTTAGGATCAATTCTATCCACATATGCCTTTTGTAATCTTTGTTCTACCAGAATTAATGCTTTTTCTGCTTCAGCCGTTAGACACCTTGGGCTGTTTAAATCTGAAGCCCCTTGTAAGGTTTGAAACAAGTTACTTAACTCATAGGTAGCTAGTCCAATTGTAGGCCTAAACAGTTAATATCTCCCATTAATTTTTGAAAGTCATTTAGAGTTTGCATGATCTCTACATATCTGTACCTCCGGATCAGAATCAGCCAACAGAATATCATCCATATAAGAATAAATGATAGTTTGAGGGAACTGCCTATGAGTTATTTTAATGGCATCTCTTTGCTGGACCACTATTGTTCAGAGTAGGTACTAAGAAAGCAAACCTTTCCCTATCGTTCTCACGCAAAGGTATTGTGAAGACAGTCTTTTAAATTAATTACTATTTATAGGCCATGATCTAAATAACAAGGAAGGTAAAGGAATTACAGACTGTAAATGACCCATTGGTTGAATTACTTTATTCTTTGCTCTCAAATCTGTTATCATCTTCTAGCTGCCTGGCTTTTTTTCTCCACAAACACAGGAATTCCAAGGACTGAAACTCTTCTATATGCTGAGCCTCCAGTTGCTCTTGTACTAAATGGTGAAATGTCTGCAATTTTTCTTTTGTTATGGGCCACTGCTCTTGCCGCACAGGGCTGTTTGAAATCCATTTTAGGGGCAAGGCTGTTGGTAATCAGCAGTGGCCCCTCTTCTAAATTTGGAAACTCAATACCTGAGAAATTCTGAGTTTGGACAATGGGCATAGCTTATGGTTGCTCCTGAATACTCCTTTTAATATCTTCTCCAGAAGCATGTACCATTTCACCCCTAGCTTCATAGTTGTTCATCTCTGTAATTGCAGGAATATTAATCTGAGTACCCCAGTGTCATAAGAGATCCCTTCCCCAAAGATTTATGGGAATGTCAGCCACATAGGGTCTCAGCTTCCCTGTTTGCCCTTCTGGTCCCACACACTTAAACCACAGTACACTTTGTTGTATTTGAGATAATTTAACAATCCCTATAATTTCTGTATAAACTTTCTGAAGTAGCCAATTTGGATTTCAAATTGTTAGAAACAATCGTGATGTCTGCATCTGTATCAACAAGACTTTGTAATTCAACACCATTAATTTCTACCATTAATTTAGGTCTCTGATCATTAACCATAGTTTGCCAGAACACACGTTTCCCTGTACTTCCAAATGCACCCATTCTTTCTACTGGAGCAGCTTTGCCTTGAATGTAAGGAAACAGTAACAGCTAAGCAATTCTATCCCCTGCATCAATTTGTATCTCCCTCTTTACAGACGACATGATTTTGATTACCCCCCTTATAATCCCTATCTATAACATCGGGATACACACTAAGATCCTGAGAAGTCAATCTAATTCTTCCCAGAATTATTCCCACAATCCCCGTAAACACCAGTACTTAATTTGTAACATTCAACCTGTGGAGATGATGTAATAGATATATACCTGAGGTGAGATCCAAGGCTGCTCTGCCTTCAGTAGCATGCATTAGGTGACTACTGCCTAATTCCCATTTTCCTGTGAGTCCATTACTTCTGGACTGGCCAGGGAAATCCAGCCTGTATTGTTGGTGGGGCGCCGAGGCAATGGGCCCCTCCTGCCATTTCCTGTCAGCAAGATATCACTTTGACATCTCTTTTAGACTGACAATCCCTGGACCAGTGTTTTCCTTTCCCACAGTGGCTACAGTATCCTGGAAGCCTTGGCAGCTCATAGCCATCATGGCCAAAAGCTCCCTGCCCTATGAGTACCATTTACTCCAAAGTGAGTGCACCTGTTATCTTGAGGTCTGGAACTTTCAACATTGCAGTTTCTTTTTACATGACCAATTCTGCCACAGTGAAAGCCCTGGGTGTTATATCTGAGTCTTCAATTCAATTCTATTGATCACACTGGTATTTTATGCCAATACTATGTAGTTTTTAATTACTATTGATCTGTAGTACAGCTTGAAATCAGGGATGGTGATATCTCCAGAAGTTCTTTTATTGTACAGGGTTGTTTTAGTTATCCTGTTTTTTCCCCATAAGAGGTTGAGAGTTGCTCTTTCAAGGTCTGTAAAGAAGTGTGTTGGCATTTTGATGGGACTTGCACTGACTCTGTAGATTGCTTTCCATAAAATGGCCATTTGTACTATGTTAATCCTACTCATCCATAGAATGAGAGATCTTTCCATCTTCTGATAACTTCCACAATTTCTTTCTTCAGAGACCTGAAGTTGTTATCATACAGGTCTCTCACTTGCTTGGTTAGTAATACAACAAGATATTTTGTATTATTTGTGGCTATTATGAAGGATGTTGTTTTGCTAAGTTTTCTTGTAGCCCTTTTATCGGTTGTATTTAAAAAAAGGGATACTGATTTTTTTTCAAGGAATTTTTGTATCCAGCCACTTTGCTGAAAGTGTCTATCAGCGGTAGGAGTTTTCTGGTAGAATTATGAAGGTTACTTATTTACACTATCATATCATCTGTGAATAGCAATGCTTTGACTTCTTCCTTTCCGATTTTTATCCCTTTGATCTCCTTCAGTTTTTTTACTGCTCTATGTAGAACTCCAAGTACTAGGTTAAATAGATATGGCATAAGAGTGCAGTCTGGTCCCTGATTTCAGTGGAATTGTCTTAAATTTCTCTCCATTTAATTTGATGTTGGCTATTGTCTTGATGGATATTGTGTTTAGATATACACCTTGTATCCATGACCTCTCCAAGACTTTCAACATGAAGGGGTGTTGGATTTTGTCAAAGGCCTTTTCGGCATCTAACGAGATGATCATGTGGGGTTTTCCTTAAGTTTTTCTTTATATGGCAGATTGCATTGATGGATTTTTGTATGTTGAACCATCCTTGCATCCCGGTATGAAGCGTATTTGATCATGGTGGATGATATTTTTGATGTGTTCTTGGATTTGGTTAGCAAGTATTTTTGCATCTATGTCCATAAGGGGAATTGGTCTGAAATTTTCTTTTCTGAGTCTTTTTGTGGCTTGGGTATCAGAGTGACTATAACCTCATAAAATGAGTTTGGCAATGTTCCTTCTGGTTCTATTTTGTGGACCAGTTTGAGGACTATTGGTACTAGCTCTTCTTTGAAAGATGGTTGGAATTCAGTACTAAAACCATCTGGCCCAGGGCACTTTTTGTTTGGGAGACTTAATGATGGTTTCTATTTCCTTCAGGGTTATAGGACTGTTTAAGTTGTTTACCTGTTCTTGATTTAACATTGGTAGGTAAAAATCTATCAAGAAAATTATCCATTTCCCTTAGAGTTTCCAATTTTGTGGAATACAGACTTTTTGTATGTAGGCATCTGTTTCTTTAGGTTAGGGAAGTTTTCTTCTATGATTTTGTTGAAAATATTTTCTGGGCCTTAGAGCTTGGAGTCTTCTCCTTCTTTTACTCCTATTATTCTTAAGTTTGGTCTTTTCATAGTGTCCCAAATTTCTTGGATGTTTTGTATCAGGAACTTCTTAGATTTAACATTTTCTTTGACCAATGTATCTATTTCTTCAGTCAGATTCTCTCTCCCATCTCTTGTATTCTGTTAGTGATACTGAATCTGTATTGCCTGTTCTCTTTCCTAGGCTTCCCTGCTTCAGGATTGCCTCAGTTTGCAGTTTCTTTATTTCCATTTTTCAGGTCTTGAACAGTTTTAGTCTTTTCCTTCACTCATTTAGTTGTATTTTCCTGTATTTCACTAAGGAATTTCTTCAATTCCTTCACTTGTTTGTTTGTATTTTCCTGTATTTCTTTACGGGATTTGTCCATTTTGTTCACCAGTTTGATTGAATTTTCCTGTCTTTAAGAGATTTAGTCATATCCTCTTTTAAGGCCTCTATCATCTTTATAAAGCTGGATCTTCTTTTGCTTTGACTGTGTCAGGGTGTCCAGGGCGTGCTGTAGTTGGGTAGCTGGGTTCTGGTGATGCCATATGGCTCTGGCTCTTGTTGGTTGTGTTCTTCTGCTAACTTGATCCTGGTCTTGGCTCAATATTGCTGATGCTGACAAGAATACTTGGGGAGGCAGGCAGAGTCTTGAACCTAATAGAGGAGCTGAGGGAATAGCAGGCTGATCATTTTTGCAGGTTGGATATTCCTGGGGACCTGCAGGCCTGGATGTTCCTCTGTTTGCTGTGTCCCAACTGGAGCCAGGAGGCAGGAGAAAGTCTGGTTGGGGTCTAACCTGGCTGTTCCTGGGAACCCATAGGCCTGCATAATCCTGGGGCCTGAAGGCCTCCTCCAGAGGAAAGATTATGGAGCATGAGAAGGAGGAGGCAGTGTGCCACTGACTTCTGCTGGTGTTCCTGAGCAGGCAGAGGAAAGCCTGAACAGGGTCTACCATGGATGTTCCTTGGAACCTGAAAGCCTGAATGATCCTGGGACAGCAGGAATCCTCCAGAGGGAAGGTAATGGAGCTGAGGTAGGGAGAGAGGCAGCACGTAGCTAGCTATGTCCCCCTATAGGCAGGAGATATGTGTGTGTGTGTGTGTGTGTGTGTGTGTGTGTGTGTATAATATTATATTAACTTAGGTTGGTCCTTATACTTTTTTTGGGCTTAGAATGCATGTTCTTGGTTTTTCTGGCTTTCAAAGTTTTCACTGACAAATCAGCAGTTATTATGATGGGTTTTCCTTTATATGTGACCTTCTTTCCAGCTTTCAGCACACTTTCTTTGTTATACATACTTACTGTTTCAACTATGATATGCCATGGGCATTTTCTTTTGTGGTATTCTCTATTTGGTGTTCTGTGTGCTTCTTGTGTCTGTATCAGGGTGTCTTTTCTGAAATTGGAGAAAATTTTTTCTATGATCTTGTTGAAGATCTTGTCTATGTCATTGATTTGGGATTCTTCTTCCTAATCTGTTCCTATAATTCAAAGACAGGTTGTCTAAATGTATCCCACATGTCCTGTGTGTTCCCTGTGATTTTGAAAGTTTTTCTTATTTCATGCTTATTTGGCCTTGGTCCTGTACTTTATCTTTAAGTCATGATATTCTATTTTCTGCTTGATTCATTCTCCCCTTAGGCCTTCCTTTGAGTTTTCATGTAGCAGCCTGGACTTTTCAGTTCCATCTTCATTTCAGCCTGAACCTTCTTCTGTCTTTCTCTCTCCTTGTTGAACTCCATTCTCAAGTCCTGGATTATTGTCATTTCCATCTGCCTTAAATTTGTGTTTTCTCAGGCACCACTCACATATTCCCTCTCCTTAAGACCTTTCTCCTTAATTTCAATAAGCTGTTTTATTTATGTTTTAACTGCTTACATTTGTTGGTGAGATTTATGAGTAGTTTTAGTGCTTTGGTTTTTTTTCAAGACAGGGTTTCTTTGTGTAGCCATGGGTGCCCTAGAACTCACTCTGTAGACCAGGCTGGCCTCAAACTCAGAGGCCTGCCTGCCTCTGCATCCTGAGTGCTGGGATTAAGGTCATGCCCCACTACAGCTCAGTTCTAAAATTTATATATTTATGTACTTTTTTAAATGTAGGAGTGCTCTGTCTGCATGCACACTTGCATGCCAGAAAAAGAGCATCAGATCTCTTTAAAGATGGTCATGAGTCACCATGTGGTTGCTGGGAACTGAACTTAGGACCTCTGCAAGAGTAGCCAGTGTTCTTATCTGCGGAGCCATTTCCTGAGCCTACATGAGTGTTGGGGTGGTTGTTTTGTTTTGTTTTAATGATGTGTCCTGGAATTCCTTTAGGTAATTCTCATTGGAAACATTTCAATGGGGCTTGTAGTTTTTGAAGAAAAGATACTGATATAAGAACTTTATATTACTTGTATATTTTGCCATGCTATCTGGGCATGTGGACTTCTTAGTTCCTTTTTTTTTTTTTCTTTTCTTTTCAAGACAGTTTCACTGTGTAGCTCTGGCTGTCCTGGACTCTCTTTGTAGACCAGGTTGGTCTCAAACTCAAAGAGATTCACCTGCCTCTGCCTCCCTGAGTGCTGGGATTACAGGTGTGCGCCACTGCACCTGGCTCTTTTCTTACTTCTTAATGTGATATAAACAGAGAAGTTTAGAGCAGAAAAAGAAGACTTGTGACATGTTTAGCTTAGAGGTTGGAAATGTCTTGTGTGGAACCAAGTCAGGTGGACAAAGAGAAATTGCCTGGTGAACAGAAGGTGTTTCCTGTTCCAAATCTGAAAAGTTGGGGGTAGTTCTTGCTGGGTGGAAAGGTTGTATATGGCATGGGAGGGTCCTTTGGGTTGGAGGGTGTGTGGAGAGGGTCCTGGCATAAGCCTAGACATTGTCCTAATGCAGGCAGGGGAGGCCAGTCTAGGCCAGGGCATTGGATGTGTGCTTTAGGCTGGATCTAGTGAGTTGTATAGAAGGAGTGACGGGGGCAGTCAGGAAGACTCAGCATGCTGCACTGTAAAGAAGGACATGCATAGATTACTTGCCCTTTTTACCTCGCAAATATCCTCTTTGTGTTGGGTGCCGTGGATATTATTTTCCTCCTTTTTAACATCATTACAGTCTGGTGTGGAGCATGGCAATGAACTGTCCCTAAACTAACCATAAAGATCCACCCTGAACATCTAAGAAATAAAGGGAAATGTGTGTGGCTGTATTCCTACAGCTCTGTGTGAGATCTACCTGCCTCTGTTTCCTGAGTGCTGGGATTACAGCCCTGAGTGTATGTGATTTTGACATGGACGAGGTTTATTGAGGACTGCAAGGCCACATGGACTATGGGAACTTGGCAAAACCATAATTATACATGCCAGACTAAAGAGGAATAGCAAAGTTTTCCTTGGGAATTGGAATAAGATTGTTTATGAGAGTTGATCAGTGTGTGCATAGTCTAGGAATGTCGGCCTCCTCTTCCTGGCTCTTTACAGCCTGAGATGCTCACTTTCAGGGAGTAGCTAACCCATTTCCGTGTGCTGTACCTTGCTAGATGCATGTTTATTACCAAGCGGAGGCCCCAGGTTGTAATAGCAGTGTTAGAAAACCCTGCCTATTCCCACTTTCACCGTGTGTCTGTGAACCTGTCTTTTCTTTATTCTCTTTTTGCCTCTAGCCAAGGATACAGGACACAAGCCATGCAGGATAGGGGAGTGAATGAAGGTTTCTATTTTTGTACAACCTTAGCTGTCAGTTGTTTGTTGGTCTTAGCCATTCTCATCGGGGTAAGAGGAAATCGCACATTTGTACTTCTTAAGTGTGAGAGACAATAAGCAGTTTTCTTTTTTTCTTTTTTATCTTTTATTGAGAACTCTCTGTTTTGATCCCTAGTCCATTTTTTTGAGCCGTTTGTTTCCTCAATTGTTGTTGTGTAGTTGTTTGTATATTCTTGATATTAATCCTCTGCCACATGTGTAGCTGGTAAAGATTTTCTCCCATTCTATGGGTTTCTTCTTTTCACTCAATTGATTTTTGCTAGCTGTACAGAGCTTTTTATTTATTTATTTATTTATTTATTTATTTATTTATTTATTTGAGGCCCCACTTGTCAATGGTTGCTTTTAATTCCTGAGCAAATGGAGTCCAGCTAAGAAAGTCCTTTTCTACACTAAGATCCTGTAGGGTACTACATAGGTTTTCTTCTAGAATTTTTGTTTGTTTGTTTTTTTTGAGACAGAGTTTCTCTATGTAGTCCTGGCTTTCCTAGACTCACTTTGTAGACCAGGCTGGCCTTGAACGCACAGAGATCTACCTGCCTCTGTTTCCTGAGTGCTGAGATTACAGGCCTGTGCCACCACACCTGGCTTCTAAACTGAGGTCTTTGATGTACTTGACATTAACTTTTGTGCATGGTGGTAGATAGGATCTGATTTAATTCTTCCTTGTGAGGACATCCAGCTTCCTCAGAACCATTGTGAAAGATTCTGTCTTTTCTCTAGTGTGTGGCTATTTTGTTTGTTTTGATTTGGTTTTTTTGTTTTGTTTTTTGCCTCTTTTTAAAATCAAAGATGGCTATAGTTGTTATACTTATATTTCAGTCTTAGATTTTATTCCATTGATCTGTGTTGGTTTTTTTTTTTTGCCAGTTCTATATTTGTTTTCATTACTCTAGCTCTATATTATATATCTTGAAGTCTGGAATGGTGATTCCTTTAATATTATTCTTTTTTATTAGAATTTTCTTGAGCTACCTTAGGCATTTTCTGTACAGTGTGAATTTTAGGATGCTTTTTCTATTTCTGTAAGAGTGTTGTGAGTAACTTAATTTGTATTGTATTAACTCTCTAATTGGTTTAAGCAGAATGATCATTTTCACAATATCAGTTTTACAGATCTATTAACAGTAGATATTTCCCACTTTGTTAGTGTCTTCTCTATCTCTTTCTTCAGAGATTTGAAGTTTTTATTAGGGCAGACTTTCACATCCTTAGTTAACTCTATTCCAAGCTATTTTATTGTCTTGGATGATGCTGTAAGTGGGAGTGTGTCTATTATCTCTTTTCAGTGCTTCTTGGTGGTGAATAAAAAGGCTACTGATTTGGAGGAGTTAGGTTTTTTTACCCTGTCATTTTGATGAAATTGTTGGTTTCTTTAATTTTTTTCTGGTGGCATTTTTGTAATCTTTTATTGTAATATATCATCTACAAATTGTGATGATTTGACTTATTTGCATCCTTGTAATTTTTACTTTTTGTCTTTTTGCTGTGATTAGGGCTTCCAGTTCTGTATTGAAAGGGAGTGGCAGTAAGTGCATCTCTGTGGCACTAAGTCAGCTGATTGTCCTACCCAGCTGCGAAACCTATGAATGATAACAATGAACAGCATGGCTACATATTCATAAAACACAATTAGTGACATGCACGTGTTGGAAGTACCTGTCTAATTCAATGTAAGGGCTACTCAATAGGAGGCAAATCGTGCCTGGTACTAGAAACTGTGGGGGAACTGCAGCTGTGCTGGTATTGACCATTACTTTTATTTTTTGTCTGCAGTTGAAACATTACTTGTTTTTCTCTGCAGTTGAAACATTGTGCTCCACTGGTTGCCTTCATTTTCCTAGTTTTGAGTCTCATTATTTGATCATTGGTTTGTTCCCTCTTGGGGAGTTTCCACAGTGCTGTTCAATTGCTGGTTCCTCCCCTATATAAACAGTTCTGTTACTCCCAAAAAACGGCATTCTCTTAGCACGAATGACCCATTGTTGTGTCATCTTTTCAATCCACAGACCCTCTCCATAGCCTAGACTAGCAGTGCAGGCGCTGCAAATGGAGGTTTTACCGAGATACAGAGAGCAGGGAAAGTCTGACGGATCGCCTGGGGAAGCTGGCCAGTGCCTCTTGAAGGTAAGACATGGGTGTATTGGGATGGGTGCCCCTAGCTCTTCCACCGTTCTGGTGGGGCAACTAGTGAAACTACTTAAGGAACAAGGCACCGGAATTAAGTATAAGACAGCAAAAGATTTTATCCAAACTATAGAACAGAAGCAGCCCATGGTTTTTAGTCTCTGGCGGCCTAAATCTTTCTGACTGGGACCAGGTAAAGTCAGATTTGCAAACGGCCTTACCTAAGGAAGGCCCAGAGACGATTCCTGTAGCTACCTTTTCTCTCTGGAGGTTAGTGAGAGATGCTTTACTTAGTGAAGATAGGAAAGTGAAAGAAAACTTTGGGAAGGCTGAAGCTGTTTTAAATGAAGTCCAGGAAAATCCCCTACAGGGAACCGGGAACCAGGGCCTGCTTCAGGTCCCACAGAGGCAGGTGTATGGAGCCTTGCAGGCACCTGCCCAAGAGAATGTTCAGACAGTCACCCCTTCTATCCAATTTGTCCCGCAAAGAAATCTCTTTCTGTCTGAGACCTTGTCCGAGGCACCCCAGGAAATGCAAGATTACACCTCTGTGCCTCCTCCCGAGTCATACTAACTCCGTAAATGGGACCCCAGGCTATAGGTACGGGAGTTCTGGGGCCCCTAACTTCAGGAACCTTCGGACTGTTACTTGGAAGAAGCAGTGCTGTCATGAGAGGGGTACGGGTGATTCATGGGATAATTGATAAAGATAGCATGGGAGAGATTAAAATTATACTTGAAGCAACTATAGGGGGCAGGAGCAGTTTGACACGCTGTGGGACATGCACATGGGTACTTGCTCCCCTGTGTACTCCCATACTCGTGTCACCCCTGTTCCAGCCACTCACGCTTCCCGTCACCTTCACACACTCAATCAATATTTGGCTGACCTTGGAATGTAAATTTTACAAATTATACAGGGCAATTGGCTCCCCAAATTGTTAAAATTAACAAGACTCAGATTCCCTCTATTACGGGAGGCACATTTTTGCAAGGATTGCAGACTTTTGGCAGCCTGATGAAGGAGTGGGATGGAACTTCGGCCATTGGTACTATGACTTGTGGCTTAGGGGGGTTTCTCCATTATGCTTCTGTGTTGACTCCACATACACACACTGCTCAACAATTCAGGCTAAAGCAAGCAGTCTTGTCCCTAGCTATGGATAATCCTACTTGCCAAATCTGGATTAGTGAGTCTTCAATGACGGGTAAGATCTGGGGGATGTATGATTAACCTAAGACAAGAAGTTCATGATATACATGGACTCTCCCATGACGGGTAAGACATACATTGACATCTTGGACGACCTAAGGCAGGAGCTCATTTTATATACAGAAGGGGGACCTGTGAGGAACTGTAGCTGTGCTGGTGCTGACCATGACTTTTTTGTCTGCAGTTGAAACATTACTTGTTTTTCTCTGCAGTTGAAACATTGTGCTCCATTGGTTGTCTTCATTTTCCTTGTTTTGAGTCTCATTATTTGGCCCGTGGTTTGCTCCCTTTTGGGGACTTTCCACAGTGCTGTTCAATTGCTGGTTCCTCCCCTATATAAGCAGTTTTGCTACTCCCAATAAACGGCATTCTCTCTCTTATCAGAAATGACCTGCTGTTGTGTCGTCTTTTCAATCCGCAGACCCTCTCCGTAGCTTAGACTAGTAGCGAGGGCGCTGCAAGAAACCTAGCCAGGTTCCTAGGGCTAGTGAAGTCATAGATCTTAAAAGATACTCTACTATGACACTTTGCTAGACCAGCACAATTCTAAATCTTATCCTTATACCCATAAATAAGTGTAACTATCACCCCTCATCAAAGAAGCCATGTTTACAGCAAACAGAGATCACCACGGAGAAGCCCAACTTAACACAACATGGAGACCAATGGACTGTGGGGAGTCCAGCCCCAGTGGATACATCTACATCACAGCTCTTGCACCTCTGGCTCGGGAAACATCAGCAGAGAGAGTGTGGAAAGGTTCTAATAGCCAGAATACCAGGACATCTTCTGTGAAGACCAGAGCAATGGCAATATATTGATACAGGCTTATATGGAATGGGGGAAGATATCATAGGGCCCTCGCCCCTAGACAAAGAGCTGCAGATAACTAATAACTAATAACTGCTATGAGAGGGCAAATTAGCCTCTCCCAGGGAAGAGGCCACTTAGTTATTTTCAATACACAATGATCAGTTCTTAAAACACACACACACACACACACACACACACACACACACACACACCCAACAAATTTAACAGTTGCATTTATATATTTGTACATATATAAATATATATGCAATAATAATGAAAATATGATATAAATTGAGGATGGGGGCAGGGATAGAAGGGAGGGCATCTGGGAAGAGTTAGTGGAGGAAGGGGAAAGAAGGATGTGATATAATTCTATTTTAATTAAAATATGTTTTAAAGTGTTAACAAATTTAGAAAAATTGAAATAATTCTGAAATCTTTTCTGATTACAATGCCATAAAACTTAAATCAATAACTAAAGAATCTCTAGTAACTACACAAACTCAAGGAGATTAAATAACACAATGATTGAGTCGAAGGAGAAATCCACAAAGAAACATAAAGAGTATCCTGGATGTAAACTAAAATGAAAACAGCACAATAAAACCTCTGAGGCACAAAAACAGTCCTGAGAAGGAAGCATAGCACTATATGCCTATATGAAAAAAAAATAATAAGGAAGAAATAAATTACTTAATGGTGCAACTCAAGAATTTGGAATAAAACAAGAACAAACCAAATCAAAATCAAGTAAGCAGATATAAAAAGTAAAGATAAAGGGATTTTTAAAAATTGAAATAAAGATAATCCAAAGAACCAATAAATCTAAGATCTGGTTCTTTGAATGATATCTATAATCAGTAGACCATTGACATGATGTTGCTGCATTTAGTTCCATGAATCTAATGGTAGCCATCCTAGTTGTGTTAAGGTTACTTTAAAATGATGATTTAGGGTCATGAATTTCTTGTGTTTCTGAATTTCATCAATGTCTTCATTGATTTGAAAGATAATTTCCATACCATTAGTTTCCACGCCACATATCTGACCCTTTATCTGTTTTGTATTAGCTCTGTATATCTAATGAAAAGTGCTGAGTGTTTCCTCCTTTATAATATTATAATATTACAATTGTTTTGCAAGAAGGCAATGAAGCCAAGGACTGTAGTGATTATGGATTGGAAAAAAATCTTGTTTTAGACAAGAATAGTAAAGTTTCTGGAAATATTAACAGTTGTGTCCACAAACCAAGTCAAGGCGTTGGAGGGCCCATGAGACCTAGTCATTACATGACCTAGTCATCAAAAAAGACAGAAAACAAACATGAAGCAAGCATTAGGCCAGAATGATGTTATGGTCTTAGCAGATTTGACTTTTGAAAAAGAGACTAATACACAGAGATCAAGCCTGGTTTGCCTAACATTTAATCAGGTGTCTTGGGAACAGAGACTCCACAAGAAAAACTTATTTCTATGAAGAGCAAAGTCCCATAGGAAAATTGTGTAATCAGGTTGACTCTGACAAGAGGGAAATGTACATAATATGCAGATGTACAGGGCTTTAAATACCTCCCCTGCCTTTGTCTCCACATGTGCAACATTGCTGTGGACAGGACATTTCCGTTTTCTTTAGGGTGTTCACCTATCTTGGAGGTTGATGCATGACGCCCTCCTGCTGTCTTAGACCTATCTACAGTCTCTATACTCAACCATACAGAGGAACAACTAGATTTTCAATAAGGGTCTTTTCATCCAGAAGCTCTATCCAGGTGAGTCTGATTGCTCAGCAGGTGTGACAGGAAAGAGACTGAGCGATCAAGATCAAGACCATTTACCTAAGGTCATTAGGCTAGGAGCAGCCACTTACTTATTTGATTAATCCATTGATACAGTCATCTGCAGAGAGTGAGTGTTGTTAAGGGCCTTCATAATTAATTAATTAGTATAGAGATATATTACATTAGCTGTGGAGAAACATGCAGCAAAGTGAGGATGTTCCTTATATCTGAGATAAAACAACAGTATGGTTAGTTTATACTTAACCTATGCCATGAGCCTTTCCACATAGTTTTTAGTTTGGGCTTTTTCTATTTTATTGACTGTGTCTCTCTTCTTACTACTGAGGTTTTGCAACATCGAAGATAATTTTGTTCATGAAATCTATATGTTGGGATTTTTTTCAAACGTTCCTTCAAAATATACAGTTTGTTTTCAAAGGTGTTTTTTTTTTTCACATAAAACAATGTTCAGCTATTTTTATAGTAAGTGACCCTTCAGTTCTTCTCTTTTTCATTAATTTACTTATTTATTTACAGCCTGATCACAGCCCCTCCTCCTTTCCCTTCTAGTACCACCCTCACTTCCCCCTTCCCTTCTCCTCAGAGAAGGGGATTCCTCCCATGGGTACCAACCTATCCTGGAACATCACATCTCAGCAGCACTAAGCACATCCTCCTCTGCTGAGGCCAGACAGGGGACCCTAGCAGTGGGAAAGGGATGCAAAGGCAGTGAACAGAGTCAGAGACAGCCCCTGCTCCCGTTGCTAGGCAACCAGCATGAAGAACAAGCTGCACACCTGCTACACATGTGTTGTAGGCCTAGGTCCAGCCCATGCACGGACTTTCGTTGGTGGGTCCATCTCTGTGAGCCCCAGTGGGCCCAGGGTAATTTATTCTGTAGGTCTTTTTGTGGTGTCCTTGACTCATCTGGCTTCCTAAATCCTTCAGAGAATTTTACTTTGACTTTTTGCAATATGTTATCTAGAGGATTGGTATCATCTTACTCTAGATTGGTAGTCATCTATTCAAGTTTTATTTAAATATTTAAGCTCTTATAACAAGAACTCAGTACTTAAATCATGTACATACAAACAACACTAAATAGACTCAAGCATGTTGCACTTATATATTTATGCATAGATATAAATATCTATGCAAACATAACAAAGATGAATCCGAGAGGGAGTGAGGAGGCCATGGGAAGGGCTAGAGGGGGTAAAAAGGATAAAGAAAGTGACGTGATTATAATTCTTAAAAATTAAAAAGATAAAGCTGAATTTAAAGAAAACATTAGTATATGTTACATTTCCAAATGCACTGAGACTTGGTTCCCAAATTACTTCAATAAATGGTTATTGACCATACACTATGTACTACAATGTTAACAAAATGTTATGATATTCATTTATTCATAGGTCACTTCCAATTCAGTTATCAATTACTCTTGAAAGCATTAGAGGGATTATATTGCTCTTTCAACTAATGTTAATGTTCTACTTAATTTTGTTTAGTGCAAATGTTTTAGAATAAATTAGTTAAATCTCACCTTATTCCTCTGACATTATTTTTATTGCATAATACCTCCTTTTAAAACCCCTATTCCATATAATACAAATATATTTGCCTAACTGTGAAAACAGGAATGAAAACAAAACAGAATGCTGAAATTTTAGATCTTTAATTCTAATTTCAATACAAAGCACGCAGTTATAAACATGTGTATGGTGCAACGCCCTCAGTCCTGAGGCACATTCAGCAGTTTGTTGATGTAAAAGATAAAGCTGTCCTGGTGGGTACAGAATTTACTATAAGAAAAGATGGAGAGGTTTGGAGACTTTGAAGGTACCAGGCACAATTATAGTGCTCCTAATATCACTTGTCCAAAGAGATACATTCTGAAAGCTCAGAGTAAGACAGAAAGCGTATTCTGCGGGGAAACGGAGGGCTAATCTGCTGTTGTCCACCTGATAACCAGTTGATATTTGTCTTTCTATACCTGGCATACTAGACAGAATCAGACACACTAGTGTTTCCCTGTGGAACCCAGCACACTTTTATTACACAAATCGAGTAGATTAGTAGTTTTCAGAGCCTGAGGAGTGGGAATGAGGGACAGGGTAGCTTGAGTAAGACAGGAAGTCACAGCAGAGATTATTCTTGTGTGACTGTAGTCTCTAGACTTGGTTGCTATGTCATGTGTACATGTATCACAGCACTGTATTGTGTAATGCAATATATTCAATTATCATGTGTGAATTCAAACTCTAATTAATCTTGGATGGTACAGGGAAAAAAATTCTTATATTTCACATCTGTTGCTCTCTTCTCCTTGCATTTTTTTCCCCAAATGGAAGCTCAACCTGTAAGTATGTTAGCACCACATTGATGAAATACTTAACTTTTGAGAAGTTTGATTTGATGTTTTATTGTTTTTGTGACCCCCTGATCAGATGTGACTGGGTTTGAATGCAGCCAGCATCAAAGAAGCTTTCCTTCCTTTCAGTCTCCCAGGAACCACTTGAGCTAATTAGACAACATGACCCCCGGAGACATTTTTTAAAAAATGTGTATGTCTTTGTTTGTGGAACTAATGTATTATACTTATTTAATCACTAGATAGAAATGATTATGGTAAAATTTAATCTCAAGGGTATATATAGCGCACAGCCAAGACTAAATTGTATTTCCAAGCAAAGAATTCATTACATTTGTAATACAAGTCTTCTTGGGTAAAGGCTTGGAGCAAGATAGTAGTTCCAAATGAGTCATACCAGGGGATGCCCTAAAAAGCCAACCACTTATACACAAAACAGGAGTTACCATCCTAACAATATACTATAAACTATAGTGTTTCGGTCAGGTTAATCTTGTGTAATGTTTTACATAATAATGTAATTGCATCAGGTTACTTTCTCCTTTTTGTTATACTAGCTACATGGAGTTGGAAAATGACACACACATTTCAAAGTTCATTCTCCTGGGAATTTCAGAGGACCCTCTATGGCAACCCTTCCTTTTTGGACTATTTTTGTTCATGTACTTAGTCACTCTACTTGGGAACCTGCTCATTATGGTTGCCACAGTTACAGATTCCCATCTTCACACGCCCATGTATTTCTTCCTTTCCAACTTGTCCTTTGCTGACATCTGTTTTACCTCTGTCAGCATCCCAAAGATGCTAGTGAACATACAGACACATAACAAGGTGATAACGTATGAAGGCTGTATTGCCCAAGTGTACTTTTTCATTCTGTTTGGAGTTTTGGACAACTTTCTTCTAGCTGTGATGGCTTATGACCGATATGTGGCAATCTGTCACCCTCTACACTACACTATCATCATGAACCGCCGCCTCTGTGGACTACTAGTTTTGGGGTCCTGGGTATCCACAGCATTGAATTCCTTGCTACAGAGCTCAATGGCGTTGCGGCTCTCCTTCTGCACGGACCTGAAAATTCCCCACTTTGTCTGTGAGCTTAACCAACTGGTACTGCTCGCCTGCAATGACACCTTCCCTAACGACATGGTGATGTATTTTGCAGCTGTCCTGCTGGGCGGTGGTCCTCTTGCTGGCATCCTTTACTCTTACTCTAAGATAGTTTCTTCCATACATGCGATCTCATCATCAGAGGGGAAGTACAAAGCGTTTTCCACCTGTGCGTCTCATCTCTCAGTTGTTTCGTTGTTCTATTCTACACTCTTGGGGGTGTACCTCAGTTCCTCTGTCACCCAAAACTCACATTCAACGGCACGGGCATCTGTGATGTACAGTGTGGTCACCCCCATGCTGAACCCATTCATTTACAGTTTGAGGAATAAGGACCTAACAGCAGCTCTAAGAAGAGTTTTCAGAAGGAAGTCATGAGAGAGACAGTTATCAGGAAGAGCCGTTGCCTTGGATAGAAAAATCTAGGCACTGCAACTCTTTAATCAAACAATGAAAGAGAATTTCATCTTTCCACTTGTTTCCTAGAGTTTTGTTTTCTTTTAACTGCTTTATTGATTTTTCTCTAACATCATTAGTAATTTTTTTTCTTCTCTGATATGCAATATTTTCCAGTATTCATCCCAGTATCATGTCAGAAGCAATTTGTAGATTTTCATTTATTTTACGTAGCCCGGACTGGTGCTAGTACTATGGAATAAACTATGGTTAATGAGGTCCTTGGAGTAATTTCAATATAGAAGAAATTTTGTGGCTTGTTGTTTTTTTTTTCACCAGTTTTCTATTCACCTGTCCTTATTGCTGTCTTAATTCTTCTTACAGTGTAGACTTTGATGTCATAGTACTTTTATATGTGTGTAAGTTCATAATCCTTACTAGGACACTATTTCTGTATCCAATTTCTTGTTCATAAGCCTATTCTGCTCCTTGGTACAGAATTCTAGTGAAATGTTGATATAAAATACACATTACATGTATGCTGGTACTGTTTGCCTGCCCACATACTTGTTCTAATGATATTGGGATGTACTCTGCAGCTATCCTTATGAGTGGTTGTCCCTTTGATTACGTCATTTACTCTTTTTTTTTTTAACGTCATTTACTTTTATTCTAGGATAGTTTTATTGTTCATAAAACGTGTTGTACAAAAAGATAAAATTGCAAAAAATGTCTTAATGTGGTTTCCAAATCAGAAAAGACTTTCTATATGTAAATATTTAATTATACATTAAAATTTTAGTCATATACTTTCCATGAAATGTCCAGTGTATGGTATATATCTGTTTTAATGTTAAACATCAGTATCAAACATAAATACATTTATTAAATGGCCTATAATATCAGATACATGTGAAATGATCTCATTTGTTTTGTTTTCTTAAAATTTTTAAGTGCTTTTCTTCCTTTCAGTTTGTTTATATGGTCGAGTACACTGACGGATTTTCATATTGATATCCATATTGAATTTTCATGTTGAAAATCCATCAGAGGGTTTTCAACATATGAACATCCTGCCTCTGGGAAGGTATTAGGGGACTCTAGGTGAGACTCCTAGTAGCAGGGGCCATAGAGACTGGAGAGGACGCCCTCTAACTAGACAAGTGGAGGGAGCACACCAACTCACCCACAAAAACTTTGACCCAAAACTTACCCTGCCTACAAGACATGCAAGGATAAAGAAAGAGCAGAGATTGGCTAGGTCTGGGTATGGGTTCAAAGTTTACTGCACATAGTGTCCTTGGCTGGTGCCGTAGTTTGAGCAGGACCCCTGGGCCCAGATCTGCCCATCATAAGGTTCTTCTTGTAGGTTTCTAGGACCCTCTGGATCCTTCTATTTTCCCAATCTCCCTTGCTTCTCTCACCAAGAGTCCCAATAGAATGTCCTCCCCTCTGTCCCACTTTCCTGGTAAGTGAAGACTTTCATGGGACATGCCCCTTCGGCTAGTGTCTAGATATAAGTAAGTATATGCCATTTGACTCTTTCTGCTTCTGGGTTAACTCATTCATTATGATCATTTCTAGTTCAATCCATTTGTCCACAAATTTCTGGAATTCCTTGTTTTTAATAGCTGAGTAGTATTCCATAGTGTAAATGTACCATAGATCTAGCCAATGGACAGGACATTCTTCACAGTTGAGTGGAGAGTGAGGTCTGACTTTCACACAAACTCTGGTACCCCATATTTGACCACGTCCCCTGGATGGGGAGGCCTGGTGGCACTCAGAGGAAGGATAGCAGGCTACCAAGAAGAGAGTTGATACCCTATGAGCATATACAGGGGGAGGAGGTCCCCCTCAGTCACAGTCATAGGGGAGGGGAGTTAGGGGAAAATGGAAGGGAAGGAGGAATGGGAGCATACAAAGGATGGGATAAGAATTTAGATATAATATGAATAAATTAATAAAATATATTTTTAAAATTAAAAAAAAGATAGAACAGATAGAGAAGAGATTGAGAGAATGTCCAACCAATGCCTGGCTCAACCCAGGACCCACCCCCTTGGAAAGAGCCAACCCCTGACACGATTAACAATACTCTGCTTAATGCTTTGTGATCTTCTACTGACATACCCCCTGAAACCAGGCTATACCTCCTGACCCTTTCCGAAGACTTTCATCAAACTATGAAAATATGAGGGTTCAAAGTTCTCAGATTCAATAGGGTCATCCCATACATCCCTACCCCTAAGTTATGATGCCATTGCTTTACTCACCAACACCCTCTGAGGCCAGGGATTGAATTTTGTCTGTAATTCAGCCAACCTTATAATGAGGGCTTTGGTTTGATTTTCTGCAACTTGAGCTCTGTGGCTGCCAGAGAGAAAATTCTCTTCCAGGGCACACATAGAAACCTTTAACCAGTTTGTGTACTATTTTATTTAATTTATCAATTTTATTACTGAGTTCATTGTTGTCCATCATTGCATTCCAAGATGTAAGAAGCTGTCTAAGTTTGTCATGGAGCTCATTCTTCTCCTTTGCCAATTTATCCAGAGATACTAGGAGCAACCAACCAGCATCATCATTTTCCTTATTTTTTCCACAAACTGTTAAAAGTTGTGTATACAGAGTCATTAAATCCACTGATGAGTCAGGATAATCAACACATTTGTTTACTTTAGTTTGTAAAACAAGTCATATCATGGGCCATCAGAACTCTGCAAACTCTCAGGGAAGGCTTCAGTAACCGGAGAAGTCTTGGTAACTGTAACTGTAGGTGTTGACAAATTGGAAAACCTATTCCAAATACTTAAAATACTCTTCCTTATACTTCTGCCTCTCTATAGCCACTTCTGGTACCAAAATCTGTATTGGTCAGGTCTTTCTTCAGTAATAGTACTTATCAGAAAGTTCTAACCGATGCCTGGCCAAACCCAAGATCCACCCTATGGGAGAGACCCAACCCCTGACACTATTCATATTTCTCTGCTATGCTTACAAGACAGAAGCTTAACAGAGTTGTCCTCTGAGAGGCTCCACCCAGCTCAACATTGGAGGATGCACAGGGAGTCTTGTGAGAAAGAGAGAGGAAAGAGAAAAGGACCTGGAGGTGACATGAGCTCCACAAGAAGACCAACAGAGCCAACTAACCAGGGCCCAGAGGGGTTTGCTGAGAAAGAAGCACCAACCAAGGACCATACATGGACTGGACCATGGCCCCTTACAAAGATGTAGCCAATGGGCAGCTCAGACTTCATGTGGGTCCTCTAGTAAAGGGAGTGAGGGTGGGGTGTGGTGCAGTCTCAGACATGGACTGTGCTGCCAGGTTTTTGATCACTTCTCCCTGGTGGGACTGCCTTCCCAGGCCACAGAGGAAGAAGAAATGCTCAGTCTTTTTTTTTTTCCGAGACAGGGTTTCTCTATGTTATCTTGGCCATCCTGGACTTGCTTTGTAGACCAGGCTGGCCTCGAACTCACAGCGATTCACCTGCCTCTGTCTCCCGAGTGCTAGGATGAAATGCTCAGTCTTGATGCAACTTGATGAGCTGGTACAGATGGGACTGAGGACTAAGAGAGGGGAGATGGGGGAGAGGGAGGGAGGCTAGTGCTGGGAGGAGAGCAGGGATGGGGCTACAATTAGGACTTAAAGTAAATAAATGAAAAATAAAAAGAAATCTGTTGGAATTTTGATGAGAATTGAATTGAATCTGTACATTGCCTTTGGCAAGATCACCATTTTATTAATCCTTCCTATCCATGACCACGGGAGACCTTTCAATCTTCTGATATCTTCTTCAATTTCTTTATTCACATACTTGACATTCGTGTCATACAGGTATTTCATTTGGTTGGTTAGAATTACACCAAGATATCTTTTACATCAAAAAGAGGACTAATATCAAAAATATATAAAGCACTCAAGAAGTTAAGCACCAACAATCCAAATAATACAATTTAAAATTTCAGTACAGAGCTAAACAGAGAATTATCAACAGAGAAACCTCTAATGACCAAGAAGCACTTAAAGAAATGTTCATTTCCCTTAGCCACCAGAGAACTGCAATTCACAATTACTCTGGGATTCCATCTTTCACCGGTCAGAATGGCTATTATCAAAATCTCAAGTGACAGCACATTCTAGAAAAGATGTGGAGAAAGGGAAACACTCCTGCATTGCTGGTGGGAGTACAAACTTATATAACCACTTTGGAAATCAATCTTGCGCTTTCTCAGAGAACTGGGAAAAATTCTACCTCAAGACCCAGCTATACCACTCCTGGGGATATATCCAAAAGATGATCCACCATACCACAAAGGACACTTGCTCAACTATATTCATAGCAGCTTTATTCATAATAGCCAGAATCTGGAAACAATCTAGATGTGCCTCCACTGAAGAATAGATAAAGAAAATGTGGTACATTTACACAATGAAATACTACTCGGCTATTAAAAATAAAGATATAATGTCATTTTCAGGTAAATGAATGTAACTAGAAAAGATCATCCTGAATGAGGTAACTCAGACTCAGAGAGACACTCACGGTATGTACTCATTTATAAACCATATTAGCCATAAAGTACAGGATAACCATATTACAATCCACAGACCCAAAGAAGCTAACTAAATAAAAAGAGAGAGAGAGAGAGCCGAAGGGAGGATGCTTAAAGCTCACTCAGAGGGGAAATAAAGTAGACATCAGAACTGGGTGTGAGGTAGGGTGGGGATCAGATGTGGGGAGAGCAGTGAAGGGGGAAAGAGGGCCAGGAGAATGGAAATGGCCAGTGGGGTGGGCATCTCTGGGATAAGATGGAGACCTGGGACAGGGGAGGCTCCCCGGAGTCTATGGGGGTGACCCTAGCTGAGACTTCTAGCAGTGGGAAATATGGAGCCTGAAGTAGCCACCTCTTGTGGCCAGGCAAGATTCTCAGTGTAGGGAGGAGGACACCAACCCATCCACAAAACCTTTGACCCAAAATTTGTCCTGCCCACAAGAAGTGAAGGGATAAATATGGAGCAGAGATTGAGGGAATAGCCAACCAATGACTGGCCCAATTTGAGACCCATCCCATGGGAGAGAGCCAACCCCAGACACTATTAAGGACACTCTGCTATCCTTGCAGACAGGATCCTAGCATAGCTATCTTCTCAGAGGCTTTATCCAGGAGAAGATGCATAGACTCACAACCAAAAATAGGCCGAGCTTGGGGAGTCTTGTGAAAGAAAAGAGGGAAGAATTAAGGGAGCCAGATTGGTCAAGGACACCACAAGAAGACATGACATGACAGAGTCAGCTAACCTGGGCCATGGAGGCTCACAGAGATTGAACCACCAACCAAAGAACATGCATGGGGTGGACCTAGGTTCCCTACCCATATGTAGCAGACGTACAGCTTGGTGATCATGTGGGTGCCCTAACAATTGGAGTAGAGGGCTGTCTCTGACTCTGTTGCCTGCCTTTGGATCCCTTTTCCCTACCTAGGCTGCCTTGTCTGGCCTCAGTGGAAGAGGATGCACTTAGTCCTGTTGTAACTTGATGTGCAGGGAAGATTGGTACCAATGGGGTGCCTCCTTTTCTATGAGAAGGATATGGGAATATGGGGGAGGGGGTATGAGGGTGGGACTTGGAGGAGAGGAGGGAAGGGGGCCGCAGTCAGGATTTAAAGTGAATAAATTAATGAGGAAAATTCCTCTTATTAGTTTCTGCATTTTCTCAACGTGTTTGTTAAATAATAGAGGAATTCGGCTTTTCTTTTTCTAAAGTACCAACTTAGGTTGCTAGAAATGTAGGCTTTTCAAATTTAAGATTTGCTTTACTTAATATTCTCTTGGTTATTTAGTCTCTCATGATCCCACTATTCTGTCAGAAGCCTGGGCCTTCCTTCCTGCCACTATCTCTCTGTTACTTGGTCTTAAGGCCAGAAGCCTCAAGCCCATGCCTTTGTGGAGGAAAGTCGTGCAGTCAGAAATTCACTCTTCTCCGTGGGGTGAATGACACTGCAACAGCAGGAAGCCACTTTAGCTTTGCCTTTTCTAAGGACTATCTAAAATCCTGCCAATGACACCAACTGTCACAAGCAAAAAGGTAGCTACGTGTATTTAGTATAACAAAAGTTGTGTTTTACTGTGCTGAGCAGCATCACACAAAGTTCACACTCTTACTTCCCAAGTACGGTCTTTACCTCACTTCCCCCAAGGATGCTCACCTGCGCAATGTATCTGTCTCTAACAGAAGTCTCTGATTTGAGGACCAGGATCCTTGGGGACATTCTCCAGCCCTAAGGCAGATCAAGGTGGCATCAGTGGCATCTCTCTGGATGTGTAGAGCAGAGCAGAGCATTGCTCTTGGCCTCTGCTTATACACTGTCCCGTGGGAGTTATGGGGTTCTAGGATTTGAGTGAGTGATGTCACTGGGATCTGGTTGCCAGGTGAAGACTTGGGTGTAGCAGGATTCCTGACTAAGCTAGTTTTGCCTTTCTAAAAGACATTTTTACCATGATCATTACAAGGGGACAGCCATATAAGGCCTTTAACATCAGACACGGAGTTTTGGGATTTGGAGTTTGCTCAGTTGGTTTTTAGTCTTGCTTTGGTACCATGTTTTCTCACTGTGCTCCCTTTCCTCCCTCTTGGAATGGTAATATGTATATATATTCTGTGTCATTTTATTTGGAAGTATGTGATCTGTTTTGTTTTGTTTTTAAACAGAGGATTGCAGTTAGTAGACAGCCTTAAGCAGTGTTGAGACTGTGATAGACTATGGGGACTTTTGAAGTTGGACGAAATGCATTTTGGGTTACAATATGGCTACCAGCCTATGTGGGCCAGGGAGTGGAAGGGGGACGTCTGAATGAGAATGACTCCCATAGGTTCATATATCTATATGATTGGTTCCCAGTTGGTGGACTGTTTAGGTAAGATTAGGAAGCGTGTCCTAGTTGGCGGAGGTTGTTGGAAGGGTGGGGTTTGAAGTTTCCTAAGCTCATGCCAGGCCCAGGCCCAGGCCCTTCCCCTCCAAACCCTCCCATCCCCCACCCTCCACCCCTGCCTCTTGTCTGTGGGTCAGGAAGAAAGCTCCAACACTATGCTAGCCTTGCCTGCTGCCATGCTTTCCCATCATGATAATCATAGACTAACCCTCTGAAACAGTAGGCAAGCCTCCAACTAAATGCTTCTGTTTGTAAGTTATGTTGGTCATGGTGTCTTATCACAACAATAGAAGAGTAACAGGAGGCCAGACAGTGGGAGGGGCTAGGATCCCCAACTCCAAGTATATCTACTTCTTATCTGTAGAGGAAGATTTTTTCCTTTTCATTAATTCATTCATATTACATCTCAATTGTTATCCCATCCCTTGTATCCTCCCATTCCTCCCTCCCTCCCACTTTCCCCCTACTCCCCTCTCCTATGACTGTGACTGAGGGGGACCTCCTCCTCCTGTATATGCTCATAGGGTATCAACTCTCTTCTTGGTTGCCTGCTTTCCTTCCTCTGAGTGCCACCAGGCCTCCCCATCCAGGGGACGTGGTCAAATATAAGGCACCAGAGTTCATGTGAAAGTCAGACCCCACTTTCCTTCAACTGTGAAGAATGTCCTGTCCATTGGCTAGATCTGGGTTGGGGTTCAATGTTTACTGCACGTATAGTCCTTGGCTGGTGCCATAGTTTGAGCAGAATCCCTGGGCCCAGATCTTCCCATCATAATGTTCTTCTTGTAGGTTTCTAGGACCCTCTGGACCATGCTCCTCTCACCTAAAGTCCCAATAAGATGTCCTCCCCTCTGTCCCACTTTCCTGATAAGTGAAGACTTTCATGGGACATGCCCCTTGGGCTAGTCAAAAATTCAAGCGACACCACATGCTGGCGAGGACATGGAGAAAGAGGAACACTCCTTCATTGCTGGTAGGAATGCAAACTAGTACAACCACTTTGGAAATCTATCTGGTGCTATCTCAGAAAACTAGGAATAGGGCTTCATCAAGACCCAGCTATTCTACTCCTTGGAATATACCCAGAAGAAGCTCCAGCACATAACAGGAACATATGCTCAACCATGTTCACAGCAGCCTTATTCATAGTAGCCAGAACATGGAAACAGCCTAAGTGTCCCTCAGTAGAAGAATGGATAAAGAAACTGTGGTACATTTACACTATGGAATACTACTCAGCTATTTAAAAAAAAATTGGAATTTCTGAAATTTGTGGACAAATAGATTGAACTAGAAATTATCATAAAGAGTGAATTAACCCAGAAGTAGAAAGAGTCAAATGGTATATACTCACTTATATCTGGACAAGAGAGACAGTTTTAATCCAGCAACATGGCTATACTCTAGCAAGGGATCACATCCAAAGTCCTTCTACATCTATGTGATCTGACTGGAATACAAACACGCCCTTAGTACACACCTTTAATCCCAAACAATAAAGGTCAAGTTGGTTTGTAGAATGAAGCAGCAATGTTTGAAAATGATCTCTAATTGAGGGGCAGACAAAGTGGCAAATCAGAGAAAGATCTGACACCCAAAGATAGGATACTCCCAACTCTCTCGAGAACAGCACAGGAAAGAGAAGACTTAAAAGAGCAGTGCAGAGAGAGAGAGACGAGGGGCGGTGGGGAGGGGCAGGAAGCAGTTTTACAGAGACAGGTTGCAGATGAAGACAAAATGAGCCAGAGAACGAGAAAAATAAAAAAAAAACCCAGAAGATTAGAACAGGTTGCCAGAGTTAGTTTGAGGCCAAGCAGAGCAATTCAGTCAGAAGCCGAGTTTGAACCAGTCAGCTTATAGAGGAGTTTAAGGCAGAACATCTGAGTTGAACAAGCCAACCAGAGTTCAGAAAGAACTAGAACAGGTGAGTTTATTCAGCAGTAAGCCTCTGAGATGACAATTATATCAGTTGAATAAAAGTTGCTTTTACACTTACCTCTTCTTTTGTAATTTATACCTTCAGGTGTTGAGCCACATTGCTTATTGCATCTGACCTGGTTACGTAAAAATATCATTCCTCATTCAAGAAGAGGCAGATCCTTTTCAGTAGCCAGTAAATCTTGTTCTCCTGTTTTCTAGGACTACCCCAGCTGAGGAGTTTAGTTGGTCCCTTAAGGCCATCTGTCAAGTCCCTGCATAACCAGTGATAGAAGGTGGCTGATGAATCAGTTTCCCCTATTCTAGGGCCTATCTCAACTGCAATCCCCAGCCCAAGCACTGCATAAACTGCATAAACAGGATGGCTCTTTTGGCCACATGTCTGCTGTCAGGAGAATCCTAAGAGTTTGGTTATTGGGACTAACGTCCATCTGGTGAGTGAGGAAAGCCAGAGTGCTGTTCAGACCTTGGACTGACTGAGCCAGTTCATCAGCAGAGAGCTTGCTGGTGGGAAGCAAACGCCTACAAGGACTTTGCTTCAAGCTGCCAGGCTTTTGTCTCAAGTCAGGAGGGTGAGGAAGAAGCCAGGCATCTTGGAAATTTACCTCTTTCGTTACCTAACCACGGCTCCTCTCCCTATCAGGCTGCCTACCAGGGAGTTTGTCTAATGCCTAATCTCTCAAAACCTGTTTGTGAGTTTACCTCTATCAGTAGAAAGGCTGCTAGCTTTGGGGAAAGGCAAGGCCTGATTTTCACATTTGAAACATTCAGGGACCTTGTTAGAAACTGTCTTTTTATAAATTCAGTGAAAGAAAGAGGATGAAAGCAATCTCTTTACTGTTTGTCTCTTTATGTCTTGCTGTAGAGTATTAACAAAGTATCAGTAAAGATCTTTGTAGGTTTTTGCTTGCTAGTGGAGAAAGACTCTGAGCGTTACAATAGGGCATTACAGGGCCTGTGTGCGCAGAACATCAACCGACTGTGTTAGCTTCCGTCAAGCTGCTTGCTTCTGTGAAGCCCCCACTACAGCTGCAGAGCAGGATGCCTAGATGTGGTTTCTGTCTTCCAAAACCCCCATGCTCTGGACACTCAGCCCTGTACCTGGGTCCCTGAATACCTGAGTGTAGTCCCAGATGGCTGTAATAAAGACTTTCAGTTGACTATACATGTTAAATATGAAATATGTGCCACGCAAAACATATGGCATGAGATTTATTGTAGAAAAGGAGAGAAGAAAGAGGGGGAGGAAGGGGCACCCCAGGAGGAGAGACAGACAGAGAGAGAGAGAGAGAGACAGAGAGAGACAGAGAGACAGAGACAGAGAGACAGAGACAGAGAGACAGAGACAGAAGGACAGAGTAAGAGGGAGAGCAAAGAAAGAGAGGTGATGAGTTGGTCCTTTTATATCCTGGGCCCCTGGCACACACCTAGTGGTGGGCTATGATGATGTCAGAGGTTGCTAAGCAACCTAGAGGCAGGTATGCTAACAATAAACATATTTTAAAAATATGTCTGAGTGGTCATCTCTGATGAGCCTCCTTTCACCATGTCTTAAGATCGGGACATTTGATGTCCTTACTTTAAACCCTTGTGGCAGAGTCACAGCCTGCGAGGCTCTGTGGTTGTCAATTACCATTTGAGCCTGGCAGGAAATTGAGCCTCGGGTTTGAAGTTATTCTATTTCAGAGGCTCGGGTAATTAAATTTCTTTTTAAAGCTCGCAGATTTGTACCATCAGCAACGACATGCCCATCCTTTGAATCCAAATGTATCCTAAAGCCATAATGCTTTTCTGGTGAAAAGAGGCCTTTTGCTATGGATCACCCTCAGTCAAGGCGCTGGTGGAGGCCTGGGGCGGGGGTGGGGGGGTGGGGGAAGGGGAACGAGGGAGGGGGAAGGAGGCGGGGCACAGGGGTGCTGACCTGTCTGATGAAGACAGGGCCTGGAACAAGGAGGCCCCCACAGGACTGTGCGTGCATGGTGCGGTTGAGGATGAAGGCCTCCAGGTTTGCTGTAGGGGAAAGGCTTGGAGTCTCCAGGCCTTCCTGTGAAGTCTGTTTTAACCCTTTCCTTAGCACAACGTCATTAGGGCCATTTTCGGTACTTTTAGAAATATTTCTTTATTTCTAAAAATCTTAGTTACTTTAATCTGGACTAAAGACTTCATGTGGGGGCTGCCAAGGGAGGACAAGAAATTTTAATTTCTTCAGCAGTTTTCTGGCCCCTGGAGGGAGACTTAGGTTTGTCTCACAGCGCCTCCAAGACAACAGTAACAACATTCCAAACACAAAATAATTTTTACAAGCGTTGGTTCAACTTGCTCAAGTTTTCAATTCACAATTCTTCCCTTTTTTTGCCAATTCTCAGAGTCTGTCTCCCCTTCTGGAAACCATGGATTAGTCTAAACATGCATCTAAATTATCTTTATTAATTTTAATTCCTCTCAACCTCAACATATTACTCAGTAAAGAGACATAATGTTTCTGGACACTTTGGGAATTTCCATATTTTGGGGTACTTCCCAGTTATGAGCCAGGATGTTCCCAAGCTTACACACTCCTTTGTGGAAGCAGAATTGTTTGGGCCTCAGGACAGAAAGAAGGGCGTTGGTAGGCGGGGACACAGGACTCTGGGCTCACAGCAAGAATAAGCAGTTTTCATTTCCCGCTGCTGTTTACGTACTGTTTAGCTGGCTGCTGGAGACAGCACTGCAAGCAGACTCTGAGCGAGCAGTGCCTTTGACTCTTCACCTGGGTTCTTCCTTCAGCAGACCTCTGCTCTCATGGCCTTGCTTTGCCCTGGAGGAGATTTCCCCCGGGCCTTATATCAGGCCTGCAGTTTCCTGAAGCCACACAGACATACCTGGGTCAGGGTTTGTGCTGAAGAAAGGAACTACAGACCACCTGGACTGCAACAAGAAAAGCCTGTGGACACAGAAGAGTCTGAAATCCTGCAAGGGGATCAGCCTTTGGGATGTTGGGGCCATATCTCCAGACAGAAGGAAGTGA
>OU015745.1:71569305-71617742 GCA_907169655.1 Acomys percivali | reverse complement strand
GCTGCAGCCTCCCTCCCCCCTGCTGCAGCCTCCCTCCCCCCTGCTGCAGCCTCCCTTTCCCCACACTCCCATCTCCAGTGGAGCCCACAGATCTTTCCTCCTAGCCTTCCTCCCTGTATCTTGCTTTATCCCAGTCCACAGCTCAAGTAGGCACTTCTTAGGAACCCATAGGCCAGTCCTGCCAAGGAAGCAGGCAGGCTCCCTGCACATCATCACCACTCTCTACATTGTCCAAGTCCCGTCCATCAGTCTCATCCCGACCTCTGCAGCAGAACACCTGAGCACCCCCACCCCATCTCCAGTGGCCCCCCACGGATCTTCCCTCCCCACACTCCTTTGCTTTCTTCCACCTCCTCCAATTCTAGAAATCACTCCCTGAGAACATACCGACCACTCCTTCCAGGGGAGCTAACTACAGATCCCCACTTTTCCACCCATTCTCACAAGTCAACTCCCCCCAGTCTTATCCCAAGGTCTGCAGCAGCCTTCTGCTGTGCCCTGTTCTGGCTCCCTGGCCTCATTCCCAGGGGAATAACTAAGCAGATCCTGGTGGAGCACCCATCCTTTCCACCTCTTGCACAATTCCCAGCCCACCCACTCCTAAATCTTGGTCCTAATCCATGAAATACATTTTACCTAGAAGTCCCAGTGGCCACACCTACCAAACCCCAGTAGAATTTCCTATAGGCAGCACACAGCTGCCACACTCTCCTAGAAACTAAAGGAGGAAGAAGTAGCAGAAACCAAGGAACAAAATGTCCACCTAAGAACAATAAGACTAGATATCAGTACCTAGAATTATAATCTTCCCGATCCCAGATGTCTAGACAACAGCACAAAAACACACCACCACCACCACCAACAACAACAACAACAATAAAATAACAGGAATAAGCTACTATTGACTGTTGATATCTCTTAACATCTATGGTCTCAATTCCTAAATAAAAAGACTGCCAGAATGTATGTCAAAACAGGATCCATACTTCTATGCCATCCATGAAATACACCTTGACACTAAGGATAGACACCACCTCAGGGTAAATGGTTGAAAAAAGATAGTCTAAGCAAATGGATCTAAAAAACGAGCTAGTAAAGCCATTTTAGTATCTGACAAAATAGACTTCAAATCAAAACTAATAAGAAGAGATAAAGAGGGACACTAATTACTCACCAAAGGAAAAATCCACCAAGATGGCATTTAAATTCTTAATGTCTATGCTCCAGAGGCATACCTAGATTTGTAAAAGAAATACTACTAACCCAAAAGATGCACCACCATATAAAAAGGACATTTGCTCAACTATGTTCATAGCAGCCTTATTCATAATATCCAGAATCTGGAAACAACCCAGATGTCCTTTGACTGAAGAATGAATAAAGAAAACGTGGTACATTTACACAGTGGAATACCACTCAGCTATTAAAAATAAGGAAATCTTGAAAATTTCAGGCAAATAGATGGAACTAGAAAAGATTATCCTGAGTGAAGTAACCCAGACCCAGAAAGACATGCATGGTATATACTCACTTATAAGTGGATATTAACCCAACATAGTTGTCTTCTGAGAGACTCCACCCAGTGGGAAATTAGGACAGATGCTGGGAGTCACTGCTGGACTCCAGATGGAGAGACAAGAGTGGTATGGAAGAATGGGGCAATGGAAGGACCCAGAAGCCCCACAAGGAGACCATTAAGGCTGATGGATCTGGACCCAGGGGGGACTGCACAAACTGCTCTGCCAACCAAGGACAATGCATGCTGTAAACCTAGACCTCCCGTTCAGATCTAGCCAATGGACAACTCACTCTCTACAGTTGTGAGGAGAGCAGGGACTGTCTCTGACATGAACTCTGGTGCCCCAATTTGATCACTTCCCCTTGGTGGAGAGGCCCTGCAGGCACACAGAGGAAAGAGAAGTAGGCTATCCGGATGAGACCTGATAGAGGCCGTGGTCATATGGTGGGAGAGGAGGTCCCTTTCTGTCAGAGGTCTAGGGGAGGGGACTAGGACAGAAAAGAGAGAGGGGGTGGGAACTGGAAGACACAAGCAAGTGGAGAACAATCAGAATCTAATCTGAGTAAATTATAATAAATTAAAATTAAAAAAGAAACACTACCACAGCTTAAATTACATATTCATCCTCACTCACTGATAATAGGAGACATCAGTATGCCACTCACACCAGTGAATAGGTCACCCAGATAAAAACTAAGCACAAAATGCTAGAGCTAACAGACGCCATAAAGCTAATGGACCTAACGACTACTTGTTGAACATTTCATCCAAACAGAAAAGAAAATATCTTCTTCTCAATACCTCATGAAACATTTTCCAAAATTGAACACATACTCAGACACAAAGCAATTCTCAACATTTACTAGAAAGTCAAAACAACACTCTGCATCCTAGATGACCACCACAATTTAAAGCTGGATTTCAACAACAGAATAACGAAAGCTTGTAAACTCATGGGAACTGAGCGACTCTATTGAGCAAAAAGTGAATCAAGATGGAAATAAAGAAAGAACTCAAAGACTTTCCAGAATTTAATAAAAATTAATACACAACATACTCAAATGTATGGGACACAATTAGGAACTTCTAAGAGGCAAGTTCATAGCACTAAGTGTCTACATTAAAAAAAAAAAATGTCAGGTCTCCTTCTAGTAACTAAGCAGAATACCTAAAAACTCCAGGGGGGAAAAAAAAAGAAAGAAAGAAAGAAAGAAAGAAAGAAAGAAAGAAAGAAAAGAAAAGAAAAGAAAAAGAAATTATACTCAAAAGGAGTAGACAGCAAGAAATAATCAACCTCAGAGCTGAAGTCAATAAAATAGAAATAAACGGTAACAACAAAAACAACACAAGGAATTAATCAAATAAAGAGTTGGTTCTTTCTGAAAATCAGTAAGATTGACAAACCCTTATCCTAATTAACAAAAAGTCAGAGACAGAATATACAAATTAGAAAAATTAGAAATGAAAAGATACGGAGGAAATCCAGAGATTCAAAAGAACACGGTTTAAAAATCTGTATGCCACCTAATTGGAAAATTTAAAGAGTTGGACAATTTTCTCAATACCTACCATCTACTGCAGTTAAACCAAGCTCAGATAAGCAATTTAAACAGATCTAAAAACGCCTAATGAAACAGAAGCAGCAATTAAAAGTTTCCCAAACAAAAAGAACCCAGATTTTAGTACAGAATTCTACCAGATTTTCAAAGATCTAGTACCAATATGCCTCAAATTATCCCACAAAATAAAAATAGAAGTCACATCGCCAAATTCCTTTTGAACGGTTACAGTCACCCTAATACCCAAACCACACAAAGACTCAACAAAGAAAGAGAAATAGAGACTAATTGTGAACACAGATGTAAAAATAATAAAATACTTGTAATCTGAATGCAAGAACACAGCAGAAAGACCATCGACCATGGTCAACTGGCTTCATTCCCAGAGATACAGAGATGATTCAACATACGCAAATAGATGAATATAACTCACCATAAGCAAACTGAAAAGCAAAACTACAAAACCATCTCATTACATGTAGTGAAGGCCTTTCACAATATCCAACACCCCTTCGTTCTAAAAGTCTTGGAGAGACTAGGGATATGAGGGACACACCCCAACATAATAAAGGCAGTTTACAGCAAACCTATAGCCAACATCAAATTAAATTAAACTCAAAGCAATTCCACTAAAATTAGGAACAAGACAAGGATCCACCTATTCAATTTAGTGCTTGAAGTCTTAGCTAGATCAATAAGGCAACTGAAGGAGATCAAGAGGGTACAAATTGGAAAGAAAAAAGTCAAAGTATCTTTATTTGTAGATGCTATGATAGTATACATAAGTGGCCCTAAAAATTCTTCAAGGAAACTCCTACAGCATATGAACAGTTTGAATGAAGCAGCTGGATACACAACTCACAAACTGAGTAGCCCTTCTATATACAAATGAAAAATGAACTAAAACTAAAATCTGGGAACAACACCTTTTGCAATAGCCTCAAATAACATAAAAAGCCTTGAAGGGATCCAAGATGGTGGCACCGATCACACACTACATCTGATGGGCAGGACTGAGCCAAGGGACCGGCCTGGGAGCTACAGAGCACCAGAGCTGGAATGCCCTTTGTAAGAGGAGTCCACACTGTGTGGAGCACAGGTAGGTCTGGCCTCAGGCCTTCCAGCTGGTCCCTTCAGTCAGGTGCCCAGTCCCCAGACTCTGGGGGGCATACCTGCCTATGCACTATATATCCAGACTCTGTGTCTTGGACTGCACTGTGGCCTGCAGAGCAGCAGCATCTAGGTCTTCTAGCTCAGAGGAGACCCCAGGATGTGGAGCATGAGTGGATCTGACCTCGGATTATCCAGCTAATCCATGGAAGGCTCCAGGGCCCAGGCAGGGATGGCACAGTCTCCAAAGCCCAGCTAAACACAGACTAGCACACTGAACCAAACTCTTTCTTAGACTGAACTGTGGGCTGCAGAACACTAGCATCTGGGTCTACTAGCCCAGGGGAGACCCCAGGGTGTGGAGCATAGGTGGATCTGACCTCTGATTACCCAGCCAATCCATGGAAGGCTTCAGGGCCCAGGCAGGCATGGACATGGTCACCAAAGGCTAACCACAGGCCTGCCAGCATGCTGCACCAGCACTCTGTCTCAGGATGAGTGGTGTGCTGAGGTACACCAGGGTCTGGGTCTGTTAACCCAAGGAAGACCCCAAGGTGTAGAGCACAAGTGGATCTTACCTCAGGTCACCTGGCCAAACCACTGAGAGTTCCCGGGCCCAAGCAGGTACAGCTCCAAAGCTTAGCTACACACATGCTGCCATGTTTCAAACCAAACTGTGGGCCACAAGGTAACAGTGTCTTAGAGCCCAGAGGAGACCTCAAAATATAGAGCCAAAGTGAATATAACCTCAGGCCACCCAGCCAATCCATGGAAAGTTCCTAGATCTAAACCCAGGTCACCTGCCTGATCCACAGAAAGGCTCCCTGATCCCCACAGGAGAGAGGTCTCAACCTATAACCAGTCACCTACAAGCTGCTCTCAGCAGCTAGTGAAGGACGCCAGAAACTACCGCCCAATGCCAGAAATGGCAAGATGACTAAAGAGGAAGGTACAAACATACCCAAATGTATGGGACACACTGAAGAAAGTGCTAAGAGGAAAGTTTATAGCACTAAGTGTCTTCATAAAGAGGTTGGGAACATCTCACACAGGTAACTTAACAACGCATCTGTAAGTCCTAGGGAAAAAAGAAGCAGAAATACCCAAGAGGACTAGACAGCTGGAAATCATCAAGCTCATGGCTGAAATCAATAAATTAGAAACAAAGAGAACAATTCAAAGAATCAACAAAACCAAGAGCTGGTTCTTTGAAAAAAATCAATAATATAGACAAATCTTTAGACAAACTAACTAGAGGCAGAGAGACACTATCCAAATCAACAAAATCAGAAATGAAAAGAGAGACATAATAGCTGACACTGAAGAAATCCAAAGAATCATTAGGTCTTACTTCAAAAGCCTATACACCACAAAATTTGAAAATCTAAAGGAAATGGACAATTTTCTTGATAGATTTCACTTGCTAAAGTTGAATCAAGATCAGGTAAATAAATCAAATAGTCCTATTTCTCCTACAGAAATAGAAGCAGTCATCAAAAGTCTCCCTACCAAAAAGAGCCCAGGGCCAGATGATGTCAGTGCAGAATTCTACCAGACCTTCAAAGAAGAACTAATACTGAAACTCTTCAAACTCCACAATATAGAAATGGAAGGGACATTACCAAATTCATTCTATGAGGCCACAGTCACCTTGATACCTAAACCACACAAAGACTCAACAAAGAAAGAGAATTTCAGACCAATTTCCCTGATGAACAATGATGAAAAAATAATGAAATACTTGCAAACCTATTCCAAGAACATATCAAAGATTTCATTCACCATGACCACATAGGCTTCATTCAAGGCATGCAGGAGTGGTTCAATATACAGAAATCCATCAATGTAATCCGCCATATAAACAAACTTAAAGGAAAAAAAAATATGATCATCTCCTTAGATGCCAAAAAAGCATTTGACAAAATCCAACATCCATCCATGTTTAAAGTCTTGGAGAGATCAGGGATTCAAGGCACATACCTAAACATAATAAAGGCTATACACAGAAAGCCAATAGCCAACACCAAATTAAATGGAGGGATACTCAAAGAAATTCTGCTAAAATCAGGGACTAGACAAGGCTGTCCACTCTCTCCGTACCTCTTCATTATAGTGCTTGAAGTTCTAGCTAGAGCAATAAGACGACAAGAGGAGATCAAGGAGATGCACACTGGAAAGGACAAAATCAAAGTATCGCTATTTAAAAATCATATGATAGTGTACATAATTCCACCAGAGAACTCATACTGCTGATAAACACCTTCAGCAAAGTGACTGGATACAAAATCAACTAAAAAAATCAGTAGCCCTCCTGTATATAAATGACAAATATTCTGAGAAAGAAATTAGGGAAACAACACCTTTCACAATAACCACAAATAATATAAAGTATCGTTGTGTAACTCTAACCAAGCAAGTGAAAGACTTATATGAAAAAAGCTTCAAGTCTCTGAAGAAAGAAATTGAAGAAGATATCAGAAGATGGAAAGATGTGCTATGCTCATTGTTGGGAGAATCAACATAGTAAAAATGACTATCTTACCAAAAGCAATTTACAGATTCAATGCAATCTCCACCAAAACACATACACAATTTTAAAGACCTTAAAATATAAATTCTTAACTTCATATGGAAAACAAAATAAAACCCAGAACAGCTAAAACAATCCTATACAATAAAAGATCTTCCAGAGAAATCTCCATCCCTGATCTCAAGCTGTACTGTACAGCAACAGTAATTTAAAAAGCATGGTACTGGTATAGAAAAGGGCTGATTGATCAAAGGAATTGAATTGAAGACCCAGAAATAAATTCATATACTTATAGACACTTGATTTTTTATAAAGAAGACAAATCTATTCAGTGGAAAAAAGATTGCATCTTCAACAAATAATACTGGTCTAACTGGATGTATACATGTAAAAATTTGCAAGTAGATCCATTTCAATCACCCTAAACAAAATTAAAGTCCAAGTGGATTAAAGATCTCAATGTAAAACCAGACACACTAAATCTATTAGAAGAAAAAGTGGGGAAGAGCCTTGAACTCATTGGCACAGGAGACAACTTCCTGAACAGAACACCAACAGCCCAGGCTCTAAGATCAACAATTCATGGGACCTCATGAAACTGAAAATCTTCTGTAAGGCAAAGGACACTGTCAACAGAACAAAACAACATCCTACACTCTGGGAGAATATCTTCACCAATCCTACTTCTGACAAAGGGGTAATATCCAAAATATATAAAGAACTTAAGAAATTAAACACCACCAAACCAAAAACCCAATTAAAATATGGAGTAAAGAACTAAATAAAGAATTCTCAACAGTGGCATATAGAATGGCCGAGAAACAGTTAAAGAACTGCTCAATATCCTTAGTCATCAGGGAAATGCATCAGGGAGATTCTATCTTACACCTGTCAGAATGGCTAAGATCAAAAACTCAAGTGACAGCATTTGCTGGTGAGGATGTGGAGAAAGGTTAACACTCCTTCATCGCTGGTGGGAGTGAAAATTTGTATAACTACTTTGACAATCACTCTGGTGCTTTCTCAGAAATTTGGCAATAGGGCTACCTCAAGACCCAGCTATGCCACTCCTCGGCATATACCCAAAAGATGATCTACCATACAACAAGGACATTTATTTGCTCAACTATGTTCATAGCAGCCTTATTTGTAATATGCAGGATCTGGAAACAACCTAGATGTCCCTCAACCAAAGAATGGGATAAAGAAACAGTGGTACCTTTACACAGTGGAATATTGTTCAGCTGTTAAAAACAAAGAAATCTTAAAATTTGCAGGCAAATGGAGGGAACTAGAAATGATCATCCTGAGTGAGGTAACCCAGACCCAGAAAGACACACATGGTATATACTCACTCATAAGTGGATATTAGCCCAACATAGATGTCCTCTGAGAGTCTCTACTCAGTGGGGGATCAGTACAGATGCTGGGATTCACTGTTGGACTCCAGGTGAGAGTGGAGGGATGCAAGGACCCAGAGGGAGGGTTTAGGAGGCTCACAAGAAGACCATGAAGGCTGGAGGATATGAACCCAGGGAGGCCTACACAAACTGTTGTACCAACCAAGGACAATGTAGGCAGTAAACCTAGGTCCTCTGCTAAGATCTAGCCAATGGACATCTCATTCTCCATGGTTGAGGAGAGAGAGGGGACTGCCTCTGATATGAACTTTGGTACCCCCAATTTGATCATTTCCTTTGGTGGGGAGGCCCAGCGATACACAGAGGAAGGGGAAGCAGGCTATGCAGATGAGACCTGATAGGCTGTGGTTATATGGTGAGGGAGGAGGTCTCCTTCTGTCAGAGGTCTAGGGGAGGGGAATAGGGCAAAAGAGGGAGGGAGGGTGGGAAATGGAAGATACCAATGAGAAGATAACAATAGGGATGTAATCAGAATAAATTATAATTTTGGAAAGACTAAAAGAGAAGTCTTGGGGTAACTCTAAGGAAGCAAGTGAAACATTGTATTTTTAAAACTTGAGGTCTTTGAAGAAGGAAACTGAAGAAGATATCAGAAAATGGAACAATATCCCATGCTCATGGATCTGTAAGTTTAACAGTAAAAATGGCCACCCTACCAAAAGCAATCTACACATTCAAAGCAATCCCTATGAAAATTCCAATAAATTTTTCTCATATCATGAAAGTACAATTTCAACTTTATATGGAAACACAAAACCTCAGATAGCAAAAACACTCCTGAATAATAAAAGAACTGCTGGAAATATCGCCATCCCTGATTTCAAGTCATACTACAAGAGTTATAGTGATAAAAACAGTATATACTGGCATGAAAACAGATTTACTAATCAATGGGATAGAATGGAAGACCCAGACACAAATTCACACACCCATGGATATCGGATTTCTGTTAAATATGTCAGAAATAAACACTGGGGAAAAAAAAAAAAAGACAGCATCTTCCTCAAAAATGGTGTTGGTCAATTGCAGAGCTACATGTAAAAGAATCAAAATATATCTATTCTTATCACCCTGGACACAACTCAACTCTAAATGGATCAAAGTTCTCACATAATACCAGATACACTGAACCTGACAGAAGAGGAGAAGGCAGGATGAGTGTCAAAGCCAGAGGGGGCAGAAGACACCAAGAAGACAAGGCCCTCTGAACCAACATGGACAAAGATCATATGAACCCCAGAGACTGAAGCAGCCTCAATGTGTCTTTACCAGGACCTCTATCCTTACATTATAACTTCCATTTTAATGATTTTATGGAGTTCCTTAGTGGACAAATAAGTGGGTCTCTTAACTCCTGAGCCTTCTTTTTGTCTCACCTAACTTCAGTGCAATAATTTTTGTTTTATTATATATATATATATATATATATATATTTATTTTAAAGAAAGAAAGAGTGAATGTAAACCTAGTCACTAGGATAAAGGTTAACAGCAGAATTGTCATTTCTACCTGCTGGGAGAGGGAAAATGAGGTATCTTCAATGGAGTGACACTGGGTCTATCAACCACTCCAGGGCGGACTTCACGTTCAGGAATAGTTGACCAACACATAATGGACTCAATGATGTGTGTGTGTGTGTGTGTGTGTGTGTGTGTGTGTGTGTGTGTGTTTGGCTACAGTTTGTTTGCTTATTTGTTGTTTGTTTTTTCACTTTGGGTATTATATTTTATTTTTTTGGTTTGAGGGGTTTTGTTGTTATAGTGGGTTTTTGATTTTTATTTTGAGAAAGAACTTAACGTTGGATGGGTAAGAAGGAGGGCAAGAATATTATCTTGGAAGAGGGGAAGATTTTGACCGAAGTATATTTAAGTTTAAAAGTTGTTTTCTTCTTCTTCTTCTTCTTCTTCATCATCATCATCATCATCATCTCCAAAGCCTACCTCCACTGATATACTTCTTCCAATAAGACTATATATCCTAATCCTTCTAATTCTATCTAAGAGTTCCACTCCCTGGTGACTAAGCATTCTTATTAACCACCACAATCCTGAGCTCTATGGAATGGAACACTGCCACATCAATAGCAAGAGAGATCTTAAAGTAGATATAAACTCATGGAGCTTAAACAATGCAGTACTGAACGATGAATGGTTTTTTGGTCAAACAAATAAATAAAACTCTACAACTGATGGAAATCCAAATTTCAACATGTACAAGTCTATGAGATACAGTGAAAGCAGACCTAAGAAAACAGTTTGTAGCTTTAAATTCTCACAGAAAACTTGAGGTCAAATACCAAGCACCACTTAAAATGGTGGGCATGGCTGAGTGCCTGGAACCTCAGCTTGGCAATGGGGGACCGAGATATAGGGAGGTCCTGAGCACTTGCTGGCTAGCCAGTCAATCCTAAACTTCTATGCCAGTGAAGGAACCTGTCTCAAGGGATTAACGTGAAGTGATTTTAAAAATACCCCATCTCCCCTGTCCCCTGTATGGGCAACCTGTTGACTCACTCCCTAACATATACACAAAATCAGAGAAATCTCAGAACAAATCTTAATGATACACCTTAATTCTCTGGTAGGAAAATAAGCCAAATATGGAATCAGTAGATAGGAAGTGCTAAGGCTGGAGCAAAAAAGTCAATAAACTGGAAACATAAGATACAAAAACAAACAAACAAAAAAATCAACAAAGCCAACACTTAGTTCTTTGAAAGGACAGAGTGAAAAACCCTTAGCTAGACTAAGAGACAGAAAACCTAAATTAATAAACTAAAAAGGAAAAGGAAGCCATGTTGATAGACACCATTGAAATTCAACAAATCATTTTCTTGTCTTAAAAATACTCGTTCCTGCCTGGTAGTGGTGGCATATGCCTCTATTTCTAGCACTCAGGAGGCAGAGGCAGGTGGATACCTGAATCCAAGGCCAGCCTGATCTGCAGAACAAGTTCCAGGACAGTCAACTACACAAAGAAACCCTGTCGTGAAAAACCAAGGAAAGCAAAATGAAACAACAAGAACATTTGCTCCGTTAAATTGGAATCTAAAAGAAATAGATTAATGTCTAGGTGCATGTGACCTACCAATCCTTAACCAAGAGAAAATAAAATTTTAAAAGATTTATAACAAGCAGCGAGATAGAAGCTGCAATTAAAAATCTCCCAGCTGAAAACAGTCTAGTCCCACATGGATTCACTTTCCTTAAGATAGGAAAGGAAAGAATGTTATTAAACTCTTTTTATGGAACTAGCGTTACCCTGGTATAAAAGCTAGATAACATCACAACCAAAAACCAAGAAAAATACAAACCCGTCTTGATGAATGTAGACACAGAATTGTGATCAACTTAGCTTTATTCCAGAGTGTTATCTAGTACCTTCCTCTGAGATTGAAACATTCTATCCTACAGGGAATTTCATTAAGATAGAAAGTAAACAACTCAAAATAGCTTCAGAAAGTCCCTGAAACTAACCAGATATACTAGATCCTCCCTCCCTCCCTCCCTCCTTCCCAAGAGTATATAAATAGAAAAGCCTGCTGAGAGACACTCTCAGATAAAGCAACACACAAAGGGATGCGCTGAGCACCCTGGAATCAGGCACCAAACTGCCTAGAAGAAACAAGGAGCAACTGAGCTGCCTGGAAGAGGAAAGGACATTCCACACCCTAGATGCTTGCAGGCTGTACACCATTCTCTAGGTTCTCTGCTTTTGTGAGCTGTCACCCATGCTGGCGTGAGCTTTGGTGATGCAGTGGATTTTGACTCATCTCTGCTCCTGTAAGTAACCCCAATAAAACTTACTGGTTCACTAAGGTGGACTCTGGCAGCAACTGTACTTTGGTCTGCTGTGGGCTCCCTGTGTGGAGTGGGTAGATGTATATGTTGTATTCCCTCAGGAAGTCTGTCACACACACAGAGAGACGAAAGGTTGGTTTGATATATTTAAATGAATGAATAGACAGAAATTACATGGTCATCTCAACAACAGAAAATATTCGTCACTCATCATAAACATTCTGAAGAAACTCAAAATAGAAAAAAATGAGTCTAAAAAAAGTATCTTAACAAAAATACAGTATACAAAAAACGTAACAGCTAACATTGTATTAAACATGGGAGAAACTCAAAGCATTTCTGCTAAAATCAGAAACAAGACAAAGACCCCATTTTCTCTATTTGCATTCAATGCAGTATCAGAAATATTAGCTAGAATGTTATAGAGCGTGTGGCCACTTGGAAAAGACCATATACTTGATCCAATCCTAGTTAAAAGATGGGTGATTAGCTTCTAGCCTTAAAGGCAAATCTCAGGCATGCCAGAAAAGAAAGAGGGGTGTGGGGAAGGTCTTTCTATTTGCTTGGTTGTTTTTCCCTTCTTCTCTCCCTCTCCTTCTCCCTCTCCCTCTCCTTCTCCCTCTCCCTCTCCTTCTCCTTCTCCCTCTCCTTCTCCCTCTCCCTCTCCTTCTCCCTCTCCTTCTCCCTCTCCTTCTCCTTCTTCCTCTCCTTCTCCTTCTCCCTCTCCTTCTCCTTCTCCCTCTCCTTCTCCTTCTCCCTCTCCCTCTCCTTCTCCTTCTCCCTCTCCTTCTCCTTCTCCCTCTCCTTCTCCCTCTCCTTCTCCTTCTCCTTCTCCCTCTCCTTCTCCCTCTCCTTCTCCCTCTCCCTCTCCTTCTCCCTCTCCTTCTCCCTCTCCTTCTCCCTCTCCTTCTCCTTCTCCCTCTCCTTCTCCCTCTCCTTCTCCTTCTCCCTCTCCCTCTCCTCCTTCTCCCTCTCCTTCTCCCTCTCCCTCTCCTTCTCCCTCTCCCTCTCCTCCTTCTCCTTCTCCTTCTCCCTCTCCCTCTCCTTCTCCCTCTCCTTCTCCTTCTCATTCTCCTTCTCCCTCTCCTTCTCCTTCTCCCTCTCCTTCTCCTTCTCCCTCTCCTTCTCCCTCTCCCTCTCCTTCTCCCTCTCCTTCTCCCTCTCCTTCTCCCTCTCCCTCTCCCTCTCCTTCTCCTCCCCTCCCCCCCTCTTCCCAGTCCCTCCCTCTCAGCTCACCTCCCAGACATTTTCCCTCCTCCCTTTCTTCCCAGAAAAGGCTCAGAAAAAGGGAGGCCTCCTAACCGGCCTTGGCATATCAAATTGTAGTAGGACTAGGTGAATGTTATTCTATTGTGGCTAGGAAAAGGATGCCAGTTAGGGGAAAGGGAACCTAAGGTGGGCAACAGAGTCAGAGACAGCTCCTGTTGCACATGAAGACTGAGCTACACAATTGTTCCACATGTGCAGAGGACCTAGGTCCTTCTTAAATACACTCACTGTTTGGTGGTCCAGTCTCTGTGGGCCCTTATGGGCCCAGATTAGTTGATTCTATAGATTTTCTTGTGGGCTGCTTGACCTCTCAGGCTCCTTCCATCCTTCAGCCCCATCTTCAGTAGAATTCCCTAAGCTCCACCTCACGTTTGGCTGTGGGTCTCTGCATCTGTTTCCATCCATTGCCGGATAAAGCCTCTTAGATGACAGTTATGCTAGAGGCACCTGGTGGGAAGTATAGCATCAGGGGTGGGCTCTCTCTTGTGGCATGGATCTCAAGCTAGGCCAGTCATTGGCTGACCATTCCCTCAATTTCTACTCCACCTTTACCCCTGCATATCTTGTTGGCAGACAAAATTGTAGGTCTAAGGTTTTGTGACTGGGTTGGTGTTCCAGTCCCTCCATTGGTAGTCTTTTCTGGTTACAGAAACTGGCTGGTTCAGGCCCCTATCACTCATTGCTAGAAATCTTAGCTAGGGTCACCATCAAAGATTCCTAGGAGTTTTCCATTGACCTAGGTTTCTAGCTTGTACCAGAGATGCCCCCTCTCACCCTGTACTCTCCCACCCCATGATCCCTCCTGCTCTCCTTCCCAGCCCCTCCTTGACCCGGTTCCCTCCCTCCATTCCTCAGTGACTATTCTATTTCCCCTTCTCAGTGAGATTCAAGCATCTTCCCTTGTTACTTAGAGTCTTTGGGTCTCTGGATTGTAGCATGGTTATACTGTACTTTATAGCTAATATCCACTTATAAGTGAATACATACCATGTGTGTCTTTCTGGGTCTGGGTTACCTCACTCAGGATGATCATTTCCATCCATTTGCCTGCAAATTTCAAGATTTAATTGTTATTAATAGCTAAGTAGTATTCCATTGTGCAAATGTACTACAGGTATTATTTCAAATCCATTCCTTGGGTGAGGAACATCTAGGATGTTTCCAGATTCTGGCTATGAACATACTTGAGCAAATGTCTTTGTGGTATGGTGGAGCTTCTTTTGTTTTTTTCTGAGAGTTGTATAGGTGGGCCTGGAGGTAGAGCTAATCCCAGTTTTCTGAGAAAGCATCAGATAGGTTTGCAAAGTGGTTGTTCAAGTTTGCACTCCCACCAGCAGTGGAGTTGCCATGGTGAAGGATTTTTTTTTAAAGATTATTTATTTTGTATACAGTGCTCTGCCTGCATGTACACCTGCATGCCAGAAGAAGGTACCATATTACATTATAGATGGCTGTGGTTGCTGGGAATTGAACTCAGGACCTCTGGAGGAGCAGTCAGTGCTCTTAACTTCTGAGCCATCTCTCCAGCCCTGGTGAAGGATTTTTAAAGGGGAAAACCACAAGAAGATCTCCATATCTATGCAAGCAAGCAAAAACTGGTCTGTACTGCCAAGTTAGGTGGTAAGGAGACTAAAAAAATTACTTTGAGTATCTAAGTAAGGAAGTTACAGAAGCCATCATAACAGGTAGGTGGTCATGGTCCTACATTTCTGAGTGGGGTCACTGATCAGGGTTACTGGGAACTTATCTTCTGGGAAAATGGGCTCAGAGACAAATGCCTACTGGGTATCAAGATGGATGCATAACATGAAATGGAGTTTCTTTAGCCACAAGAACAATAAAACAAGAAAAAGTAAATAAAAATAGATGTAAATAAGAAAAGAAGTCACAGTAGGTTTGTTGCAGATAATATGATTGTACGCATAAGTGAACTTTCAGACTCCACAAGCAAACTACTAAAACAGAGAAACACTTCCAACAAAGTGGCAGCTTATAAAAATAAACATATGAAATTATAGCCTTCCTATATAACAGTGACAAACTGAGAAAGAAATCAGGGGAAAAATCTCACCATAAAGCCCAAAATTTACCTTATAATAAGCTAACAAGGGAAATGAAAAGACCACTATAACGAAACCCTTAAAATAATAAAGAAAGAATTTAAGGAAAAACTATAAAATGGAAACACTTGCCATGCTAAGGAATTGGATGAATTAATACTGTAAAAAAAAAAGTCTCCAAAGAAAGACAGTCTATAGGCTTAATGCACTCAAAATTCCAGTGTCGTACTTTTAAAATGTGTTTTACAAAAGGTAATCTTAAATTCATATAGAAGCACACAAAAACCTCCAGATAGCCAAAGAAATCCTGAGCCAAAGAGTACTGCTGGAACCATCACCATACCTGATTTCATGTTACTGTAGAACCATAATAATAATAGCAGCATGCTCCTGGCACAAAAACAGACCTCTCAACAAATAGGATAAAGTTATGGACTCAATTTGGACCCACACAACAATAGGCACGATAAACATGCCTAAAATGTGCCTTGTAGAAAAGACAGCTTCCTTAGCAAACTGAGTGAGAGAAACCGGCTATTTACCTGCAGAAGAATGAAAGTAGATCCTCACCTCTCACCGGTTGGAACACTGTCCAGGAGTGGAGTTGTGTGGAGAATTCCATGTGCGTGTGGGAAGGGAACATGCCAAGAAAACAAGACAAGAGTCCTGTGACCGTGTTCTTCAAAACACGGAATTGATCTTGGAATGTGTTTTTGTGCTTCTCCATGGTATGGTGGCGAGGAGTGAGTTTACTTCGGATTACTCATTATTGTTTGCGGTTGTTATTCAATTAAATGTTTAAAGTTTAAATTATTTATGCCTCTGTGGGAAAACACATTTATCGGCTCCATTTTCCCAGGTCTCACCACCTCTACAGCACAAAAAATCAATTCAAAATGGATCAAGGTCTTCACGATAATACTGGAAACTCTGCTAGAGGAAAAGCGTAGGGGTACACTTTAGGATGTAGCCATAAGTAGGGGCATTGTGTGGAGGACTCCGATCACTCAGTCGGGGAAAGCCTGTGACTGGCAAGTGGAACAGCATGAAATTAAAACTTCTGAACGCTTGAGGAAACTATCGAATGAAGAGGCAGTCTATGGAATGGGAGACCACCCTTGCCAGTGTGCCTTTGACAAAGAATCCAGAACATACAAAAAAGCTAAGAAAAAACTGACCATCGAAAAAGCAACAACACGGTTGAAAAATTATCTATGGAGCTGAACAGAGATTTCTCAGATGGCTAATAAACATTTTAAAAGCGTTCAACATCATTAGCTGTATTAGTTATTTTTCAGTTGTTGTGATAAAAAAAAAAATACCAGATCCAAAGGCAATTTAGAAAGAAACTTTATTTTGGTATGTGGTTCCGGAGGGATAGAAAGTCCATAACGGGCAGTATGGCAGCAAGCATGCATGACAGCAGGAGCTGGACGCAGAGAGACAGTATCTCAGCGGCACACAGGAAGCAGATGGACCAGGCAGGACATAGGTGAGGCTACATCCTCCCAAAGATGACCTCCAGTGATGTGCTTTCATCAGCAAGACTAGACTTCTTAAAGGTTTGATAATCTACCCAAACAGAGCCCCCAACTGGGTACCAAGTATTCAAACACATGAGCCTGTGGAGAACATTTCTCCTTCAAGAAATGCAGATGAGGGGCTGGAGAGATGGCTCAGAGGTTAAGAGCATTGTCTGCTCTTCCAAAGGTCCTGAGTTCAATTCCCAGCAACCACATGGTGGCTCACAACCATCTACAATGAGGTCTGCTGCCCTCTTCTGGTGGGCAGGTGTACATGCAGGCAGAGCACTGTATAAATAATAAATAAATCAATCTTAAAAAAAAAGAAAGAAATGCAGATGATAAGGCCTGATTTGTGACGTTTCAGCCAGGCGTTAGGGGGAGCGGTGGAAGCAGAGTTAGTATGATATGTTGGATGAAAAAAAAATTATTATTATTTTTTTAAGCCTACAGCACCCGGTATTCCCAGGCGGTCTCCCATCCAAGTACTAACCAGGCCCAACCCTGCTTAGCTTCCGAGATCAGACAAGATCGGGCGCGTTCAGGGTGGTATGGCCATAGACTGGATGAAAAATTTATGGTGTCTGGTCACCATAGGAGTCTGGAGCCACAGAATTGCACGTGAAAACAAGACATAAACAAAGCTAAAGTTTTATACCAGCACTACTTGGAGTCAAACCTTAGTTTTGCTGGGTCAACGGATGCTTGTCAGCCAAGGCTGGAGAACGACCTGTGATTATGGAGAGACCAGCATCATTGAGGCAGACTCCTCCGGAAGTGTTTCCTTAGGGTCGGCGCACACAAACTGTGATGCAGAGGTGGCGAAGGTTGTATCTCATGCTGGCAGGTGAACTTTGTAATACAAGAGTCACCCAGGTGGTGCTAGTCTTGATGGCATAAAGGGGTCATGGACAAGAGCTGAGGCGTGACACTGTAAGAGACACGGAGAGGCCATTTGCGAAGGCGCAGCCTCAGTCTCAGTCGAAGCCTCAGGATGGAAAGAGTCATGGAGAGAAGTTGAGTCTTGGCACCATGAAGAAAGCCGACGAGAGGCTATTGGTGAAAGTGCAGCCCAGTTACACCAGGAGACCCTAGCATTTTGGAGATGCTAGTGCTGTACGTCAGCCGAAGACAGAGACAGCCATAGTGCACGCGTGGCCTGAACCCAGGAGACAAGGTGTGTGAACTACATAGGGCAAAGCTATAAAAGCAACCAAGACCCTTTGGAGGAATCCAGAAGACTGTGAGTGAGTCCCAGACATGGGACAGGTGGTTATTGATACTGTCAGAGTTTGTCTTTGCTTTGTTCAGATTGTGACTATACCCTGGTTCTTGCCTGATGAAGTAAGATAGTATTAAACTTAATTTGATTTTCCAGGACTCACAGCTGAGAGACGTGGAGCTTTTAGAGAGACTTCATATTTTTAGAGATACTTCGAATGTTTTTCCTCAGGATTTAGATTTTTACTTGACATTTTAAATGATACCTTAACAATTACTTTCTAAAATATTGTGGTTATGTTACAAATGAGCCTAACAAAATTTAAGGAGAGTAATGTGAAAGCTAAACTTCATGGTTCTAGATTTAAAATACTTTCTAGCATAAATTCAGCTCTAATAGAATCTCAAAACCTAAAAGTTATCTATTGGTATTGAAAGAAATAAACATACACTCACATTTTTTTTTCTGCTCTGCAATTCTGATAGCACTTTTTCTGTTTCTAGTGTTTACTAATTTGAACGTCACTCACTATTTCATACCCTCTGCTGTTTTGGGGACTGTAACTTGGTTATCATCAACTCAACAGCTAATATCCACATAGAAGTGAGTACATACCACATTTGCTTTTCTAGGTTTGGGTTACCTCACTTGGAATTTTTTTCTAGTTCCATACATTTCCTGGGAATTTCATGATTTCATTTTTTTAAACAGTTGCAAAATACTCCGTTTTATAAATGTACCATATTTCTTATCCATTCATCTGTTGAGGGATATCTAGGTTGTTTTCACTTTCTGGCTGTCGTGAGGAAAGCAGCATGCTTCAGCAATGCACATGGAGTCTGTGTGGTAGGATGAAGTGTCCTTTGAGTATATGCCCAAAAGTGATACGTCTGGATCTTGAGGTAGATCTAGTCCCAGCTTTCTGAGGAACTACCACATTGATTTCCATAGTGTCTGTACTAGTTTGCACTCCCACCAGCAATGGAGGGGTGTTCCCCTTACTCCACATCCTCACCATTCTGATGGATATAAGATGGAATCTCAAAGTAGTTTTGATTTGCATTTCCCTGGTGGCTAAGGATGTTAAACATTTCTTTGTTTCTGAGCCATTTGAGTTTCTTCTCTTGAGAATTGCCTGTTTAGATCTGTATCACATTTTTAATTGAGTTGTTTTCTTAATTATCTAGTGTTTTGAGTTTCTATATAGTTAGAATATTAGCCTTCTATTGGATGTGTAATTAGTAAAAAAAAAAAAAAAAGAAATCTTTCCCCATTCCATAGGCTGCTGTCCTTTGCCATACAGAAGCTTTTAAGTTTTATGAATTACCTTTTATTAATTGTTCTTAGTGCCTGTGCTAATGGTGTTCTATTCAATATGTAAGTCAATAATAAATAGTAATAATTGCAAAAATCGTTTGCAGTGCCAATGAGTTCATGGCTATTCCCCTATAGATTACATCCAATTCAGTGCATCTGGTTTCATTTGAGATCTTTGATCCATTTAGAGTTAAGTTTTGTGAAAAGTATATATCTCTTTGGATTCTTGTACATGCAGCCATTCAGTTTGCCCATCACTATTTATTGAAGATGCTGTCTTTTTTCTGGTGTGTATTTCTGTCTTCTTTTTTAAAAGTCAGTTGTCCATAGGTGTATGAATTTATGCCTAGGTCTTCAATTCTATTCAGTTGATCAGTGTGTCTACTTGTGTGCCAAACATGCATGGTTTTTATTACTATAGATTTATAGTACAACCTGAAATCAGGGATGATGATACCTCCAGCAGTTTTTACTATTCAGGAGTGTTTTAACTATCTGGGGTTTTGTGTTTCCATATGAAGCTGAAAATTGTTCCTTCATGATATGTAAAGAATTGTGTTGGGATTTTGATGGGAATTGCTTTGAATATGTAGATTGCTTTTGGTAGGATGGCCATTTTTACCATATTAAAACTACCAATCAATGAGCATGGGAGATCTTTGAATATTCTGATCTCTTCTTCAACTTCTTTTCTCAAAAGCTTGGTTTTTGTCATGCAGGTCTTTCACTTGCAGTAAAACTCCAGATCTTAATATCTGATCCAATTGGTTAGTCTATGTCTGCTTACTAAAAATAGAGAACGTGGGGCTGGAGAGATGGCTCAGAGGTTAAGAGCACTGGCTGCTCTTCCAAAGGTCTTGAGTTCGATTCCCAGCAACCACATGGTGGCTCACCACCATCTATAATGTGATCTAATGCCCTCTTCTGGCTTTCAAACACTGTATACATAATAAATAAAATCTTTTAAAAAAAATAGAGAACGTTAATATTTAGTGTTGTTATTGAACAGTGTGCATCAATCTATGCAATTTTGTTATTTTTGTGGTGTTCTGTTAGACTTTTCTTGATTCTGGAATTGTGTATTTTCTCTTTTACTTTCTTGGGCATGTAACCTTCTCTTCAACCTCAGATATCTCTGGTATCTTCTCTAGAGCTGTTTTAGGGGTCATAAATTCCATAAGTCTATTTTGATTGTGGAAACTTTTTCTTTCCTCTTCAATTATGACTGATAGTTTTTCTGGGTATAGTAGTCTGTGCTGGCATTTGTAGTCTTTCATAACTTGTAGAACACTAGTGCAATCTCTCCCACTCTAATTGTGATGGGCTTCCCTTTGTATGTAATTTAATCATTCTCTCTTGCTGCTTTCAATATTCTGTAATGTACATTCATTGTTTTGACTATGATATGACACAGGGAGTTTCTTTTCTTCTCTTATCTATTTAATGTTCTATGTGCCTCTTGAATCTCAATAGGCATATCTATTGTTAGATATGGATAGTTTTCTTCTAAGATTTTCTTGAAATAGTTTCTGTACCTTTGATATTGGTCTCTTCTCCATCTCTATATCTATTATTCATAGTATTTTTAAAAATAATGTCCCAGAGTTCTGCACATTCTGTTCTTGGGGTATTTTGAATTTGATATTTTTATTAGACTGAGCGATCCAATTCATCTACCTTGTCATTAAGAGCTGGTATTTTTCTCTCTGCTTATGTCCAATCTATTAGTAATGCTTTCCTCTGAATTTTTTGTTTTAATATTGAGAGATTTTATTTCAAATTTTATTTCCTTTTGGCTTTATTTAAAACACTCTATAGATTTCTTAAATTCTGTTTTCATATCTTGAGTTTTTAGCATTTCATTCGATTGATTGTTTTCATAATATTCATTTCAGCACTATTCATATCCTCTTTTAGTTCATCATGTTTGTTATTACTGTTTTGAAATAATTGTGTTGTAATTCATCTGAGTCATTTTTCTTAGGGACATTACTATAGCAGCACAAAAGCTTGGTAGAGACTTATACTTTTTGGTTATTCATGTTTGTGAATTTGTGGTGTGACCTGGCATCTGAAGAAGGTCATTGGTAGTGCATTTTTGGTATAGAATTTTTTGCTGTTGTTGTTTGTTTTGAGACATGGTTTCTGTGTGTAACCTTGGCTGTTCTGGAACTGCTTGGTCGACCAGGCTGGCCTCGAATTCACAGAGATCCACCTGCCTCTGCTTCCCAAAGTGCTGAGATTACAGAGCCCAGCTGGTATAGACGTTTTCACTCTCTTTTGTTGAATGGGTCTTTGAGGTTTGCTTACTACCATTTAACTTGTTAGTTGGTTTTCCAAATGGTTGTGGGGTTCAATTAAGTATTGATGTTTGAATGGGGTTTCAGAAGTAAACTTGGTTCAGTTTAAGCTAAGTGAGGCTTCTAAGCCGAGAATAAGATCCTTTGTAGAGTTAGTGGATTCTCTATCAGTCTTTAGAAGTCTGTGGGGTTGTAGTGTTCAGGAATTGGTACTGGTCAAGTTGGTGATATAATCCTGGGATTCCCTATCTAAAGAAGAGGGCCGTGAGGGAAGATCAGAAGGCAGGTGTGGGATATGTGGGCCTCAGATGAATTGTGGGGGTGGATGGATTTCCTAATGTGGGTCTAGTGGCCTTCCCTGGAAAGGCACAGTCCTCATGTCTAGGAGGTAGGTGTAGTTGGTGTTGTGAATCTAGTGTTTGTCGGAAAAGGGACTGAGTGCGAAAAGCTAAGATGGGTAGAGCTGGTGAGGGTATGTGAAGTAGAGTTTGAGAGGGAGTCTAGTTTTCCTGTCTAGGGATAAAGGAAGGACACTTAGGCAGTGGTGGATGGGGTTAGCCATGTGGGTTGGGGCTCCCTGCCAGGTGTATGTGGAAAGGGACTAAGAGTAGCAAGTAAACATGTGTTTAATAAGGCAATTCATAGTGGAGGTGGAGTTGCTAGTACAGGTCTAGTATTCCCTACCACCGAAGAAGGTAGGCCTTCAGAACAATGGGGTGGGGCAGTTGCCCAGAGCTCGTGGGAGCCCATGGACAGGCAGCAGGTTAGAGGCTGTATCTGCATAAGCTCCAGGCTGTATGTACACCATCCTGCCAACCCTGCTGGGCAACGACAGAGTGTCCACCAGCCCTCTCTCATGTCTCCAGTTCCGATCTTTCTGTACCATGCACACTACTCCAATCTCTCTCTCCCATCTCTCTATCACATATTTGTTTATGGTAGTGTTGCCTGCCTGTCCTGGGTCAAGAGGCCAGGACTACACTTGGGTGTCATCGGAGGCCAAGGCAGCCTCTTTTGTATATCCCATCTTCCCCCCGCCCTTGCTCCCTGAAACAGGGTTTCTCTGTGATGCTTTTACTGTCCTTGAACTCTGTAGGCCAGGTTGACCTTAAACTCAGAAATGTGCCTCCCAAGTAATAGGATTAAAGGCATGCGCCACTTCTGCCACCACCACCTGGCCTCCTTTAGATTTCTTTGTTTTGTTTTGTTCACTTTACATCCTTGTTATAGCCCCATCCATCCTCACCTCCCAATCCAACCTTCCCTCCATCCCCCCTCCCCCTCCCCTATTCCTCAGAAAAAGGGAGCCCCACTTCATATCCACCCCAGCTCTTCAAGTTACATCAAGGCTGAGCATGTCCTCTTCCCCTGTGGGCTGGCAAGGCAGTCCTGCCAGGAGAAGTAATTTAAAAGCTACCAAGAGAGTCCATGTCAGAGAGAGCCCCATCTCTCCTTACTAGGAGGCCCACCTGAAGCCCATCAGCTACATCTTTGTGGGAGGCCTACATCCAGTCCACGTATGGTCCTTGGTTGGTGCTTCTTTCTCAGCGGTCCTCTTTGGGCCCTGCTTAGTTGGTTCTGTTGATCTTCTTGTGAAGCCCATGTCACTTCCAGGTCCTTTTCTCGTTTTTCCCACTTTTCCACAAGGCTTCCTACGCATCACCCAATGTTTGACTGTGAGTCTCAGCATCTGTTTTGAATCACTGCTGGGTGGAGCCCCTCAGAGGACAACTCTGCTTGACTCCTGTCTGCAAGCATAGCAGAGTATCGTTGTCTGGGATTGGCTCTCTCCCATGGTGTGGGTCTTGGGTTGGGCCAAGCATTAGTTGGACCTTCCCTTAATCTCTGCTTTATTTTCTCTATCTTTACCCCTGCACATTTCTAGATGTTCCTCAACCGAAGACTGGATAAAGAAACTGCGGTACGTCTATACAATGGAAAACTACTCAGCTATCAAAAACGAGGACATTGTGAAAATTTCAGGTAAATGGATGGAATGAGAAAAGATCTTCCTGAGTGAGGAAACCATGCACAAGGACACACATTGTGTAACTCACTTATAAGTGGATTTTAGTCATATAGGACAGGATAAACATTCTACAATACACAGACCCAAAGAAGATAAGTAACCAAGAGGATCCAAGAGAAGATGCTTAAATCTCACTCAGTAGGAGAAATAGAACAGAAAAATGTAGTGGTTGAAGAGAGGGAACAACGTAGGAGAAGAAACACAGAGAGATGTGAGGGTGGAGATCAGACCTGGGAGGAGCAGGGGCAGGAGGGCAGAGGCCTGTAGGGAGAAGAGAAACTGTGGGCAGGAGCATCTCTCTGACAAGCTGGAGACCTGAGTCAGGGCAGGCTCCTGGGGCAATATGAGAGGGACTCTAGCAGAGACTCCTAGTAGCAGGGGCCATGGAGACTGAAGAGGACACCCTCTAACTAGACAAGTCTCCTAGCAGAGGGAGGGCAACACCAACCCACCAACAAAAAACTTCTGCCCAAAATCCCTCCTTTGGACTTTTAAACAGCATTAGAATTGTTAAACACTATGAATGCTTTTGAAGTTAGACTGCATGACTTTGACCATTAAAGAAAGAAATAGAAAAAGTCTCAAGAGCCACATCAAGCATGACTTGGGTTCTGAAAACCTAAAAGGGGTAGTGAGGAGATGAAGAATGGACAGACAGATAGACACACATACACAGAAAAGCTGGGGTCAGGTGGGCTGTGCACACGCTGACAGAGTGGCCATTGGAAACAACATGTTTCCTTTGTATAGTATAGGTAGGCAGTACCTATAGTGTAGTTTCAGACTGTAAACATCCAGGAGGGGGAACTGTGGTTGCTAGTTTTTGCACAGTCGGCCAACATTTATCATAAGACCAGAAAAAGGGTTTTGTCATCTGTCTGAGCCTCATGTCAGAGGAGAGGGAGAGGCTTGGCCACTTCCCAGTGGGACAGAAGCACTGGTCCTTGACATGGCTGTGCCCATGCCAATGACACACAGCCACTCGGGATTGCATCTGTTCTTTTTTTTTTTTTTTTTGGTTTAGAGAAACGTTGTCGTTTAATGGTAAAGCTTAGCACACTCCAGCACCAGGACTGGCATGGAGTCAGAGCAGCAGGGACGGCTGGGTGACCCCATGGAGCCTCACATGGCGAAGAGGATGAGGAAGGCAACCATCAAACAGAAGAGCCCATGGCCTCAGACAGGGCAAAGCCCAGGATGGCGTAGGAGAAGAGCTGCTGCTTGAGAGACGGGTTCCTGGCATAGCCAATAATCAAGCTACCAAACACTGTTCCAATGCCAGCCCCTGATCCAGCCACACCAACTGTGGCAGCCCCAGCACCAATAAACTTGGCTGCTGTGTCAATGTCCCGGGAAATAACGCTGGTCTGGAATTCCCGTCTGGCCACCTGGAGAGGGGAGCTGCTGCAGGAAGGCTGTTTAGATGGCGCCTCTGGTCTACTCAGGAGGGAGGAAGACACAGGCCTGATTAGACCCCGGGTACAGGAGCGGATCAGAACTGGAGAAACCAGCAGTGCCTTGGTAGTCTGTATTTTTCAATCTGCACTCCCATCCCCTGCAGCCCCTGGTCGGCCCACAGCACTCTCCCTGCTCAAGGTGACTCTCATCTGTTCTTTATACATTAACTCCACACTGAGTCCCCACTGTTGAGAGTGGAAAGACATGTCAAGCTCATAGACTGGCAGAATTAATATAGTAAAAAGTGTATATATGAAAAGTTACGGATTTAAAGAAAATCCCCTCAAAATTCCTATAACATTCCTCAAAGAACTGGGCGGGGAGCCCTCAAATTTCATATGTAAGCACAAGAGGAGCTGAAAGCAATACTGTAGGGAAAGCCAACGGGAGAGTACATAACAGTATATGATCTCAAATTACATCATCATCATCATCATCATCATCATCATCATCATCATCATAAAGACAGGCAAACAGACAAGGGAATACGACAGTAAAACTGAGAAACAAACCAGCACAATTACAGCCATTTGGTCTCTGGTGAAGATGCCAAGGACAAACATTGCATCTCCTAATTGTTATGAATAGAGCAGAAATAAACACAGACAAGTGCTCACCTCTTCGTAGGACACAGCCCTGTGGCTATATACTCGAGCAGTAGAGTTGGATTGGGTGGTAGATCCATATCAGCATTTCTGGAGGAACCCCGACACTGATCTCCGTAGTGGCCATACCAGTTTTCACTCTCATGAGTAGTAAATAAGTGTCACGGTTACTTTTCTATTGCTGTCATAAAACGCCATGACCGAAAGCAGCTTGGGGAGGAGAGGGTTTATTTTGTCTTACACTTCCAGACAGCAGTTCATCACTGAGGGAGGGCAGGGCAGGAACTCAGGGCATGGGCCTCGGGGCAGTGAATGAAGCAGAACCACAGAGGCCTCCTTCTCACTGGCTTCTTCCTCACGGTCTGCTCATACCACTTTCTTGTAGGACCCAGGAACCACCAGCCCCAGGATGGCACCATTAGCTGATAAGAAAATGTATCATATCCTTGCCCACAGGACAATCTGGTGATGGGGACATTTTCCCAGTTGAAGCTTTTTTTTTCCCAAAATGCCTATGGCTTGTGTCAAGCTGACACAAAACTAGCCAACACAATGTGTGTTCCCCCACATTACTGCCAGTATTTATACACATTTTGGGGATCTTAGCCATCTTGATTGGGATAAGATACAATTTCAAAGTAATTTTAATTTGCATTTCCCTTAAAGCAAAGGATGCTGAACATTAAAAAAAAATGTTTCTCAAGTATTTTCATTTTGTCTTTTGAAAACTCTGTGCTAGCTAGTTTTATGTCAGCTTGACACACAAACTAGAGTTATCTGAGAGGAGGGAACCTTAATTAAGAAAATGCCTCCATAAGATCAAGATGTAGACAAGCCCGTAGGGCGTTTTCTTAATTAGTGATTGATGGAGGAAGGCCAATGGTGGGTGATGCCTTCGCTGGTGGTCCTGAGTTCTATAACACAGCAGGATGAGCAAGCCATGCAGAGCAAGCCAGTGCACAGCACCCTCCATGGTGTCTGCATCAACTCCTGCCTCCTGGTTGTATACCTGTTTGATGAGTTCCTGTGCTGACTTCCTTCAACGATGGAAATGTAAGCTAAATAACCCGTTTCCTCCCCAACTTGCTTTTTGGTCATGGTGTCTTGTCACAGCAATAGAAACCCTAACTAAGACAAACACTCTATTTAGTTCTAAGTCCCATTGTTCATTTTCTTGATATTTAGATTTTTTAGTTCTTTTAAAATTCTAGATACTAACTCTCTGTCAGACATAGAGCTAGTAAAGATTTACCCCCATTCTGTAGGCTGCTTCTTTACTCAAATGATAGTGTCTTTTGCTGTACAGAAACTCTCTTGTCTCATGAGGTCCCATTTATTTAAATATTTGTTTTAAGTTTTATTTTATTATTTTACCTATGTGAATGTTTTACCTACATATATGTCTGTATACCACACACATGCGTAGCACCTGTGAAAGCCAGAAGAGGATATTGGGTTCCCTGGAACTGGAGTTACAGATGGTTTTGAGCTGGCACACAGGTGCTGGCAATATAGCCTAGGTCCTCTGGAAGGGCAGCCAGTGCTCTTAACCACTGAGACGTCTCTCCAGCCACAAGGTCCCAGCTGTTCTTTTGTTGTCCAGGATCATTTAAAACTATGCAGGTCTTTTGTGTTTATATATGAAATTTAAGAAATTACATAAGAAATTTCTGTGAACTGCATTGGAGTTTGGATCTACTAATGATGAATTAACAATAAAATGTGGTACATTTAAACAATGGAATGGTATTCAGCTGTTCATAATATGAAATTATGAAATTCTCAGGTAAATGGATGGGACTGAAAACAATCATCCTGAGCGAGGTAGCTCAAACCCAAATAGACGAATGTCACGTGTTTTCTCTCATTTGTGGGTATTATCTTTAAATCTTCGTTTTTTTGTGTGTTCCGTTTGGAACAGCCATAGAGGTCAGCTAACTGGTGGGGGTGGACTCCAAGGGAGAGGAGGTAGAACACAGAGGAAGAGGCTAACAGGGGAGGGGTGGGAGGGCAGACATAGGACGGAATATGGGGAAGGATAACACCAAACACATCTCAGGAAAATCATGTGGGAACACAGAAGGTCCCTAACAACACACATAAAAAAGAGTCTAAAAGAAGTTACTCTAAGGCCAGCGTGGTGGCTCACACCTTTAATCCGGAGGCAGAGGCAGGCAGATGGCTGTGAGTTCGAGGCCAACCTGATCTACAAAGCAAGTCCAGGACAGCCAAGGCTACACAGAGAAACCCTGTCTCAAAAAAAAAAAAAAAAAAAAAAAAGTTACTCTATAGCTGGCTAAAAATGTGTTTACCAGACACCACAGGATAAGAGATAAAAATCTCAGTGCCAGGAATTGGTTACACTTTTTGGATTCATTGAAAAATGAAGTCCTATCGATCCCAAAATATTACAAGCTATTGCAGTGTTCTTGGTTACCCTATTGCTGATGATCCTAAACTCTACGTGAAAGACAACCGAGAATTCAAGCTTGTACTTAGCTGTACACTTCATACCCACTAGCTCTCGGTAGTGCTGGAAGGTGGTATTTGTGCCAATAGACGAGAAAAGAAGCAACAATCTTACTTAGCCATGCTGCCTGAAAACTACAACAATAAATGGCCTGGTAAGAGATGCCGATCAGCGCAGTGGTGAAACAAATGTGACACAAATAACCAAATGCTTCCTATTTAAAACCCACATTTTGCCCCATTATTGGGGTGAAGAACTTGTATCTAGACTGGGCCCAGGCCCCAGGGAGAAACTCTTTCCGTTACGTTGCTAATAGATGTAATTTAAACTGACTCTTAAAAACGTACAGTTATGCCTGTAGCTTAGTGCATCTCTCAGCACTCATCAGGGAAGCTGCCTTTTGCAGGAAGTAAGAGTCTGTGGGGTTCTCAGTTCTAAAAGAAATGCTTGTCTCACATCTTATCTTCCCAACACTCAGGGATCATTGTGGAAAAGGGTGAAAAGACCGTAGGAGCCAGAGGTAAAGAATGGCTACAAGAAAACTGTTTTCTGGACACAACAGGGAAGTTGCACACATGAATTCACAGCTGTTGAAATAGGGCACACAAGACCCGGGCAAGCTGAAGGCAGGCAAAATCCCAGCATGGAAGCACCATATGAAGTCTCACTTCCAGTGAAAATTCTATTGGCAATCGATAGCTACTGAGGAGAAGTAGAAACAGTTTTCTTCTTTAAGGGTGCAGCCCCTAGTGAATTGACAACTTTCATACAACAAAGGAAACTATCAGAGCAGCTAAAGCACAGCCTACGCAAACTCAAAAACAAAATATAAATTTGAAAAATGGGCAAATGAAATGACTAGATAATTCTCAGAACAAGAAATACTAGGGATAGAGAGATGACTCAGGGGTTAAGAGCACTGGCTGCTCTTCCAAAGGATCCGGTTCAATTCCTAGCACCCAGAATGCAGCTTGTAACCCTTTGTTACTCCACTCTCGGGGGATTAACGTCCTCTTCTGGTCTCTGTGGGTACTGAGCATGCACATGGTATGCAGACATGCATGCAGGCACAACACCTGTACACAAAAATAAATTGAACACAATTAAAAACAGGAAATACAAATAGCCAATAGACATTTGAAAAAAAATGTCCAACATTCTTAGCTGTGTTGCTTAGTTTTTGTAAACTTGATCCAAAACTAGGGTCATCTGGGAGTGGGGAGCCTCAGCTGAAGAATAGAACTGCCTCCATCAGATGGACTTGTGGGCGTGTCTCCAGGGGATTGGTGACTGATGATGGATGGTGAGCACCCAGGTAGGATGCTGAAGAACTGCCTCCATCAGATGGTCTTGTGGGCGTGTCTCTGGGGGATTGGTGACTGATGATGGATGGTGAGCACCCAGGCAGGATGCTGAAGAACTGCCTCCATCAGATGGTCCTGTGGGCATGTCTACGATGATGGATGGTGAGCACCCAGGTAGGATGCTGAAGAACTACCTCCATCAGATGGTCGTGTGGGCGTGTCTCCAGGGGGATTGGTGGCTGATGATGGATGGTGAGCACCCAGGTAGGATCCAGCCCACTGTGGGTGGTGCCACCCTTGTGCACACGTTTTTGAGTTGTACTAGTGCAAGCTGAGCAAGCCATGGAGAGCAAGCCAGTAAGCAGCACTCCTCTTTGAGTTTCTGACCTGATTTCCCTCAGTAACGGACAGTGATTGGAATGTGTAAACTTTCTCCTTCCCATGTTACCTTTGGTCATGGTGTTTCTCACAGCAATAGAAAGCAATCTGGGGCATTAGCCATTAGGGAAACACAAATTAAAATAGTTTTGAAATTCTATCTCACTCCCCCCCCCCCAGCTGGAATGGTTATTGAAAAAACAAATAACAAATGCTGCTGAATGTGTTGAAAATAAAATATCTTTACACATTTCTCCTGGTGTCCTGAAAGGGGAGCAGGGCATAGGGAACAGACTCAGCAGGGAAAGGACCCCGGCAGTGGAGGTGGGGCGGAGGAGTGATGAAGGGTGGGGGTGGGGCAGAGGAGGGATGAAAGGTTACATCGATATGTAAATGCACATACACATGGAATATTCTTAATGAAATCTGTTACTTTGCAAGTTATCTTTAAAAATTAATTTTAAAAACACTTGTTTAAAACATTAAGAGTTACTATTAAAGTTTATACATTAGAAAGTATATTACTCAATTCATATATTAATGTAAATTGAGGTAGGTGTTTGGGAGATATGGGGGGGTCTAATTAGTGGCTTTATAAGTATTCCTAGAACTTCTCTGTCACTGATATAAAATGCCACGACTAAAATTAACTTAAGAAAGAAGGTGTTTGTTTTGGCATATGGCTCCAGAGGAAAAACAGTGAAGGGGGCACAGAAGCAGGCAGCCAGAGCAGGAAACTGAGACACCTGATCTTCACCCACACACAGTGCAAACAGGAGGCTTAGTGAGGCCATTGGCCCTCAAAGCCCACCCCTGTGACATACCTCCTCCAGCCGAGCCCACCCCTGTGACATACCTCCTCCAGCCGAGCCCACGCCTGTGACATACCTCCTCCAGCCGAGCCCACCCCTGTGACATACCAATGATTCACTTCCTCCAGCATCTGATAGCATCCTAATAGCATCTCCAGTTGGAGACCATGTGTTCAAGTACCTGAGCCTCTGGGGTCATTGCTTAGTCTAAATGCTACACCAGGGTAAGGCATGCTTGTTCTGCCTCCATATGAAATACTTTCTACCTTGTCGATCTGCAGCCCTCTTTATTTTGTTATTTTTATCTGATACTAAGATGAAGGCACCATGCTTTAGACATCCCAGTCTCCTAAGTCCAGGACACGATAGATTTGATTTTAACATTTTTATTTATTTTTTATTTTATCTCTGTGGATATGTTGATGGCAGGTATGTAAACGCATCACATTTGTGTAGTCTCTATAGATGCTGAAAGGAGTGTTGGATCCCCTGGAACTGGAGTTATAGATGGGTTAGAGCTGCCATATGTGGGCTGGGGAATTGAACCTGGGTCCTCTGGGAGAACAGCTAGTGCTCTTTAACTGCTGAGCCACCTCTCCAGGTCCTCCAGCCCCATATTCTTTATGAACTACCTGCCTCAAGTGTTTTGCTACCGTGCCAGAGGATGAAATATAATTAACATATTATTAAGATTTTACTTTATTTATTGATTTATTTATTTATGATTGGTTTGCCTGTATGTATGTATATATACCACGTCTTAGTTACTTTTCTTTTGCTGTGAAGAGATGCCATGGCTGAGGAAACTGGTAAAAGAGAGAATTTATTCTGAGTGAGCTCACAGTTTCACAGGGCGAGTCCACAGCCATCACAGTGGGGAGCATGGCAACAGACAGGCATGGCATCAAACGAGTAGCTAAGAGTATGTACTTTGAGAAAACAAACACAAAGGGGAGGGGGCAACGGGGGTATCATGCTAGCTGGGAATGACATGGACTTTTGAAACCTCAAAGCCCTTTCTCGGAGACACACCTTTCCAGCAAGGCCATACCTCCTAACCCTTCACAAACAATTCCACCAACTGTGGACCAAGTGCTCAAATAGAAACCTATGGGGCTGGGCTGAAGAGATGGCTCAGAGGTTAAGAGCACTGTCTGCTCTTCCAGAGGTCCTGAGTTCAATTCCCAGCAACCACATGGTGGCTCACAACCATCTATAATGAGATCTGGTGCCCTCTTCTGGCCTGCAGGTGTACATGCAGGCAGAGCACTGTAAATCTTTAAAAAAAAAATTAAAAATTAAAAAAATAAAGCTATGAGGCCATTCTTTGATTGGTCTTGGTTTTTCAAGACAGGGTTTCCTCTGTGTAGCTTTAGCTGTCCTGGACTCGCTTTGATGACCAGGTTAGCCTTGAACTCATGGAGACCCACCGGTCCTTTGCAAGAGCACTAAGTGGTAAGTACTCAGCCTTGTTTCCCCCCCCCCCCCCCCATTTTGAGACAGTGTCTCTCTACATACTTCTGGCTGTCATGGAACTCACTATATATGTAGTTAGAACTACATATACAGTAAAACATGCATAATAAAACTACATATATACAGGCTGCCCTCAAACTCACAGAGATCTGTCTGCCTCTGCCTGGAGAGTGCTGGGCTTAAAAGTGTGTGTCACCACACCTGGCTTCCAACATACAATTGTCGTACATTAGAAAAGATAAATGAGCTACATAGTGAAGTCCAAGCCAGACTGGTCTTTATAGAAGATCCTAGCACGAAAATATGTTTTATATTAAAAATAATCTCATGTATTATGGTACAAGAATTTTGTGCTAGGTCAGTTCCTGGTAGAAGCTGCAAAACACTCCATGTGAAAACGCAGACATGAATCGATGTGAAAACATATAAGGTAAATGTGAGCAACTTAGATCAAGAAACAGAATTGTGTATAATATAAGGATCTGAAAATCTTCCAATGAGGCAGCGTGAAATCACTGCTCTAAATGTGTACATTAAAATTCCTCTTTGACGAGCCCGGCAGTGGTAGCTCACGCCTTTAATCCCAGCTCTCGGGAGCCAGAAGCAAGCAGATTGCTATGAATTCGAGGCCAGCCTAGTCTACAAAGTGAGTTCAGGATAGCCAAGGCTACACAGAGAAACCCTGTCTTCTCAAAAAACCAAAAACCAAACAAACAAAAAGCCCCAAAATTCCTCTTTGCCCCATAGAGGTGCATCTATTATGGAAAGAGAATTGTCTGCTAAGAAAAGATGTTTTAAAGGATATGTTTATTGGAATAGAAGCCAAGGAAAGTAGAAGAGTTGAGCTGAGAAGAGATGCGTTATTGGGCTACAGTTTATGGAGCTGGGCGTAGGGTTGTTTGAAGCAGTCTGAGGAGGCTTCCAAAACTGACGTAAGGGCTGTGAAACTGCTTGAGCCGGAGAGCTTGAATGTGCCCCTCTCCTTCCTGTCTCTGTGGCTTAGAAATACAATCTCTTATTACACAGAGTAGTGAGCACGCGCGCGCACACACACATGCACTCACGCACACACGCAAGCACATACACATGCATATTCAAGGTCTCACTATGGTGCCCAGGTTGACTTCAGCTTTCTAGATTCAAGTGATCTTCTTGCTCCAGCATCCCCCAACAGCAGGGGCTACAGGTTCCCCCACTGCGAACAGCATCCCCCAACAGCAGGGGATACAGATTCTCTCCATTGCGAACAGCATCCCCCAACAGCGAGGGTTACAGGTTCCCTTCATTGTGAACAGCATCTCCCAACAGCGGGGGCTACAGAGTCCCCCCATTGTGAACCACCCCATAGGCATTTGCTCGTACTTTTCCCTGCAAGGGAATGTAAGAAATGAGTCGTTGTGACCCATTTTCAATATAAAGTATGCTAAAGTTCACGAGCTGTGGCTAAGCAAGCAGCCCTGGCTCCTCTCTCTCCTAGCTGGAGGCTATCTCGCAGCTCTTTAAAGCTGGAAAAGTAGGAGTGGTCTGCTATGGGACTGAGCCTAGACTAAAGAAGGCGGCAGTGTGAAACCCCAACTTATTTATTAAATAAGGTGCCAAATCCTAAACCAATACGATGGGAAATTTTGGAAAGAGAGCAAGTCCTGGTCTCTGAGAAGAGAGGACAAATGTTTCTTCTAATCAGGGGACTTTAACCGCCACCGCCTTGAGCCAGAGCCCCTTTCCAGCTACCTCTGCCTTTTCTCTACTGTCATGTCCCTTTTCTGCAGAGTTGTCCATTTTAAGCAGCTTCGTTTTCACAACTCTCTTGAGTGTATTAGTACATTACTTTCCACAGTGCTCATGATAAATGGGGTCTCGTGATGTTCTGGAAACCAGTGGGTGTTTGCTCCACGTATGGCTTATTCTGTGCGTGAAACCTCCTGAAAGGAACCGGCCCGAGGAGGCTGACTGCTAACCGTGCAGAGACTGGAACGCCGCAGGCCCAGAGGCTAATAAACCTTAGCTTGGGCTAGCTTTAGTCCAGGGCAACAGCCATTTCTTGCCCACCTCTGTCTCAAGACTGACATCCTGTGGCCATCAGATTAAAAACATTTGGAATCTATTGGTTTAGCAGACCCATTGACTTCTAGCAGTCCTAAAGCTAAGAATGTCATGAGATAGTATCTCAGGCCTATACAATAACCTCCATCTTGCTTGTATCAGCCTCTCTGATACACCTACCAACGTACTTTAAACTTGCCTTGATTTATGACTTGCTTTGTTCTGTGAAACTGTAAGACTGCTTCTACGTTGGACCATGGAATTTGGGGAAACCCAAATCTGTGATTCTGGGCCATGGTCACTCAAAAGGGTTTCAAAACCCCCCGCCCAAAAAAACCCCCCAAAAAAAAAAAAAAAAACAAAAAACGAAACCAAACTATTTTATTCCCTTTAAGGTGAGAGCTGTGCCTCCTTACTCTGCTGGTAAGACAATTCACATTTTCCTAAAAGAAGAGACTGCGGTACAGACTTGGGTTGGTACTGCTCTGCTCTCCTCTGTCAGTTTCAAAGCTTTTTTTTTTTTTAACTTAAAGTTTACAGCACCGGGGCCTGAGACACTTTGTCCCTTGAAGAGTGGTAAACAACGGGACTGCTCTTCCGGCAACCCGGGGCGTGGTTTGTAGGTGAGCGGGCGAGGCGGCGTTCCTGAGGTTCAGGTGAGTCCCGCAGGTGCGGGCTCCCTTCCCCAGGGCCAATGGGCGACGCCGGTCCCCTAAGCCTCTCGGGCGCTCGGGCGGGACCGCGCCTCTCTCCAGCGATTGGCTGCGAAGCGGAGGCTGCCCCGGTCGGACGGAGCGGGAGCTCAGCGGCCGGGGGAAGCGAGGCCTGCGCGGGGTGGGCGGGTGCCGGGAGCCGCTCAGCCTGGACAGCTGGCCTGGGCTTCCGGGAGGGACCGCGGGCCACCATGAACGGTGAAAGCGACCACAACTTCAGGCGGGTGGCGATCCGGCGGAAGTCGGGCTCCTACCTGCCGCCTGGGGTCCCCCGGCCCTGGAGCAGGCCCTCGCCGCACTTGCTGCGCGCAGACCACGTCCTGGTCCCGGGCCAGGCCACCGGTGAGCGGGCGGGGAGAGTGGGTCCGAGGGTGGGTGGGTCGCTGGCGACCGCGGTGAGGGTGCCCGGGGGTAGGGGGGTGGGCTGGTGGGGGCGTGCCGTGGGTGGGTCTCTGGGGTGTAAGTATGCCGAGGGTGGGTGGGCTGGTGGGGAGGGCGTGCCGTGGGTGGGGGTGGGTGGGAGGGGGCCAGCGGCCAGCTCTGGCGACTGTGACCTCTCCGGTTGGGAAAGGAGCTTCGTGGTTAGTTACCCTAAGGACGTTCTTACTAGTTAGTTTGTTCTATCTCCAAATGCTGCTCTAGCAACAGCTTGTTCTTCAAAAGTTAAGGTGTGTCTTTACAACAACTTTTATTAGGAGTTACACAGCCTGTTTTCTACGTGCTGCAATTTATGCTTCGCTAAATTCCTGCGTTCAGTTGACCTTAGTTCCCTGGTGCTCCTTTCTCGGAAGAAGCTAGCCTACTTTCCTGAGGGCAAAAGCCAGACATGCAGAGATCAGTATTAAATATTTACGTTAAAAAATTCTTTGAATATTAAAAAGAAATCTTCTCACCTTTCTTTTGTTTGCTTTCATTCTGTAATGAGCTTTGATTATTTAAATAGGACAAGAGTTGAGGATGGTAAGTGTCCTGTCTAGTTCTTGTCCCAATGCGGCGGAAGGCAGAAAATCTGTATTGGATGGTGTGCTGTTAAGTGCGTGCTCACGGTAGATAAGGTCGTGATGGGCGAATCTGCGTGAAGAGGAACGGGGTCGCGCGCAGATCCTCCTCTGTAATCTTTTCCTGCTGAAGTAGGAGACTGAGAAAGTATTCCTGAGATCTTTTCCAGTTCTAGGTGTGATTCACCAAACGGGATGAAAACGTTCTCTTAATAAGTGAAAACATTTTGCTTTGAAAAGACTTGTGTGTTTCGGAAAGGGGTGTTTAGGCTTCACGTTTTTCTTCTTCAGCTGTTTTCAGGGCCGGCCGCACTGTTGTAGTGACGTCACTTAATTTCTTTTCAGATGCTTTGGAGAAGTGATCAAACATCCTCATTCAAGAGTCTCTGTATAGTCTATAAATTATTTTTTGTAAAGCAACTGCGCTTGAGGGAGAAAGAGTTCTGTTTGTTCTTTTGTTTGTTGTTTTCTGCTGCTGAGGGTGGAACTCAGGGCGGTGGGTAAACAGGCTATCACTCAGTGTGCCCCAGCCAGCCTTTGTTCTTTTTTTAATTCAAAGAGAATATGTCACAATTTAAGAAGCAGTGTACTTATATAAGGACAGTAGAGAAAGCTCAGCGGGCCAATTAGTCATTTGCTGGCCAACCTAGGACCAGCGCTCCATCCTGGTGGCTGTGGCGGGTTGTGCGCTTGAGTGCTTCCCCCCCATCCAGTGACGAGAAGGAAACAGCTTACAAGCAACCTTCCTAGTTTTGTTACATTGTCTCCGTATTGACCCCTTCCTGGAACTCCGCATCTTCTGCCGGGATTGTTGACCTTGGGAAGTAATTAATTGTATCTGAATAGCCATAGCTGTTCCTTTCACGTAGCTAGATCCTTAGCAACTTCACAAAGGAGAAGGATCTAGTTTCTAAACTTTTTACAGACACCACACCTTGTTGAATTTGGGAAGTGTAAGAAGACAAGCAAGAGACTGCTTCTTCCTTTGAGTCAAATGTGGCTTTCTTCTTAAATCTCATCAAACCATCCGTCATTAAATAAATATGCCCTTCCTCAAAAAATAAACTAAATTAAATTCTTGGGCTGTGCCGGTTCGTTCTGTAACTCTCAGGGGGAAAATTATATGCGAAAGCCACACAATTGAGGTGAATCAGAGTGGACAGTCCTCCATAGAAATGTTACTTTTCTTGAACAAGAAAGTCAGAGAAGAGAAAAACTTAGCCAAAGCTACCTGGGAAACACTTGGGGCCCCAGGGTTTGGAAGGCTGAGCTTTGAGGACTGTTGTGAAGTATAGGCTAGCATAGGCTTCGGGCTGAGACTCTGCCTGAACACCAGGCAAAGCCATCCAAGCAGTGACAGCAAAACTAAAACAACAGCACAAGAAGAGACAAAAAGAGAAATCAGATATCAATCACTGTTTTGCTAGATTCTGTGGCTGTGAAACAGTATTTTTTTCAGTACTATTATTTTGTGTGAAAAATACTAAAAACAAAGTCTATAAACTGCATTTTTGCATTTGTCTGAATGTTAAGTCCTCATCTGAGTGAAGCAGAGATATAAAGGTTTAGGACAGAGATTTGGGGGTCATGTAGATTTCATTAATATAGCTTTTATCAGTAACTGTGAAATTCACTGGAGAGTGGAAAGTCGTGATGCTTAATAAGATTGGGATGGCTAAAGAAGATTACACACATTAGTTGTCTGGCACAAGCAAACATGCTAGGTAGTATTATAACAAATAACCATATATTCATTTCTGTGTCTCCTAAAATCTGCCACTAAGAAATTCTTTAATATCTCTGAAATGAACAAATGACTGTTCTCCTCCTTCATGTTGAGTAGCTATTATCTATTGAGTGCCCTTTTTAAATTCAGAAATGTGTTGTGATACATATAAATATACATGCACATAGATTTATTTCACAAAAATCATACTCGGAAGAGAATATGATGCTTGTTTACAAGTGAAGAGATTCTTTAAGTTTGTTGGAGTAATTAGCTGGTGATTTGTGGGCCAGGATTCAAACCTTAGTTTGTCTGGCCTGTAGCTGTCTTTTATGACTCCTTAGGAAGTGTCTTTGTGAATCTTAAGGAAGTGTTTGGCAGGCATTTAGAATTTAAAGACTCCAGATAGACCTCTGTCTTAGAAGGAGTATTTTGACAATTGTGGACCCCTGTTTAATTTTTTAAAAGAATTTTATTAGTTTACATATGTGGGTGTTTTGACTGCATGTTTATCTATGTACCATGTGCATGCCTGCTGCCCGAGGAGGCTTGAAGGCATTAGATCACCTAGAACTGAGGTCACAAATTGTTGTAGGCCACCATATGGGTGCTGGGAATTGAACTCCCAGTCCTTTGGAAGAACACCCTGTGTTCTTAACTGCTGGGCCACCTCTCCAGCCTCTGAATTCACATTTTAAGATTTAGAAGACAGCTACGTATGATTACTTACTTATACCTGCAATCCTAGCATATGGGAGGCTGAGGCAAAAAAGGGCATCATCATACCTTCAAAGCCCACACAGTGCGTTAGGTCCAGGCCAGTCTGGACGGAGGAGTGAGAGTTTGTCTCTTACCAGGTGAAAACAACAAAAACAAAACAGAAGCAGAGAAATCAAGATGCAATTTGGGTACATATCCTCTCTCAACATTGAATTTCTTTATGGTGAAAATCAAACAGCCTTTGCAGAACAACTTCTTTCCATCAACTCTAATTCCCAACGGGCACTTCAGGTGAAATCTGCGCTCTGGGTCTCATATGCTATCTGGGTTGGTGGGATCTGGTCTCACATACCTGCTGTTCCACACTGGATAGTCACAAACATGCTGTGTCATACACATAGGTGGGTTGAAGGGGTTAAAAGTAGCCCAGGATATTTTGACTCCAAGGAATACGCGCAGTGTAAAATTAAAGGGGTTTTTGTTAGCAGGCGAGTTTATTCTATTTATATTATAATTACTGATGAACTTGTACTTCTGCCGGCTCATTTTGGGCTTTATCCCAGTTACATAGTGAACTGCATGGAGGTTTTGGGATTGGTGACCTCTCCCCTGCTCGTGTTGTTTCTGCTAACCCCCACTTAAAGCAGCTCATTCCTTTCATTACCCTGTTATCCCATGAAGTATCTGCACTGATGACATCATTCTGTTAAAGACTGAAGTTTCCAAGGAGGAAGGTGTCTCACGGGTGGAGTTCAACCCTTGGTAAAGATTCTACAAGGCTGATTGGCTGAGAAGAGATTCAATGATTGCCCAGAGCCAATAATCTTGAGTTTCCAAGGCTGCTGGGTTGGATATCAAGTTAAGCATTTGCTCCTGGAGTCCTTAGGGCCTTACCTCTGAGAAGGCTTTCCCACTGAGGCTCATCGCAAGCACTTATATGAAGAAAGTACAAGAAGTTGTTTTTCTGGAGCGGTTTTAATAACATAGTCTATGTTTCTCAGCTGTCCCTCCATTCCGTTTTCCTCTCAGAAATGCTCTTTACTGAGTTTTAACCTCATAGTCCAGACTGTAAAACCAGAGGTGGAAGTGTGAGGCGCAGCTCAGCTCAAGCAGCGTCAGTGCAAGCAAGGCTCCTGCCGGCCACTGGTGTGGAGGCCGCACATGGGTTTGGATTTTTGGTTTTTGTTTTGTTTTGTTTTGTTTTTGTTTTTTTGGCAAAGAATCTGCCTGTTTCCTGCCCTTGTCCTAAGAATTCACACAAGATTGAATTTAAAAGTAATGGGCTAGTTCCTTTGCCAGAGAGAAAATTTCAAGACAGCGTAAATGATGTTGAGCCTATACAGTGCTTATTCAGTGTTATAGAACTCACAGGCAGTTCTATAGTGAAGAGCAAATGAGACTAAAAGAAATACAAAATGTACAGTTTGGAGAAAAAAGATCACGCTAAGGCGCTTAGTGCCACGAAGTATCTTTTTCCTGCTCTCTACTAGGACCTCGGGAAGGGTGCCTGCAGGATAAGCCCCTCCCCGCCAGCTGAGCTTACAACTTGTGAAAGGAGAAAGCCTAAGGGGTTGCTTACTTCTAGAAAGCAATTGCTTTAACTTAAAACAAAAAACAAAAAACAAAAAACCTGCTGCTACTGTAGTCCAAGCGGGTAAGGGTCTTTCCCAAGTTGGCATCCACATTTGGCAGTATTGTTTTTGTGTGACTGGCTTTGGAGGCATGAAAGGGGCACCATGGATTTACCCTCCACGACTTCAGAGAGCTGCCGAGGCCAGATTATACATGGGTGTGTAGTTTCTGTAAAGCAGTTGCAGGCCTTTGCGGGAAACTGTGAAAGCTCAGCCTGAGTTTTGGTGGAACCCCAAGATACTGGAGATGCCAGAACCGTAAGACTTGTGCCGAGGAGAGCTGCAGGCAGGGAGTGGAGCCAGCCCAGGAAAGAGCGTATGCTGTAGTCAGGAAAGCGGAAGGGGGAAAGCATACGAGCCCTGTGAGGTTTAAGTCCCAGACACAGATGTGGAGGACAAGGCATCCGGCTTGGTGCTTAGTGTCCGGCTTAGTTGTGGTCTCCTTTAGCCCTGTTTCCCTTAGTATGCTTCCATTCCTCAAACCTGGAATAGGAGCGTGTATTCTTTTATTATCAGTTTGAAATAGATAATTTATCTTTGACTTTACTGGAGGCAGTTGTAGGGGTCTTGATGGGGTTCATTTTCTCTGCCAGTTAAAGAATTCAAAGGCAGGAAACGTCTGTAAGCCAACAGGTAGCAGCAGAGAAAACTCAAGCATCACAGACAGAAATCAGTTGATGGAAGGTGTTTATTGCACACACATGCAGGAGACACCCAGAGAAAAGGAAGACCTGTTACAGGGCAGAGGGGGTTGCTTGGAAAACAGAAAAGTCCAGTCTTTTCTCCAGTGTTGGGGGTTTTAAAGCCTCTGAAGAGTTTTCCTCCCCTTCTTTAGGGTTGGTCTGTTTGAAGACAGATAAGATGGTTGATTGGTCTACAACCATGTGTGATATGTCTTGATCTGGCTGTGAGCCAGCCCATCAACAGGGGACCTGGCAGCCGAGGTGACCTCAGCCAGGAGGCCAAGGAAGAAGCTGGTCATCTTGGAAATTTACTACTTTTATTACCTACCTAGACGTGGGCCTCTCCCTATCTGTGTGCCTACCAAGGAGTCTGTCTAACTCCTGGTCTCTCAGCTTTGGGTCTCAGAAGAGACTTTGGACTTCTAAACATGTCGAGACTGTTAAAACTGTATAGAACTTGAAGTTGGGTTAAATAAGATGGCTGTGAACCTATGGGGTCCAGAAATTAATGTGGTTGTTTGAAAGAGAAATGCCCTCATAGACTCAGGTATTTGAACACTTGATGTCCAGTTGGTGGTGCTGTCTGGGATTTATTGACCCTTTGGGAAGTGCAGCCGCATTGTAGGGAGTACGTCGTGCTTACTGACTTGCCTAACTTTCTGCTTCCTGGGTATGGATGGAAATGTCTCAGCTGTCTTTCTGCTCCTGTTGTGTGCGGCCACAGCTTCCCTGTTATTATGGACTTCTATTCTGGAATGGTGAGTCAACTCTTTACCAAGTTGCTCTTGGTCTTGGTTTTTTTTGTTTTGTTTTGTTTTTGTTTTTTCCGAGACAGGGTTTCTCTGTGTAGTCTTCCCTGTCCTGGACTCACTTTGTAGACCAGGCTGGCCTCGAACTCACAGCAATCCGCCTGCCTCTGCCTCCCGAGTGCTGGGATTAAAGGCGTGCGCCACCACGCCCGGCTGGTCTTGGTATTTTTGCCACAACACAAAAAGTCAAACGGCCACAGAATATGCAGTGGTCCTTTCTTCACGTGTCACTTGGATTCTACTTATTCCTGCCTGATGCCCCACTGGACCCTTTGCACCTGTCGTGGGTCTTTTCTACACTGCTGTTGCCTCTTAATGCTGTCGTATCTCTATTCAAATACCCCCTAATTTATGCTACACATGACTGCCACCCAGTGTGTGTCTACAGCGGCTAACTGGCCTTTCACTTCTGACCTCCTGGCATTTGGTCTCCTTTTTTGTAGCCCTCCTCCTGGTCTGGAGCACACTGAGCAGTCCTGGAAACGGTTCTCTGGTTCCCCTAGGCTTTGCCTCTTTTACTCTGACTTCTTTCTCCCCTTTTCTCCTGTGAAGTATTCTTAGACTTTAACCATGATGCTCGCTGAGGTCCTGATGACTTTGTGTATCAAGTTACTCTCTGTGCTTCCTCTGCGGCCTTCATTTATTTCTTTGTCTCTTTGCCCTGCCCCCAATAGCTGCTAGCAGGGGAGTAGTAGTTGTGAAGTCAGCAATGAATTCCAATCACCATCCTCCAATCTGATGTTTATTCTTAATTTCTCTGTGGTATTTTCACCTTTTAAAAGCTCTTTTCATGGTCTACATCACTTCAATTTTCCTACTTTATTGGTTCTTTAAAAGTTACCTATTTTCCCCCCTTTTTGTTCCCTTCCTTTGTCCTCTGGTCATTTTATTATTCTTTCTTCTTTTATATCTTTACCCCCCAGTCTTCATGCAACCTCCTGCTTCTGGGTCTATTTACTCATCCATACATACTGCTCTTCTGGGACTAGTATCCTGAATATAAATGTCCAAGGGACCCCAAAATTGGGATTTTAAAATAATTGCTAAACTCGAGACCCTTCATAGAGTTTTACTTACTTTGATAGGTTTGGGCCTTAGATTTCAAAAACAAAAAACAAAAAACCAAACTTTATTCTTATCTATTTTTCTGCTTGTCTGTTAATCAGCTATTTATTATTATCTTTCATCTTTTTTTTTTTTTATGTACGAGCTACTCCCTAACCTCAAGTTTCCTTTTTTTTTTTTCTCTTCACAATTCTCTCAACAATAGTAGTATAATTTCAAATGTTGTAATTCTATAAAATTCCACAGTAGTTTTCTTCCTCTTGCTCCACCCTTTCATTAGTGGGATGTCACCTGGGGCCTCGTGTACATTTGACAAGTAGTTTACCGTTCAGTCTTGATCCAACCTTTCATCAAATGCTTTGTTTCCTCTTTCATTCCTTTTCTCCCATGTCTGCTCTCCCTCCACTTTTCCACTCCTTAAAGATAGTAAAACAACACCAACGGCTCCTCACTAGGGCCTAGGACTTCTCAGGCCATGAGATTTGACTCAGTTTACAGTACCAGACACGAAATCTGTCCTGTGGAATGAGACTCTGATTCTAAGCTGAAAGTGATTGGTTACCTCTATAACGGACTTGCCACTGTTGCATTGGTGGGCATACGCTTCCTGGCATGGCAGTAATGTTATACCCAGGGTTCACAGTCAGTTAAGACTGTTGACAGCTCTCCCCACCCCACCCCCACCCCTACCAGCAGCATCAGAGTATGTTATAAGCATGAGGCATAGCCGTCTGGAAGGAAGCTTGATTTCTCTATGACCTGTGAACCGAACATGCGGTTCTCCAGTAATAGTCTTACCTGTGGGCAGTCGCAGTCAATATCTTAAAGTTCTTTACTCAAAATAGTAATACCATCTGTGATGTGTAGCTGTCCCTCCGTCTGTAGCTGCCTCTTAGATCTACTGAAGTTTTTCTTTGCCTTTTTTTTTTTTTTTTTTTTTTTTTGGTATGCCATCCCATTTGTTAATTTTTAGGATTAGTTTTGGTGCTATTGGAGTCCTTTCAGAACATTACTTGGTTTTTTTTTTTCCTTTCTTTTTTGTTTTTGTTTTTCAAGGCAGGGTTTCTCTATGTAGCCTTGCCTGTCCTGGACTCACTTTGTAGACCAAGCTGGCCTTGAACTCGCAGAGATCCGCCTGCCTCTGCCTCCAGAGTGCTGGGATTAAAGGCGTGTGCCATGGTGCCTGGCTCAGAACATGACTTTTTATGCTTATTTCTTCAAGTGTTTTTACTCCAGTTTCAGAGTTTTAGCCTTTGATGAAGGCCTTTGATCTGTTTTCAATTGCTTTTTATACAGGATAAAATATATGGATCTAATTTCATTCTTTCCCATGAACAAATCCAGTTTGGCCAGCATGTGTTGTCTTTTCTCCAGTTACGTTTTTGACACTTTTCTAAAATACTGTGTTGCTGTAGTTATGTGGATCTATTTTACTCCATTGATCTACATATCGGTTTTGAACCAGTACCATTCCCTTGGTAAAGTTAATTCTTGGGCTTTTGTTTTTGTTTTGATGTTACTAATGGGGTTCCTTTCCTTAATTTCTCTCTCTGCAACTTTGTTAATGCTGTATGGAAAAGCTTCTAAGGTTTGTGTGTAGATTTTATATCTTGTAACTTTGCTAGAAGCTGTAAGGGGCCTTTTTCTTTTGATGGACTCAGGATTTTTCAAGTGTAGGTTCCTATTGTCTGCAAATAAGAATAATTTGACTCCTTATTGCTCTAAGACTTGGAACACCATATTGAGTAGAAAATGAACAATCTCTTATTCTATGTTTCAGAAGAAATGCTCTCAGTTTCTCCCCATTTACTGTAGTGTTAGCTATAGGCTTGACATATGTAGCCTTTATTATGTTGCTTCAGGACTTTTATCACAAAAGATGTGAAAGTTTATTAAAGGCCTTTCCTGGGCCAATTGAGGTGATCGTGTGGTTCTTATCTTTAAGTCTCTTTCTTTGTTCTGTTACACTTATTGATATGTATATGTTGAATCCTGTCATCTCCAAAGTGAAAATCTGGCCATGGTATATAATATTCTTAATGTGTTCTGAATTTTATTTGCCAGAATCTTATTGAAGAAATGTGAATCTATGTTCATGAAGGAAGTTGATCATTTGGTTTTTCAAAACTATTATTTCACAATTTCATATATATGCTCACAATTGCAGTGGTCATGTCATATCCATGTGACAGTGCCCCACTTCACTCCTTCCAAAACTATACCTTAAACAGCCCTTTCAGCTCCTCTTCTGTAATGTTCCATGGATCTCAGAGGTGGTGGCGTAGATGTCCTATTTGGGCTAAGCACTCAGCAGTCTCCACAGTTTAGTTACTTATAATTCCAAATTTTGCCTGTTGTTCACTGTAAACCATAGAGGACAGAATAGAGTTTCAAGATGTGTGTGTGTATGTGTGTGTACACGTGCATGTGGGTGTTCTATATAAATTATATCTTGTATCCATATTAGGTAAGGACTTTTACAACCAATAAAAGGACTGATAATCTTGTAATAAAATGATGAAGAGCCTTGAATAAATAATTTACAAACTAAAATCAAATGGCTAATAAGGGTGAAAGAAAATTTCAACCTCACTGATAGTAAAGATAGATGTTATTACATGCCCCTCAATATGGCTGATGCTGAGAAGATTGAACTGGCAGTTATTGGTCATGATGGTGAATATGAAGCCAAAATTGTCATGTGTTGCTGCTAGAGTTGGAATTGGTATAATGGCTGAGCAGTATCTACAGTGGCTAAACTAATGAAAATTTTAGTTTTGATAAACATATACAGTAAAAATTCTTGTATGTATACACTGAAATGTCATGTGCACCTATGGCCACATCATTTGTGGTAGCCTGGAAGTGCAAACAACTCACTCTAACAATTCACAATAATAACTGAGCTTCAGCTGTATGTAACATTGTGAATGAGTGTTGCAGTATGGACAAAAACAGCGGAACACATAAAACAAATAAAAGTCTGTGTATATGCAACTGAGAACTGGGATTGATTTAGTCTTTTAAATCTGTATCATGGTCCACCCCGCCCACTCCCACATTTGCTTCAAGTGCTAGGGATCTAGTCTAGGGCTGGCTTTTCTTAACTGGGTAATTTCTTTTAAGAGTGGTGGCTATTTTTGCTGAAGGAGGTAGTAACAGGAAGTGGAAATTAATTGATTTTGGTGGGGCAGGGGAGGGGGGAGGGGAGCTGAAGTCGGGTGGACTGTGGTACTCTTGTTTCTGGAGTGGGTTAGCCAGATTAAATACGTGTGTTCATTTTTGTCAATCTTTTGAACTGTATTACATTGTGGATATTCTTTTTATATTAAATCAAAGTAAAATATGCTATAAAATTTAAGTTTTTTAAAAACCCAATTGTGGTTTAAAAAAACATACATATATAATTGAAATGGTGTTTGACGCTGTCAGTTATGTGATTTCCCATACTGGCATATCTTGTGTAGATTTTAGCCAAATGAAACAAAGGAGCAAAGATCATTGATTAGTAAGGAATATGACGTTCCTCTAACATTCACCAGCTGGAGATGTCTGGGTGTGTTCATGAGCTGGTCGTGGTGGCATATGGGACACGGAGGAGAGTGTAGTAAAGCCGGAAAGCCTGCGCATGGCAGACTGTGATCGTTTCGGAGAGTACTAAGTGCCAAGTAAAGTATTTAACGAAGACTGTCCCTTCCTTATAGGAAAGACCTCGGATGAATATAGTACTCATAGCATGGCTCTTTAAAAACAAGTTTTTATGAGCATAGTGTCTATGGACTCCTATGTTAAGATTTTCCACTTTTGTTTTTGCTATATTGGTGGTATAAAAGCAGGTTTTGAACACATTTGACTCTGTTGTCCTACATAAATGCTACTCTGCGTTATACTGCTTAAGAATGCCTCGGTTGCCAGTTGGGAGCTACCTCTTTATGTGGATTAGGACTGTACCCTTAAGATGATCATTCCATGTTTATCACTGTTGAGGTTCATGCGGGTCTCAGGTGGGACTGCCTTCCTCCTGTGGAAGCTGGCATGGTGACTTCTGGTACTGTGAAAGCTGCTCCTCAGAGAGGAGGCATCGGGTCACTTATGGTTCAGTGGTGTGTGTGGTGGCTTTAGCAATAAGAACTTACCTCTACGTCTGGAGGCAGCAAAGAGACACAGGTTATATGCTTAGGGAGTCTCCTGAACAGCTCAAGCATCTCTGTCTAGTTGTTGTTAGATAGCCTTTGGTTTTTAGAGGGAGCGTTGTTAGCCCAGATGAGAGAAGTTTATTAAAATAAATGTTATTTATACACAGAATTATATGTCTTTTTAAGTTTTTTAGGTAGTTAGTATGATTGCTTATGAATTTGTCAAATATTTTTATTGTTATTTTACTTCTCTCTTTTTTCTCTGTTTACCTCTCTTACCCTTCCTCAAAGAGCTCCCCCTTCCAATAACCCCAAGAGATAGCTTGTACCATGTTATGGACCTTTCTATTGCTCCTGAGCCCACCTATCCTTGGAAGAGGTCCTGTCCTGTTTTAGTCAGTGTTCTATTGCTGTGAAGAGACACCATGACCACAGCAACTTTTATAAAGGAAAACTTTAATTGGGGTTGCCTTACAGTTTCAGAGGTTTAGTCCATCATCATCATCATCATCATCATCATGGCGGAAAACATGGGAGCATGCAGGCAGGCATGGTGCTGCAGAAGGGGCTGAGAGATTTATATCCGGATCTGCAGGCAGCAGCAGGAAGAGAGAGCCACTGGACCTAACGAAGGCTTTTGAAACCTCAGAGTCCATCCCCACTGGCACACCTCCTCCAACAAGGCCACACCCCCTAACCCTTCTCAAGTAGTGCCACTCCCTGTTGACTAAGCATGAGCCTAAAGGGGCCATTATTATTCAAACTTTCATACCCCCTCTGGAGCCAAAACTTATAGGCCAGCAGGACTTAAGGTTGTGGGAACAGGAAGCAAAAAAATTTCCTAGTGGGTCAGTGGAGATGATAGTGAGTGGAGCTATTCCTCCTTTTCACTCCTTGCTTCCTAGACAGGTGAATCCTGGCTACGGGAGAAACTGTACTGTGCATTGGAACTAGTTCAAAGCATATGTCTGGAGAACCCTGCTCCAGCCCTCTAGGTGGCTGTTGCCTAGGTGCTGTAAGTGTGTCTTCAAATGGACATCCCATCATTCTCTGAGGACAGCTGCCTTGGGATCCATGTCAACATAATAGGACCATGAGCATTGACTCTCCGCCACACTCGCCCGTCTGTGAAGTGAGTTCCGTGGTCAGCAGCAATGCTGTGTTTCCAAGTCTCTAAGTCTACAGATGGTAATTTTGGCAGAGGTATTATGTGCAGGAAAAGGCAGATTTGTAATCAGAGTGAGTATGTGTTCCAGTAAGGACGAAGCATTGTCTTTCTCATGGAGGAACTCGTACAATGTAGTCAGCCTGAGACCCTGAGCCACTGGACCTAACTGGAAACCTCAAAGCCCACCCCCACTGGCACACCTCCTCCAACAAAGCCACACCCAACCTGGGCTGGTGTCCCTTGGAAATGGTACCATACATAGTGTAGTCTCTGTTGTTGGCAGATCCACTGGATCATATTGTCCAGTGGTAGACCAGTCTGCATAGCAGCCTGGACCTGTTGAAGACCCTTCTCCTGTTCTATGCTCCTCTCAAACTAACAACTTTCCCAGCCACTTTTTGTATATGGGCCAGAGTAACACACTGAAGTGAGAAGCGTGCTGCTTCCAAAGTCCAAATAGGCCCAGTAAACATTGTGTTTAGGTCTTGGAATTGAGAGATGCCTAGCGCAATTACCGTATTTTCCAGTGTATAAGACAACCCATTCTTTAACTTGAACTTTTCCAGTTAAAATATAGAGTTTG
>OU015745.1:71558661-71569295 GCA_907169655.1 Acomys percivali | reverse complement strand
TGGTACTTATCCTTCACCTTAGTAGGAATATCTCTGCATGACCCACACTACTGAACTCATGGAAATTTCACCAAGGCACTTGAATTTTGGTTGGACTTATTTCCCATCCTCTGATGTACATGTGTGTTATCAGTGAGTCCAAATCAATTGTTACCTTCTACTCACTTGATCCGATCAGCATAATGTAATCAATAGAGTGCAACAGTGTGATATTTTGCGGAAGAGGTAGATGATCAAGATTGCTTTGAACTAAGTCGTGACACAGCTGGAAAGTTAATATATCCTTGAGGTAAAACTGTAAAGGAATATTGCTAGGTGTTCCAACGGAAAGAAAATTGCTTCTGATGATCTTTATGGACAGGTACAGAGGAAAATACATTTGCTAGGTTAATAGCTGCATACTCTGTACCAGAAGATGTGTTAATATGCTCAAGTAAGGGTCCAGTTCCTCGTACCAAGTCTGTATTAGTCAGGACTTTCTAAAGAAACAGAAGTGATAGAATAAATCTATCTATACCTATCTATCATCATCTATCTAATCTGTATCTGCTGTAGATTTATTACAGACTGTGGCCTGGCTAGTCCAACAATGGCTGCTTCCTCAGACAAAGTCCAAGAACCTAGTAGTTATCTGGCACAAGGCTAGATGTCCCAGCTGGCCTACAATATGTGTTACAATCCTGAAGAAATAGACTAAACATCAACGAAGGAGTGAACTTGACAGCGAGAGTGAGAGCAAGAAGGAGAAAAGCAAACGCTTTTTTGTCCCATGTCCTTTAGAATTTCTGCCACCAGAATGTGCGGCCCTGAATTAGGGCGAGTCCTTCCACATCGATGAACCAACCAGGAAACATCCCTCACAGTTGTGAGCAGATGCTTGTGCTTTAGTTAATTTCAGATGTAGTCAAGTCGACAAACGCTAGCCATCACAGCAGTCAATCAGTAGCATTCTATTTCTTACTTTTCCACAAGTGTTCAAAGCTTTAAATACAGAGTCACTACATTCCTTTATCCTCACAAGAGGTTGGTTGGGCGTATCACATAAATTTATCTTGCTTGTCTCCTGAAGTAGTTCACACCATAGATTTCAGTGTCTTTAGAGGCCATTGAGGTGGAGAGCTAGCTCCAGAGACCGCCAATCCCACTGCATAAATTCATCCTTATAATTCTGTGTCTCTAGAAGCACTTGTGCTGATACTTAGATTGTTGTCTTGGGCATTCTCTAGAGGAAGAGAGCCAATAGAATTAATATATATTAAAGAAAATTTGTCTGATTGTCTTACATGATACTGAATGGATTGTCTTAACATTGGCTGTGGCTGTGTTTACACCAGAGACACTGAGAACCTGATATCTGCTCAGATCATGAAAACATCTCAGCAATCTCAGTCTGATGGTGACAGCCTGGAGGGTTCCTGAAGAGCCACGGCACTTCAGCCCATGTTGCATGGCTGTGGTACCTTAAGTGAGAATGACCCCCATAGGCTCATGTATGTGAATACGTAGTCACCAGGGAGTGGAACTGTTGGAGAAGGATTAGAAGGACAGGGGAGGCCTTGTTGGAGGAACTGTCTCATTGGGGGTGGAATTTGTGGTTTCAAAGACTCACATCAGACCCAATGTTGTATGTTTCTGTCTTTGTCTCTGTCTGCCTCTGTCCGTCCTTTTCTCTCTTCCTGATGCCTTCAGATAAGGATGTAAAGCTCTAAGTTTTTGCTCCAGCTCCGTTCCTGTATGCCTCCTGCCATGACAATCAAGAACTACCCCTATAAAACTGTTAGCAAGCCCCCAATCAAATGCTTTATTTTGGAAGAGTTGCCTTGGTCATGGTGTCCCTTCACAGCAATAGAACAGTGACTAAGACAATGGCGCCCAAGAAGCTGGGTTCCAGTCTCAGCTACAACAGCTATATCGGTGCCAGTAAGAGCGGGATAAACTCAAGATCAGGGTAGATGAGCTTACCAGTAAGACAGAAAGGCGAGCAGGCAAAGTGTCATCTTGTATGTGGGCTATCTCCTCCCATCCTGCCCCCTGCCCCAAATACAGCTCACATGTAAGGCGAGTCTTCCCCTACACGTTAATTAGAAGTTAAGATATTATATTCTATTATAATAATACAGTTCTTATAATAAGAAAGTGCCTCATGAGTGAGCTCAGGTTAACTAAAAGTAGATAATTGCTCACAAGGAGGCCCAAAGACTTGTTTTTTTGTTTTTTGTTTTTTGTTTTTTTGATACTGTCATTAGAATTAACCATCATACTGCCCAAGATTAGAATCTATTGCAAAGTTAATAGTTTAGCCTAGGTCTTGTATGTTAGCTCATTCTCCTGATATATTTTTCAGATATATTAGTAGTGGTATTTGAAAATGCCAGTGGCTAAGGTAAATAAAATGACTGATTTTCCCTAATAAAATCACTATTAGATATTTATAATTATCATTACTATTGAGTTTTTAATGTAAAATTAAAATGCAAGAATCTAATGAATGCACTGGTATGTGTTATTTGTTCTTGTGTCTGGAGTTCATCAGTTACTCATCATATTCAAGATATTAATATTTTTATGTTGTTTTTGTTAATACGTTATTCAGATGAAAAAAAGTACTTTAGGGAAGTTAGTTTTGAATCAACTGCATATAGAAAAAACCCACAAATATTCAAATAATAATTAAAATGACTATTCAGTTGTGATGGCATGTGCCTATAACCTCAGCTCTTAGGAGTCTGAGGCAAGGTTTTTAAAGATCACTGAGTGTTTCCACAAAACAAACAGAAAACTTACTGGGAGAAATTTAAGATCACTGTATATTTTAAGAATGGATGTATATTCACTTAGTTTGTAAACTATGCTCTGTAGTTATTTCTTTCATCTTTATAAAGTTTTAACTTGACCTACATTGTGGTTTTATTTTGGCTTCTGCTTATCAAATATTTATACCCAGTTCCACCAATGCTTATGCCAAGGTTTGCCCTTCGGGTGCCGTCAACTGCAAATGTATTGAGTTTCCTTAACCTGTTGTCTAATGCACAGTTATTGTTTTTCTTTTCTACTTTGAAAAATACTTTATTCTAATATTACTGTATCTTTGGATGTCCATCTTAAACAGCAAATGCCTATACTGTGTACTCATCTTTACACTAGTGCAGTAACATAAATGTTTTAAGTTATTTTGCATTAATGTAAATTTTGATATAAAAATATGAAAAAAATCCTGCCTTCTCTTTGAATATAGCTGAGCACAGTGAAGAATACTAGCATCTTTAGTGCACACACTCACTGAGGTTTGCTTGCCTTTTCTGTCGTTGTCATCCAGACACTACTGCACACTACCATTTGCTTTCTCCTGTTTGGTTTTTACTCGACAGGAAGTATCATGTCCTTTTACTTACAACTAAACTCGAACCAGGCATGGTTGTATACTCCTTTAACCCCAGCACTCTGGGAGACAGAAGCAGGAGGATTTCCATGAGTTTGAGGTCAGCCTGGACTACATATCAAGTTTCAGGCCTAAAAACAAAAACCTTTGATTTTTGTCTAAGTTTCCAGATATTTGTAAAAATATATCAAATTCTAGACAATGTATGTGCAGAAAGGTGGGGGTCTTTTCCCCTACCCCCATTGGTGACAGTCAGGGGGATAATGCTACCAACATGTCCAAGAAGTGCTTTGCTGTTCGGCAATGGTGGGTGGTAGTGAAGGTAGTCCCCGGGGCCTGCAGAGCCACATCACAGAAGACTGCTGCAGTGGCACTCCCAGACTTTGTTTCAGCAGGATGCCCACCATATTATCATCAGTATTCTAAGTTTTCTGGAACAGGATAACCCATAAGTTTAAGAAAACAACCACAAAGCCAGTGTCCCTCAGTGTCTGTCAGACTTAATGGCCAGTAAACACAGCTTTTCATCTATTCCCCCCTCCCCATGTTTTCTAAAATTGTCTGTCTCCCAATAAACCAGTTAATTAAAAATTACAAATAATTGCAGTGTTTCCTAATATTAGAAGAAGAAACAACTGCAGGTGAGTTGTTACATATCAGCTTTTGTGCCTCCCTTTGTCCTGTCGGAAGAGAACACTCAGGGCTTCTGCATCCTGAATGTAAATGGAAGAAAATGGGAAGGTATAAGAAATTATAGCATGCCAGCGGTGGTGGCGCACGCCTTTAATCCCAGCACTCGGGAGGCAGAGGCAGGCGGATCGCTGTGAGTTCGAGGCCAGCCTGGTCTACAAAGTGAGTCCGGGGCAGCCAAGGCTACACAGAGAAACCCCGTCTTGAAAAACAAAACAAAACAAAACAAAAATTATAGAATAGTATTTGGCCTAATAGACAAATGAAATAAAACAATGTGTAGGGAAATGGATAGAACCAGAAAGTATTTCACCGAATGAGTGGTGTTAACCCCAAAACACAGACACCACGAACTCTCTTATTTGGATCCTACCTCCAAACTTTTAGATGTCAGTATATAACCTAGAACAAGGCACATACCAGGAAAGCAAAGGGACTCCGGACAAGGAGAGGGGCACTCCAGAGAGGGCAACGGGACGACACACTGCTATGAGGTAGGGCAGATGGGTCGCGGGAGACTTAGCTGGGGATGGAGAGCAATGCAGTGTAAGAGGAAGGGAGGAGGGATAAATAATCCCAAGCATATTTGAAAAAGCAATAGGGATTTATATTTACTTAAAGTTATATGTACATGTATATATAACTTATGACCCTTGCGGCAACAATACCCAAAGCAATAGACTAGAAAGTAAAGTCCCAGGACCAGGCATGGGAAACCTACTTTTAAGTTCAGGGGAGTCTAAGAGACCCCAAAATAATATGGCCTATTGCCATGGCCCTTCATTGCCTTTCTAGAAATTGAAAGTAAGATCTTCTTGTTGAAGGCATCACACACTAAGGGCAGAGGGCTTGGAAGGATTGAGTTGGGAATGACTTAAAAGCCTCCTCCCTGGGGTCTAGCTACGACAGTAGTGGGAGGAGCTACCAAGGGAGAAAAACAACTGAAAACCTTACCTCGTTGTGAACCTATGAACCACAGCGACGGCCAAAATAACAAGATATTCTGGAAGGTGAAATAGTACACATATCGCGGGAGTAGCCAACAATTGTCTAATTAGAATTTAGTTCCATTCCGCAGCAGTGAATACACGCCTGACATGGTAAACCTAGACGCTGCTCATGGTTGGCGAGGCCAAGGACCCCAGAGAAGAACCTATTACTCTCACTTTCCTAACACAGCATAATTCCTAATTGCATTCTAAATATTTATCCCACACCACAGATAAATGTAGTGTTTCTTAAAAAAAAATGTAGAAGTTGCTATCAAAGAAACTTCATTTTCCAGCAGGGGAGACCATTGCAGGAAACTAGAGCAACTGACTGCGGAGTCTGTCTTCTGTTGATACGGTCACAGCACAACCCTACGCATAAGGCTCGGGGAGCCGTGAGAAGGGGGAGGCAGGGCGATTCTAAGAGCCTGGGGACCAAGATACCTGCTGTGACGTGGTGTCCGCTATGGTAGGGAGGGGGCCCTCATGAAACCCAGCATATGGTTACCTACATACGACATGTAACTACAACATGTATTTCAACATGTGTTGGGGGAATCTCACAAGCCCCCGTCACTAGATGAAGGCCTGTGGGGCAACTAATGATTTGTTGAGAGAGTGACACTAGTCTCCTCCAGGGATGAACCCCTGATAGGCTTTTCAATCCCAAGCAATCAGACCTAAACACGTAGACATAGGAGCAGCGCTAAATGAACTGAGGGAGTCGTGTTTGTGAGTTTATATGGATGCACAGTTGAATAATAATTAAAGACAGGATGCCCCCAATTTGAGCGGGAGTTGGGGGGGGATGGGAGGAGTTGGAGTGAGGGGAAATACTGTAAACACAGTACTCACATATGAACTCAAAAAATAAAGGCCCTATAGTCAATGTGACATATTAATGATAATGATTATTAGATGTTTGAATAATTTCAAAAATGAGGCTGGGAGGATGGCTCAGTGGGTAGGAAAGAGTGCTCGTGGAAGCATAAGGTCCCACATAAGAAGCTGGGCATGGAGGACCTCTGGAACTTGCTGGAAATAATGTACAGAATGATAGAATAGGGCGCCCGATGGCCTCCTCTGCCCACTGAGTGTGTACACAGGCATGTTCACCTACACACGGCATGTTGTTCACCTGCATACAGGCATGTTCACCTGCACACAGGCATGTTGTTCACCTGCACACTGGCATGATGTTTACCTGCACACTGGCATGATGTTTACCTGCACACAGACATGATGTTCACCTGCACACAGGCATGTTCACCTGCACACAGGCATATAAATGCACAGAACCACAAACACACATTTTAAAAACAGATTAAACATGTTATTATTTTCTGGATTTTATCTTTACCCAAAGCCAGGAGGCCCCTTGGGTTAAGATAGCATTAAAGGAAAGTTCTAATGCTCTTTGGGCAGTGGACTTGGAGACATATGAAGTAGTGATGGATATTGTCAGGGATCCTGAGCAGGACCAGGTTCCACTGCTGAACAGCTCACGTGTTAATACACATTTGCCCCCTTCATCCCCCACACAGCAATAGACTTCTGTGCTATTGTCCAGGACAGTGCCCTTGAGTCTATCGCTGGATAAAGCAACTTTATGCTTTCCTGGTTCTTTTTTTTATTACTATATTTTATTTTATTTATTTAACTTTTAAATTTTATTTTATTAATTTATTCATATTACATCTCAATGGTTATCCCCTCCCTTGTATCCTCCCATTCCTCCCTCCCTCCCATTTTCCCCTTACTCCCCTCCCCTATGACTGTGACTTAGGGGGACTTCTTCCCCCTGTATATACTCATAGGGTTATTACTATATTTTAAATTTTTAATTAATTTATTCAGATTACATCTCAATTGTTATCCCCTCACTTGTATCCACCCGTTCCTCCCTCCCTCCCGCTTTCACCCTATTCCCCTCCCCTAGGTCTGTGACCGAGGGGGACCTCCTCCTCCCACACTATATGGTCATAGGCTATCAAGTCTCATCTTGGTAGCCTGCTTATTCTTTCTCTGAGTGCCACCAGGCCTCCCTACCACGGAGAAGTGGCTTTTGTGATTCTTAAAGTTTCTTTAAAATCCTATGTGCAGTGTATTCTGCCATTTTTTAATGGATGCCTCTGAATTGGAGGATTGTCTAGAAATGAGGTTTGTCTTTCTGAAGACAAGCTTTGGAAGGATGAAGGGCAAGCAAGTCTTTGTGTTTGGAATCTTGGCTCCTCCCTGGAATGTCTGTAACACTAGATCGTCAAGTCTGCGAATCCTGCTGCCACCAGGTGGCAGTGGAGAGACAAGTTTTCCAGGCTGACCTGCAGGCTAAGGAAGCCGCCTGTGCAGGGCATTTGGGCTGCAGAGCCTCTGGGCGAGAGTGTGTGCCTTAGTATCGCCCTGCCACTTACTTGTTACCCTACCTCTCCTGGAAAAAGGCGTTACTTAGGACTTGTCACTTAAACGCACGAATCTTACCTGTGGAAACTTTGTAAAATCAAAGGAAGCAAGACATTGTGACCCCATTGTGTAGACACACCCGAGGTCCGCAGCACAGGGAAGATGCTCAGTCAGTGGCGCACATGCCTTGTAGACTTGAAGACTGATGGATTCCTGGAACCTACGTTTGTTTGTTTCTTAAAAACCGGGTGTTAGACACAGGCACATCTCTGGTGCTTGCTGGCCAGCCAACCTAGCCCGCCGGCCAAACTGCAGATCAATGAACAACCTTTTCTCCACACAAAAAACAAGCAAAAATGGTGGAAACAACTGATGGATGACACCCGAGACCACATCCTCTGCATTCCGCATGTACCCACACATCTATGTACCTTCACCTGCTACTGTAACGTGCACGCACGCTCGCACACGCACGCATGCACACACTGTCCTTCCTAGGAATACCTTACTTATTTACTTACTTACTTACCCATAATGCTTAACAGAGTATGTGGCTGGAGCCTGATCAACAGGTAAACACGGTGATGACTATACACCCCAGTCATCTAAGTGTCAGAAAATAGGCTTTATTATGGCATTGCTCGATGCTGTAGGAGCTGTTGCGCAGGGTTATGTGGATTAAGTGAGGGCGCTGTGTGTGGAATGCATAGAGGCTTTTCTTCTGGTAGCTACCTGCCCTTTTCCTAGTGGTTCCTTTTCATACCCATATTTATTTTTCTCTTAAGAGTATTTAAGTGATCTGAGTTTACTATACAACCAAAACAGGAGGAAAAACTTTTCATAACCCAGCTTTTTAAGCTGTCTGCCTTTTGTTTGTCATGACAATAGGCTTTTTTTTTTTTTTGTGGCAGAGTATAACTATAGAAATTGAATATACAATGCTTTTCCACTTCATTTTAGGAGAGACAGTCCATGTGATTTAGAACAGTGGCTTTTTGTACCCATAACCTAATAGGAAGCTGTGTGTACTGGTATATCTGCAGTAAATGTATCTATTCTGTGTACTTGTGTATCTGCAGTAAATGTATCTATTCTGTGTACTTGTGGTTTTGCAGTAAATGTATCTATTTTGTGTACAATTTTTGTTGTTGCTTATCAAACCTATTAATGGAATGAAACCATAGTTTGAACTTTTAATTGCCTTAGTTTGTTTTTAATTTTTATTTTTAATTTACTCATTTTACATGCTGATTGCAGCCCTCTCCCTTATAGCCTCCCAGTCCCATCCTCCATCTTCATCTCCCGTCCCCCTCCCCTAGTCCTCAGAAAGGGGGGAGCCCTCCTTCCCTATCAGTTGACCTCAGCCTATCAAGTCTCATCTGGACTTCCTGGATTCTCTTCCTCTGTGGCCTGGCAAGCCACCCCTCCAGGGGAGGTGTCCAATGAGTGGGCACCAGAGTCCGTGTCAGAAGTAGGCCCTACTCCCCATATGATGGGACCCACAAGGAGACCGTGCTGCCTATGGACTACATCTGAGCAGGGGGTCTAGGTCCTCACCATGCATGGTCCTTGGTTGGTGCTTCAGTCTCTGCAGCATCCCCTGACCCCCCCACCCCTTAACTGGATTTGTTAGTTCCATTGGTCTCCTTGAGGAGCTCCTGTCCCCTCCAGGTCCTTCTATCCCCCAACTCTTTCATAAACTCTCTGCACTCCACCCTGAAGTTTGGCTGTGAATCTCAGCATCTGCTTCGATCCCCTGCTAGGTGGAGTCTTTCAGAGGACATCTATGCTAGGCTCCATCCTGTTCCTTCTATTCCACTACTTCCAGTGTCTGTTCTATTTGCCCATCTGAATGAGAGTTAAGCATCCTCCCTAGGGTCCTCCTTGTTATTTAACTTCTTTAGGTCTGTCCATTGTAGTGTGGTTATCCTGTATTGCGTGACTAATGTCCGCTTATGAGTGAGTATATACCATGTGTGTCTTTCTGGGTCTGGGTTACCTCACTCAGGATGATCATTTCTAGTTCTATCCATTTGCCTGCAATTTTCAAGATTTCCTTGTTTTTAGTGGCTGAGTAGTATTCCACTGTGTAAATGTGTTCCAAAGTGTTAGTACAAGTTTATACTCTTATCAGCAATGGAGGAGTGTTCCCCTTGTTCCATATCCTCACCACCATGAGCTGTCACTTGAGGGTTTTTTTTTTTTTTTTTGGTTTTTTGAGACAGGGTTTCTCTGTGTAGCCTTGGCTGTCCTGGACTCGCTTTGTAGACCAGGCTGGCCTCGAACTCACAGTGATCCGCCTGCCTCTGCCTCCCGAGTGCTGGGATTAAAGGCGTGTGCCACCATTAAAGGCCCGGCTCCGTCACTTGAGTTTTTTATCTTAGCCATTCTGACAGGTATAAGATGGAGTCTTGGAGTCATTTTGTATTTCATGATATTGATCCCATTGTGATCTCTGAGATTGTGAAGTGTAAAGACCTGTCTTTTGTTAGGCGTGATTGAGCCCTAACACACACTGTTAATCCAAGAACTTTCTGTTTGTTCTAAATAGGTGATTAAGGTGTGGTTCACCCAGCCCTAGCACACACCTTTAATCCAAGTGCTTACTGTACAAGGATTTAATAAGGTTAACCCTAGGTCAAGAGGCAGAGCAAGAAACCAACTTGTTGGCTCTGTTTCTTAACAATTAAACTTTATTATACAACCCAACTAGCTTACACAAGAGGGAAAAAAGGTTAAAGGGAAACAAGAGTGAACCTTCCGGTATCCGTTCCACGGGACGGGTCCGTAGGTGTCTCTGGCCTGCGCGCTGGTCTGGCCTGTTTGCTGATCCTTTTCCCATCCACGGGCGCGCTCAAGCCCGATCTGAACCTGCTGCTCCTCTCTGTCCCCACTTGCCTGTCTGTCATGTGCAAGGGGCCGTCTCCCTCTCCCATTGAGGGTCGATTAGAAACACAATAGTCCAGGTGGATTCCCCAGGTCTGCTTCCTGAATTCCAGGCTGAATTCAAGGTTAATCTCAGGGAGTATCTGTGGCATGTCCAAGGGTAAAGCCCCCCAAGACTGCTTTCACAAAGTTTACAATCCTTCCCACATCAGCTGCCAGGGATTAAAGAGTAGGTGTGACTGTGAGTTGAGGGGTGTTTAAGACAGAGGAGTTGAGGGGTGTTTAAGACA
>OU015745.1:71516128-71549165 GCA_907169655.1 Acomys percivali | reverse complement strand
AACACTGTTGACCACAAGTCACAGAAGTCTCACAGTGAGCTTTAACAGTTGACCACAAGTCACAGAAGTCTGACAGTGAGCTTTAACACTGTTGACCGCGAGTCACACAAGTCTGACAGTGAGCTTTAACACTGTTGAACTTTTTTTTTTTGAGACAGGGTTTCCCTGTGTAGCCTTGGCTGTCCTAGACTCGCTTTGTAGACCAGGCTGGCCTTGAACTCACAGAGATCCACCTGCCTCTGCCTCTCGAGTGCTGGGATTAAAGGCGTGCACCACCATGCCTGGCACACTGTTGAACTTTTACTAGGATTTGAAGGATTTCAGTTCTTCCCTCTTAGCATAAGAAAGTATTCAGCTTGTTTGTTTGTTTGTTTGTTTGTTTTATAAGAACCTATAGTTATAAGAATTTGAATATTCAAGAAAGAGGCTGAACTTACAAAGCATTTGAAAATGTAAAGACTATGCACTTTTTCTAGGTTGAAATGTTTTATATTTGGTATCAACATTAATATAAGATCAAGGAGACCTGGTGGCACTCAGAGGAAGAGTAAACAGGCTACCAGAAAGAGACTTGAAGGTGTCTTACTTGTCTTTTCTATCACTGTGATGAAACATCATGCCTGTGGTGGTTTAAATGGCAATGACCTCCATAGGCTCATATATTCGAACATTTAATCACCAGGGAGTGACACTATTTGGAAGAATTAGAAGGAATAGGAGGTGTGGGCTTGTTTGAGGAAGCGTTTTGTGTGTGTGGGTGAGCTTTCAGGTGTCAAAGGCTCATGCACAGCCCTCTTTTTCTCTCTCTGCTTGGTGATCAAGATATAGCTCTCAGCTCCTGCCAGCATACTCTCTGACGCCGTGAGCGAACCCCCACGTAAATGTGTTCTATGTAAGAGCTGCAATAGAGCCATAGAGCACTGAGCAAAGCAGCCCAGGGAGGGGGAGATGGTTTGTATGTAAGAGCTGCAATAGAGCCATAGAGCAGTGAGCAAAGCAGCCCAGGGAGGAGGAGATGGTTTGTTTCATCTTACAGTTTGTAGTCCATTATCCAGGCAAGTCAGAGCAGGAACCTGGAGGCAGGAACAGATGCAGAGTTCATTGAGGAATGCTGCTGCTATTGGCTTGCTTTTCAGTACTTGTTCAGGCTGCTTGCTTGCTTCTTTCTTTCTTTCCTTTTTTTTTTTTTTTTTTTTTTGAGACAGAGTCTCTCTGTGTTAGCTTTAGCTTTGGCTGTCCTGGACTCTCTTTGTAGACCAGGCTGGCTTCGAACTCACAGCAATCCGCCTGCCTCTGCCTCTGGAGTGCTGGGATTAAAGGCATGCGCCACCACATCCAGCCTGCTTTCTTATACCATTCCGGACCACCCAGCCAGGTGTCACACCATTTCTTAAGGGATAAGACCTCCCACATCAATCATCAGTCAAGAAAATTTACAATGGGCTAGTCCAGTGGGGGGTATGTTCTCAGCTGAGGTTCCCTCTTCTAAAATGATACTATTCTGTGTTAAGTTGACATAAAAAATAGCCTCCTATTCCTTCTAATTCTTCCAAATAGTGTCACTCCCTGATGATTAAGTGTTCGAATATATGAGCCTATGGAGGTCATTGCCATTTAACCACCACAGGCATGATGTTTCATCACAGTGATAGAAAAGACAAGTAAGACACCTTTTTTTTCTGATACGTGTGATTCAGTGAGGGCTTTGTCATACATATATGCATTGGTATAGCATAGTGACCTATATCCATGCTTTGTTGAATATGAACCAGGTTCACATTTCAGTGGTAAAATCCATAACAAAGTCCTTGAAATCTGTGTCTCAGCCTTCATACTTGATAACCTGAGGATAAAGACAATATCTTACCTGAGTTTTAAGCAGTTGTGAAGTATATATTACAGCATGTGACACAGTGTAAGAACTGAATATATTGTGCACCCCCTATTAATAATACACCATACACTTTTGGGTTTTGCCATATGATTTTTTTTTTTGTGGTGGATAATTATTGTTCAGGTTTGTATACAAAGTGTTCCCTCAAAGTTCATGTATTGGATGAAGGCCATATGTTCAGAAATGGGGCTTTGAGTAGTGATTGGATTATTAGAAAGGTAGGCTAGTTGGAGGAAATAGGTCACTGGATGTGTGGGTGTTAGTTAAGGTATTTCGTAAGGTATTTCGTGCCCCCAGGCTGACTGGTTTCTCTCCCCTGCCTCCTCCAATCCCCAGTCTCTCCCTCTCTGCTTTTTTTCCCCCCAGATACCATTGCAGTAAACAGCTTTGATTCACCACTTGTTTTCATCTTGGTTTTCTGCTTCAGAACAGGCTCCTACGGGCGGTTTGTTTTGTGCCTTGTTTTTGTTTATTCGTGTGTTTATTACTTTTAACCCAAACCAACATAATAGCCTGTACAAGATATGCATATTATTATTTGTATAATTTAATACAATACTGGATTCTTAGGATACCTCTAGGTTTGCAATAGAGGAAAAATTATATAAGGCTTTTTTTTTAAAAATTCACACCTCATGTTTGTTTAGTGTTCCGTATATAATACCCTTGACACTGGAACCCAGAGTTTCAGATAGCATGCATGGCCGCGGACATGAGGGTTCCCCAGGGTGCAGGGAAGACGTGTACAGGTGCGTCCCTTTGGCCAAGGGTGAACATCACCCCAGTGACTGAGAGACTGTGGTGAGACGGCACAATGCCCGGCTCTACCTGGAAATCTCAGAGAAGGCAGAAAAAAGTTGTAGGAGGTAGAAGTTCCTGGAGCCCATTATGTGGGATCTCTTAATAAAACCGGAGGCGGAACGCAGCTAGGGATTTACTGAGAAACCCAGGAGAGAGTCGGTGTGCCTTAGCCGGGTAACGGGGTGTAGAGAAGGTAACGGATGGCTGGGCTGGAAGGAACTGCAGCATGTGGCACTTGGGTATGGGGTCTCAGGGTTAGACGGACAAGTATAGTTTCCTGTTTGGGTCAGGATGGCTGCAGTGCGGACTCATCTCGGAAGTAAACGTCTCGGTACTCCTGGAAGGCAGTCTCTAGGCGGAGTTAATTGAGGTTGAAAAATGGCTCAGCACTGAGGCACCATTCCATGGGGAGGTAGAAGCAGCCGAGCAGGAGGAAGTCATCTCAGCTCCCTGACTGCGGATGCAGCATGGCAGCCGCCTCACTGCTGCTCCATCCGCACTCCTTTCCACCATGACAGGCCTCATTCTCAAACTGGGGTACAAAATAAGTCCTTCCCCCTTAAGTTGCTTTTATCAGGTACTTGGTTGTGGCAATTAGAAAGGTAACGAACAGCATTCCTAGGGGGTTAGCTTGAGTGGTGAAGGGATAGGGTCGCCATTTTGTAACTGTATAAGTTGCACAACACTGGGGTTGTGTAGAAAGTCAAAAGGGGATTGTGGAGTGCTCTATGTGAGTTGTTTATTAACCATGTAGAGAGAGTCAATAGAGAGTCCTCAGGGCTTGCCTTAGAGTAATAGTCTTGGGAAATGAGTGTATGTTTATTTATAACGAGTTTTAGAAGCTTGGGATGGTCAGTGATTTTAACTGCTTTCCTATTGCTTCTTTTACATAACATCTTCTTTGATATTTTCAGCTTCTTTAAAAAATTCATATAAGCGGAAAGGGTGTAAGAAACGCACACGCCTGTAATATCAGAGACAGAGGCAGGTGGATCTCTGTGAGTTCAGGGCCAGCCTGGTCTACAAAATGAGTCAAGGACAGCCAGGGCTACACAGAGAAACTCTGTCTCGGAAAAACACAAACAAGCAAACAAAAAAAAAAAAGAGAGACTGGATTATGCAGGCAATATGATAAAAAACATTATATTGTACATAAATTAAAAGAATAAATAGATTTAAAACATTATAAATAAACTTTTTATAAGTGTATTGAAGCTTCCCCCCTTAGGATCTTTGGAGTGTATCTAAGAATCTTTCAACACCTTGCATTCATTTAAATGATTTCTTATAGTAAGAGTTTATGCTTTTCCTCCCAAATAGCTCATCTACATTTCTTGATGATATTATTTCTAGTTTTCTTCTTTTTTTTCTTTCTTTTTCTTTTTCTCTTTGTAGTCATTGTTTGCAAGCTAAGTCTTGCTAAGATGAAATTCTGATGGGTTTTGCTTTTCAAAAGGTATTAATACTTTTGGGTTTTGTTTTTTTGTGTTTTTCTAAAACTAAACTTCTGACACTTTAAAAGAAGTATCTTACTTGGTCCCTCTGGTTATTTTTATAGGGATAAGTTTATTCCAGCTACAAGTAATATTTATATTTTTCCTTCTAATATCTGTATTATATTTCTTTTTCATGCCAAGAAAAGAACTCTGAAGTATGTGATACAGAGTGCTGATAAAGGAGTCGGTTAACCCTACAGTGTCAATGCAGTAGATGCACTTTGTTTTCTTTTGGTGTTTATCCTAAATTTTTTCTCTTGTCCTTTAAAATGTTTACTCATGCCATTTTGAGTGCCCATTGGCATGAATCATTCCCTGTATATGTTTTCTGTGTGGTATGCTTGATTTTTTTTTTCAGCCATTATGATCTTCCAAGGATTAATCTCTGACATGTTAGTGAACAGCACTAGGTAGTGGAGACAACCAGAAAGGGGAGTTTCCTGCTGAGTCAGCACTAACCCTCATGAATGCAGAAATAAACTAAAGCCATTCAGTACAAAACCAAGGCATTGCAGCTTATCACGAGTGAGTAAGACTCTAGGTAGATTTAGATTTTAAATAATCACAGCCTCTCCTCTCATTCAATATAGAACAAAAAATGACTCACAGTTTTCTTCTAAAACAAGTTAGTTTTTTAAAAACTTGATTTTATTTCCAAAATAAGATGTTCTATGTATTTGTTTTTAAAACCCTTAAAAATATAAAACCAGCTTTCCATTCTGATGGGGATTATAGATCAAAAACTGACCTGCTGATGCAGCTTAGTTTTCTACGACGTGCTATCTTGACTTTGCTAGTGAACTTTCAGGTTTTCTGTTTGTGCAGTTAAGTTTCTGCGACCTTTCCTCCTAAGGGAGTAGAATGGCCTCTCTGAAACATTGGGACTTTGTCCTGGCAAGGGTCAACTTGCAGAAAGCTTTTAGTCGGTCAGCACTGCCTGGTTTAAATAGCCAAACACCTGCTGAGCAAGCCCTGTGCGTGGCTGTGCAGTTTCTTCACTTGGGCTTCGCGGGGCGGGAACACAAAGACTAGGATTGTTCCCCCAATAAGCCCGAGTCAGATACTTCTACCAATCGCCTGAGGAGGGCTGGTTACCATGGAATCCGCCATCTGTTCACTCCCCGCTGCCGGAATGTGATTATCCTTGCTGGGCTGGGAACGTGGGGTTAGCAGGGGAGCTGTGAAGTGTGAGATTATCTGCAGTGCCCTGGGCCACTGGGAGGCTTCGTTTGGCTCACTGGAAGAACAAATGAAGGGAGCCGGTCTCCAGCCATTTGTGACGTGTAACCACAAGGAATAAATCGGCTTTTCTAAGGTAAGTAGCTGGTGGCGTTGCGTATCCAGTTTGTACCGCATTTGGTGTGAGTATCTTCTCTCTGTGGTCAAGGAAAGGAAGCCCTAAGCTCTTTGGTAAGAACCTCCCCCCCCACCGCCTGCCCCACCCCACGCTTGCACACTTGCCTTTTATTGATTTAGACAGCCTGTACCACCATTACATGTTGGAATTGTTCGGCAATGTTTAAAACTATTTCCTGCCTGTGAGCTTGTTCTGCGGTCCTTGCATGTGGCAAGCAGACAGTCATCTTGTAATGGCTTCTACAGTGAATTACATCAGTGTTCTTGCTCAAGTACACCCACGGCCACAGCCTGGGCAGTGTTTGCTCTCATGTGAGAAATGACTCCCGCCAGCGGCATTTGTAGATTATATTAAAATGAAGGGCTGTGCTGGGCCACACGTGTTAAGTGTGATGCTGGTGTAAGTGCTTCTGTCCAGCTTTCAAGGGCCAGAGCATGTGGAAACAATGTGACAGTGCTGTAGTGACAGATGGAGGCTCAGCGCAGTGAGGGAGGGGTAAACCAAGGAAGAGGCACTTCCTTTGTCATTGTTACTTCTTTTGCCATTGCTACTTAAAATGTGTGTTGCACATTGTAAGCTGCAGGAGGAGATTTTAGTTTTAACAAATGGATGACTGACATTTTTCCTTGTGGCTCAGAGGTTGGTTGGTAACTCAGACAAGGGACTACTATGTCCTTTGTAAAGCAGCATTGTGTCTCCTTCCCCCAAAACTGTGCCCTAAAATACAAAAGTGTAAGACGGAAATAGCCCAATGCTCTGGAGACTTTGTGTCTTTTGTGTCAGTGTTCCTGCCTTTGAAACCCCAGCATTAGTGCCCTGGTTTAGCAGGTCTGCCATTTTATGTTCTGTAGGGAGGGCTGTAATTAAGGCTTTGCCTGTGCAGTTCAGTCAGACTTGAACCCTGTTGTCCTCTTGGGTGTTTGTCTTAGTGAGCCAGTGGCTACACAGAGAGCTTGAGATGCTCATAGACGCTGTGCTTTCTTTCTTCTTCTTCTAACAGTATGAAATTAGTTAACCTGGTATTAGTCAAGGACACAGCTTGTATTTCATTTGTAGTTCACAAGCCTAACTGTTTCTGTGGATTTCTGGCATTATCTGTAGTTAACTTTGGTATTCTGCACTTAAATCGAGTTTCTTAAATATGAAAGTTAATCTAGTACATATTATCTTTAAGAAACACCTTGCAACAATACTAGATATGTGTCTACCTGAAAACTTCCTTAGTAACTATACAAAGTTTCCAGCTAATCTTGTGTGATTCAGAAAAAGTTCTACTAATCAAAATCAATAAATAATTTAAGGTTTCTAAAGTCAAATCATGTGTTCTTGTGATATTACCGTTGCTTTAATTACTCTGTGTCTCGGCAACCTAAAACAGCATGGTGGTACGATTTGTTTATTGTGTACCTAGGCCACTAAGAGGGCAATATAAATCTACACTTCACCGGTTGACTGTTTGCGAGTGTACTACTGTTTTCCAGTTATCGGCTTCAATTAGCAAGGTGGTAATTGTAAGCAGATGTCTGTCCAGATGTGTAGGCATTGAACGCTATACTTAAAAGCACATTTATTAAGATCCTGCTTGTTTGTTCAAGTTTCTAGCATAACAAATAATTTACACACAAAGTTTGGTAAAGTGTGATCAAAATCTTTTAAAAGAATTTTCACGCGGGAAAGGAAACATGGCCTGGGTTCATGTCAAACAGTTCCAGTGCCCCACTCCCTCCCCTCTGAGGGCACAACACCCTCCATGCCCAAGACAGGTGTGGACTACAGGGAAGAGGGCGGACAACTTCTCTCTAAAGGGTTAAATGAGCAGCCACTCACCTCTGACCTTACAGTGCAATTTTTTATTTTATCTTAAGTGAATAGCAACATGATGATTTTTTTCCTCTTCTATAATTAAAAATATCTATATCTAGGTTCATTTAAGACATATTACATTGAAAGAATTAAAAGGCTCAAAGTCTTTGTTATATCAACCACTACAAACTTGGCAGCCATGGAGGGTGACCTGGACTGAGCCTCTCGAATTGCAGGCAGCAGGGCCAGTCCATATCGGAGCAATGCTGCTCACTACCCAGATACCCAAAGTCGAGGCACAGGGCCGGCCAGCCACCCGCTGTTGAGGAGGAGGTTCAGACCTGATGAGATGTCCGCTGCTCGTCACAGCATTACCAGGCTGACACCCAGCCCTGGTGCCGGCATCTCTCATGAAGACTGAGAATACAGGGGTTCTCGGGCCTGCACTGGGTTTGAGTCCCCCATCCTCCCATGTGTGGGTACTGCTAGACTTCAGTGGGTTTTTTTTTTTTTTTTTTTTTTTTTTGAGCCTTCTGCTATCTCTCCCAATTCTAAGTCTTTTCAGTCCTTTAATGCCATTTAGGAACTATGTGCTTTTTGTGTTGATAAATATGTATAATGCACTATTTGGAGTTATTTTATAAACGTATTAAATAGGAAACAAATAGAAAACTAAATCAATTTCTAAGAGTGATTCAAATATTTCGCTGTTATGGAAGACAGCAAATTGACCTACTGTGGGTTTTTGCTATTTTATTTTGGCACATAATGCCAAAATGCTGACTGACCTAACGCGTTACCATAAAATAGGTCACAGAGCTAATACTAGTAGTTAATTTGAATGACTTTCTTTCTGTTCTTTAAATCTTATTTTATCAAACTTCTGAATTGAATCCTTCTGTCTCTTTAGCACACAGAGTCGTTGTTTTCAAGTTCACTCTCTGAGGCCCCTCTGACCTGTTCTGTCCTTCAGCTTGCTGGGATGATGGCTGGAGTAGAGACAGGGGTTAGATTAGAAAATCAGTGTGTACTGTCACTGCTAGCAAATGCTGCTCTGCTCACAGACAGGCACTAAGAACTGTGCTATGTGTTTGGTTGGTTGGGTTTTTTTGTGGCTGTTTAAGGTACAAGTACCGAAAAATTTTTCTTTCCCCTCCTCCATAATTCTGTAGTGTTGTGGTTTCATATAATAACTTTGAGTGAACCCCAGAGTCTGGGAGTCAAAGCTGGTTGTCAAGCCAGTCCTGTCCCACAGGCCTCTGCCTCTTCCTTTTCACTTTCAACATGACAGATACCGCTGTGTCCTTTGCCAAGGACTTCTTGGCTGTTGGAGTGGCCACAGCCATCTCCAAGATGGCGGCAGCACCCATCGAGTGGGTCAAGCTGCTGCTACAGGTGCAGCTTGCCAGCAAGCAAATCACGGCAGATAAGCAGTACAAGGGCATTATAGACTGTGGGTAGTATCCCCAAGGAACAGGGAGTCCTGGCCTGGCCTGGTAACCTGGCCAATGTCATCAGATACGTCCCCACCCAAGCTCTCAACTTTGCCTTCAAAGATAAATACAAGCAGATCTTTCTGGGTGGTGTGGACAAGAAGGGTTGGCGCTACTTTGCAGGGAGCCTGGCATCAGGTGGTGCCCCTGGGGCCACATCCTTGTGCTTTGTTTGCCCAGTTGATTTTGCCCCGTACCTGTCTAGCAGCTGATGTGGGCAAAGCTGGAGCTGAAAGGGAATTCAAAGGCCTTGTCGACTGCCTGGTTAAGATCTACAAATCTGATGGGATTAAGGGCCTGTACCAAGGCTTTAATGTGTTAGTACAGGGCGTTATCATCTACCCAGCTGCCTACTTTGGTATCTATGACACTGCAAAGGGAACGCTTCTGGATCCCAAGAATACTCACATCATCATCAGCTGGATGATCGCACAGTCACTGCTGTTGCTGGCCTGACTTCCTGTCCTTTTGACACGGTTCGCCGTCGTATGTTGATGCAGTCAGGATGCAAAGGAACAGATATCATGTATACAGGCCCGCATGATTGCTGGCGGAAGATTTCCGGAAGACCATTGTAGGATGCTAAGCCGTGGTTTTCTGTTCCATGGTTTTTGTATTCTCTCTTTTGTTACTATGACCAAAGCATTAGAAGGGAAGGAATTTGTTTCGGCGTGAGCACCAGACAGAGTCCGTCATGATGGCGCCAGCCTGCCAGGACACAGAGGGGACGTAGGAAGTGCGGCTAAGCTGGGAAACGTCCTCCCGCACGCAGTGCACGGTGTGGGAAGGCGCCGAGGCTGCACAAGGAGGAAGGGCTCGCGCCCGTCTGGAATCAGACTCTTAAGAGTGACATTAGAGCAACGTACACAAGGTCAAAAACTACAGAAGAGTAATACAGGTCTGCAGTATCGGAACGCTGAGGTTGAATGTATGAGTGCAGTAGTTAGGAACTGGAAGACAGAGAGTCCCAGGCGTCAGGATTGTAAGCCACGTGTTGGCGGTGGGAGTTCGCGGTATGAGCTCACTAGGACTTCACACGGGTGAGCATTGAGGGCCTGTGTATATTCTGTATATTTTGAGGCTATGGCCTTGGCAGATCTGTGGGGGTGCAGGGCCTTGCCATTTCCCCGGGGAGCAGTAGGGAATCCGAATGAAGACAGTGGCACAAGGACACAGAGGAAGGGACAGGACTTTCAAGTTGTAGAAGTATTAGGACTTAGCGATTAATTGGATGTGTGAATCGAATGTGGCTAGATGGAATATTATTAGCTAATACTGGTAACACAAAGAGGAAGTACAATTGAACGCCGTATTTGACTCAAAGCTTCAATTTACTTCTCGTTACATATCTAACTGGTCCTGACTGGTATATGAAATGTCTGCTCTTTATATATTTAATTAAACTTGTTCTTTGATAATTTTGCACAGTGCATAGTGAAAACGGTCACCAACACTCCCTTATGTCCCTGATACCCTAGATTCCATCACTCCCGTCCCTGTGAATCCCTTCCCTACATTCATATCACTTTTAAATTAGTATATAAGGCGTTGGATATCAGCGTGACACATTGTAACAAAGTGTGCTTTGGTGATTGGTTCTTCATCCTCCATTCCACCCACCCCTCACGTCCCAAGGAAGCGCAGTGTTCTCAGTCGGCTGGCCTTTCTCAGCACTGGCAGAACAGAAGGTGACAAGAAGGGAAAGTGAAATTTAAAGATAAGTTTTTAATTATCTTCCTACATCATAACCTCAATTTCTAACATTCATTACCATTTACAATTGTTGACTACAGATGTCTAAACTCCTGCTGAAGGTGAGAGCAGGAAACAGCATTTACCTGAATTCACAGCGTAAAGCTAATATCCACGTACATTTGTGCAAAGTCGGACTCTAATGAGTCAGCTACTTGCCATTCATAGCTCAGTTATAAGATACTGAAGAAATGTTAATGCTAATGGCTACAAGGTCTTGGTTTTTATTGTAAAATAATGGGACAAAATATTGCCATTAACTAAACTCCTGAAACATACTCCTAAACTACCACTTTTTCTTAGTTTTTGCATTTTCTTATCTGAATTCTCACAGTGCTCTGAAGTTTTATCCATCATCACCACGCTCGAGGCAGTCCATGAAGGGCAGGGCGGGTCCACTTATAATCATTATTTTATTTTGGTTTAGGTTTGGCGACAAACCACATAGCCTAGAAATATCAAAAGAAAGGAAAACAGCACCTCACAAATGTCTTTAACTTACTTATAGAAAGTAAGTGTGGATCTAGTCTAAGATCCTGTGAACCTAAGTCAGGGACTCTCCCTTGCTCCAGTGTCCCTTCTTCCTAGTGTCCGACAGGTCTCAGCCTGCTCTCGCTCAGCTCTCCCTCAGCTCTCCCTCATAATACAGTAGGAGACGGTAGAATCTGCCTCGACTATCTGTGTCCTCCTGGGCGCTTGCCTAAAGCCTCGTGGGTGGAAATTGCTAGGTAAAGCACTTAATGAAAGAATAAGGAAAAGACTACCTCCTTCTCAGAAATGCCTCAAGTGCTTGAGAATAACCAAGGACCCTGCAGGCTTCATTGTAGGTCTGGGAAATTACATCCAATGGTCCTCTTCTTGAATGAGTCGAAGTCTGTAGACACTCGTTTTGCTTTTTCTACCATTGGCAGACAGGGACTCAGCAGATGCAGGGACCTGGAAGCAGGAACCGCAGTGGACACCACAGAGGACTGCTGTTGCATCACAGCTTGTTTCGTTTGCCTCCTTAAGCAATCCAGGACCGCCTACAGGGGGCTGCACGCTCCTAGAATCAGGAAAGTGCCCCGTAGGCTTCCTACATGCCAATTTTATGTAGTGTTTTCTCACTTGAGGGTCCCTAGTCCCAAATGATACAAGCCTGTGCCAACTTGACAAAAAATTAAGGAACAGACACCCCTACTATTCTTTTAAGAATATCTTTGCTGGTATTCAGCATTCTGCTTGTGGTGCCGTTTTGCATAATTTGTTTCTTCCCGAGAATTTCTTAAAACCTGGTCCCTTCTGACCAATGTTGAACACAGTGCAAACAAACAGAAACTGGATTTTTGCAGTTACTTGTGAGTACTTGTGTCTTTTCAATAAAGAAATGAAAGCGAGAATCCAAAGAGAAGGAAGATTTGAATTTAAAAACTTATTTTGGATGTATTTATTATGTAAAAGGAATATTAACTCCTTTTAAATAAGCTAGAGGCAAATGAGTTTCTTTCTTTATTCTCTGTCGGTGGGGGTCACATGTGGAGGTCAGAGGTTAACTTTCAGGAGTCAGTCCTTGTCCTCCATCATGCGGGCTCTGAGGATGGAATTCAGGTTTTCAGGACCCTTTCTTGCTTAGCTATCTCTGCTGGCCAAACAAGGCTCTTAATCAAGATAATTGCAATTATATTCTAATACCACAAGGGATAATAACTACTTCAATGTATAACTTGAATTTATTTTTCACTTTAAAAAAAAGACCTATTTTATTTTTAGTTGTCTGTGTGTGTTGGGGAGGGGAGGGGTTGCACATTTGAGTATGCACAGAGACCAGGAAAGGCTGTTGGATTCTGCAGAGCTGGAATTATAGGCAGTTTCTTGATATAGAGCTCATATGAAGCTCTCTGCAGAACAGCAAGCTACCTTAGCCACTCAGTCATCTGTCACTTTTATTCGTTTAGGTTTGTAAGTGAGGATTGAACTCACAGCCTGAAGCATGGTAGGTGTGTCTTCTACCACTAAGCTACCCCACCCCAGCACCCCCTCTGAGAACTCGACTTTACTACATAACTTACTGTTAATTCCAAGTCAGAACATTAGTATAATAACTAAATTTGCCCAAAGCAGAACTGAAACTATTCTCAGAAGCCAGTTAAAAAATAATTACATTAGTAAGCAGGAAAAAAAAAAAAAAAAAGACCCCAACAGGCTCTGAAAAGATCCGATGAAGCTGCAAACTGCAACTTATTTCCCCCTGGAAGCTGTGGTTAATCTGATTACCAAGCCAACTTTCCCCCTTAGTACTATGATCCTGTTAACACCATCCTGGCTCATTATTTATTTAATGGTGACATTGATGAGGGTCATTAGTACTGAACATAAATTCTTACAGTGGTGCTTGATAAATTGCAAAGGGTTCAAATTATAATGTGGCATTTTAGACAAACTTTTTGGCTGTGTGTGGGCAGGGAAGAGATGAGACAGGGTCCCCCTATGTAGCCCTGGCTGTCCTGGAACTTGCTATGTAGACGAGGCTGGCCTCGAACTCACAGAGACCCGCCTACCTCTGCCTTCTGAGTGCTGGGACTAGACAAACTTATATTTAAAATAGAATTAAGTTTGTAGTAGAATGAAAACCCTCATTCTGAACCCAAATGCCTTAGGCAGTTCTATTAAGAGTACACATTAAAAAAAAAAAAAAGTACACATTATTTTTAGGTACCAGGCTTCCGGTCTATGGAAGTTCCACAAGCCCTACTCATTGCTCCAGTGAAGGAATGTGTGTGGGGAGATTGTAACTTTATCTGATGAATACCTCTATGACGTGGTGTGGGGAATACTGCTGAGAAGCCTGATGGAGGTTCTGAAAATGACTATCACTTCACTGGGCAATTTTAGGTCAAGAATGTTCTTACTGACTACTCAAAATGGTCCCAGATACTTAGAAAAAGTCACTTTATTAACATGCTTTCAAATCAGATATTTGTATATCTCCTGCATGGTTTGAACTGTCCTTTTCTTACAGGAGTGAATGTAATTATCAAGCCTAAATTTGATTTTGTATGGTAGCAGTAGGTATAGTCCCACGTATGTGGGAGGCTGAGGCAGGGGGATTGCTGAGCCCACAGTTCAGCGTCAGCCTGGACAAGAGAAATGATGTCTTTAAAACATAGTTGTTGTTAGTCTGATATTCATTCTAAATTTTATTTATCTTTGCATAGATGGCTTTTTCTTTAGTGGACCTTGACCAAGGTTGCAGACTTGTAGTTTTCTGATATTTTTTTATTCAGTTGCTGCTTCAGTTTATATATTGGGGGGTGGGGCTTAGATTGCCAGTGTCTTTAGCATTGGGTTATATAATTTATGGTCATTTATTTAGATTCCAAGCTTGTAAAAGTATTGTTTTAATATGTGTCTTTACTATGAGAATTTTTTATTCAGATATTTCTTTACCATATTATCTTACTGCGTTTACATATGTATTATTTTTGGAACTGGGATCAAGCCTGGAGCCTGGTGCATATCTAGCCATATTCTTTTACTTCTAGATAAGAATTAGACGGGCTTTATAAACTAATGAAATACTTCTAATTTTTTCAGTGTGGTGATTTGTGTCCTAGAATCAAACTATAGTTTTAGATTGTCTCCTTGCAATCCAGACCAGTCTAGAGGAAATGAGTAAAATTCCAGAAGCATGCATCTTGAGATCATCTGATATTCAGTGCCTTTATAGACAGATAGTGCATGCACCTACTCTCTATATTGAATCATAACTTTAGCATTGGTGCTATAATGTATTAAGCCCTGTCTTTGCTTTCCGTTGCTGTAACAAACACCATGGTCCACAGTAAGTTGCAGAGGAAAGGATTTATTTCAGCTCTCACTTCCAGATAAGCCGGACACTGAGGGAGCCCAGGGCAAGAACTCAAGGCAGGCACTGAAGTAGAGACCCAGAGAGTGCTGTGTGCTGACATGACCCTCTGGCTGGCTCTTCTTGTTTCCCGATGCGGTCCAGGCCCACCCGCCTAAGCGTGATACCCTGCACAGTGGGCGGGATGCTCTTGACTCAATTATTATCCAAGCCAGTCCCTTACAGCCGTATCTCAAGAAACCTGAGGGAGGCAGCTCCTGTACCGATGCTCTCGTCTCCCCAGAAAATCCGGTTTGTGTCAAGTTGACAGTAAAAACCGATCAGCATAAGTCAGTTCAAGGATCTTACATATTTTATCTTTAATATTCAATTCATTCCCAAGATTCAAATGAATCATAAATACGACTTATACTGATTAGGAACCCAAACATAATCCATACATATCTTCTAGATGTCATCTTATTCAAAGCAATAGTATGTGTAGAGTTGTGTGCACAGACAGACTACTGGGGACAGGAAGCGGGTGCCAAAACGAAATAATTTTCATAAGGTGTTTAAAAAAAAAAAAGACTCAGCACTCTCCCCATGCCTAAACCCACTGTGCCTAGAATTCATTATATAAACCTGCTCTCTAACCCACAGAGATCCTCCTGCCTCTGCCTCCTGAGTGCTGGCATTCAGGCCTGCACCACCACAGTTAGCATCCCTGCCTCTGCCTCCTGAGTGCTGGCATAAAGGCCTGTGCCACCACAGTTAGCATCCCTGCCTCTGCCTCCTGAGTGCTGGCATACAGGCCTGCACCACCACAGTAAGCATCCCTGCCTCTGCCTCCTGAGTGCTGGCATACAGGCCTGTGCCACCACAGTTAGCATCCCTGCTGCTGCCTCCTGAGTGCTGGCATACAGGCCTGCACCACCACAGTTAGCATCCCTGCTTCTGCCTCCTGAGTGCTGGCATACAGGCCTGCACCATCACAGTTAGCATCCCTGATTCTTTGAAGTTTTCTGGCACCTTCCTTCCATGTCGCAAATATCTGTCCCGTCCAGCAGGACCAGTAATTTCGGGGTCGCGAGGGGAGCCATACCTGAGAGATGGGATGGGAAAGAAAGAGGCGAGACCAAGTAGCGTTCCTATCAAGGTCTGTTTATTGAATCAAAAGCAAAAGCTTATATGGGGTGGAGGCAGGAGCTAAGCAGTGGGGGGGGGGGAGAATGTCTCCATGTAATACTATCAGGGGAACATCCTGTGGTCTATCTCAGAACAATTTCTATCTTAACTATCTCATCTTATCTTAGCTAACTATCTCTCGAAAAGTCCCGAGCTAATCTGCTAAACAGCATCTGCAGAGGCTGAAAGGAGGAAGTTATGCAGAGGCTGAAAGGAAGAAGTTGTGCTTTGGAACGGGGCATCAGTATCTTTCCATAGCCAGTAGACTCTTTTAGCCTTGAATGACCCTGGGCTGGCTCCGAACATCTCCCCCTTCCTTATTAAGTAGAAGCAGAGAGAGAGAAAGAGAGGAAGGAATAGAGGCCTGACCCCCCCCTCGAGATGGGCGTTGCGTTGAGGTCGATGCGTGGCCATTTTTTCAGGTCACACATGTCCCCAACCTCCCAGACGCGTTTGCGGAGGACAGAGAAAGGATAGTAACATCCTTTATGCGTGTCATCCTGTATGCAGTCAGGCGTGCTCCTCAGAAACCTACCGAGATGTCTGGCATGGTTCCCTGCAGTGCTTAGCCTCACACCCTCTCAAGTGAACAATCGACTCAAGCCCTTAGGTCTCAGCTTGTTGAAGTCGAGGCCACTTTTAGCCGCATTATCAGGGGCAGCACAGTCTTTTGCCTCGGGGTCGAGTCGTTCAAGCCTGTGGTAATGAACTTCCACATGAGTGGGTCCCTGTATGGCAGAGTCTATCTGGCGTTTGACAAAGTCAGTAATCTTTCTGAAGGCCCACGGTCCAAAAGATATTAGTAACAAGAACCCTATAAGAGGTCCCAGCAGTGAAGGGAGGAAGGTAGTCAGAAGAGGGAAAGCAGAAAACCAATTTTTATACCAGGATTCAGCTCTATCTCGCTCCCGCTTGCGATTTTCTAGACTTTCTCTGACCTTTTTCATGCTATCTTCTACGATCCCGGTTTTATCGGTATAGAAACAGCATTCTTCTTTGAGTGCTGCACATAATCCCTCTTGTTGTAAAAACAGCAAATCTAAGCCATGTCTGTTTTGGAGAACCACCTCTGTGAGGGAGGAGAGGGACTCTTTTAAGGCAGCCATAGCAGTCTGTATTTCAACAATATCTTGATCTATGGCTACGCTAAGTTGATGGTAGTTTTGGTTGGAGAGCACCAGGGAGGAGATGCCTGTCCCAGCCCCTATGGTTCCGAGCCCCAGCAGGACGGCAATGGTTGCGGCCATAATAGGCTTGTGCTTGACCCTGGACGGTGTACCCGGAGAAGTCCAGAAGTGGAGAAATTCATCTGTAGAATAAACTGCTAATCGAGGAAGTAGCTAAACAAGCACAAAGTAATCATATTGTTGTAGGAAGGGCTGTACCACAATAAATGGGGTTAGGCCAGTGGAACATACCAAATAGGTATCATTTGGGGCTACCAGGTAGGTGGAGCCACCACTGACCTCAAGGGTCTGATTACACAAAGGGGAAATAACGGAGAGTAAATGCATCCTGGGTCCCCTGATGCAGAGCCCCAGGCCTGAAACTTGGCAGGAACCCATTGACAAGTATCTGTTGGGCTATGACTTCATTAGGGCTACACATCAGAAGTTTCATTTGAGAGAGGATGTCTCTGCCCCAGAGACTAACAGGGAGGTGTTTGATAACATAGGGCTGCACCGTTCCTGTGTTACCCTCTGAATCAGTCCAAGTTAAAATTTTGGAACTCTGGAGAGTATTGTTGGAGTGGTCTATCCCTTGTAGATGAGTAAGAGAGGGCTGGAGAGGCCATGTGGATGGCCAATGGGCCTCGGAGATGACCGAAGCATGAGCCCCAGTATCTATAATACCCTCAAAAGGTTTCCCATCTAGATGTAGCCGGAGGGTGGGGCTGCTCTGGGAAATGGCCTGTACCCAATAGACATCTGAGGACCCACGGGAGGATGCACCTCGAAGACGCGACATATGAGGGAATTGGCGAGACATAGGCAATGGCAAGGCTTGGGCCAATCTCTGTCCCTTAGCAATGGTCACGGGGCCAGAGGGAGCACTGACCAATATGTTTATTTCCCCAGCATAATCACTGTCTACGATGGAGGGGTGAACAGTCAAACCCTTGAGCGTAGTTGAGGCTCTGCCCAGAATAAGAAAGAATATATCTTGGGGCAGAGGCCCACATATCCCAGTAGGGAGGGCCTGGACACCGTCTTCAGGGGTCAATATTGTGTGGGTGGAGGTACACAGGTCCAGTCCTGCGCTCCCTGCAGTGGCTTGGCAGAGCGAGGAGGTGGGGCTGATTGCGTCGAGCCTGTCTGTGTCCCCGAGGCTGCGCAAAAAGGTATGGGTCTCGGGGCCTGGGGCTGGCCCATCCATCCGTTTCCCTGTGGTAGAGGCAAGGGATTACCTTGAATATCGGTTTTGGAATGGCAAAGGTTTGCCTAATGTTTTCCACGTTTACAGCACGGGCAAACAGTTGCTGGTGCAACGCTAGAGGTAGGCGAAGGCGCCTTGTCGGGGAGACCAGTGGTAGCAGCCGAGACAGGGCATTGCCTAGCAAAATGACTGGGCTGCTTACAGCAAAAACAGGTCCTGGGGACAGAATGGGCCACCTGGAGGGTGGCTCCTATTGCCAGATGTACGCTTTGGGATACCTTATGGGCAAAGGGGTCAACATCAGCACAGAGTATGATATAATCATTAATATCCTTACCCCTCGTATGGCCGCGCAAGGCGGTTTTATAGGCACCATTAGCATTTTCATAAGCAAGCTGTTTTAAAAGCTTATTTTCAGATTCGTCTGGCCCCAAGACCCTCTCTGCGGTCTCAAATAGACGTGCAATGAAATCACTGTAAAGTTCATGAGTGCCCTGAACTACTTTGGTTAACAGGGTGGTGAGAGAGCCCTTCCCTGGTAGAGCGCGCCATGCCCCCAAGGCTGCATTTTTAACTTGGGCAAGAAGCCTGGGAGGCAATGCCGCTTGCTTTGTTTCTGAAGAATAGAGGCCCTGCCCCGTTAATTTATCAAAAGTCCAGGAAGAAGAAGTGGACTTTCTTTGATTATTTTTTGCCCTTTCTTGACAGTGGTCCATGAAATCAGCTTTCCAGAGTAAATATTGTCCATGCTGGAGGACTGATTGGCCATGCTTGAGCCACTCTCCTGGGATGAGGTAGCCCTCGGGCACAAGAAAATCGAGCAGAGAAAGAGAGTAAAAGGAGCGGTGGGCCCATAGTTTTTAACCACACTATGGAGTTCTTTTAGGATCTTGAATTTTAGGGGCTTAAAAGTTGGGTTGGGGTCCGAAGGGGAAGGGTCAGAGCCCCCCTGTTCCTCATCATCTGAGCCATGACCATCAGTATCATCTAAATCATTGGCCATCTAGTCACCCTGTGGCGGAGAATCTTCAGTAGAAGCCTCGGTGCCAGGAGACTCTTTGGAATTGACTTGAAGCTGGGTCATCACAGGAAACGCTAGCATAGGGCGTTTTTTAGAGGGGGCCTTGGGGCACTGAATTGTGGCCCCTGTTGTGGGGGCGGGCGGTAGAAGAGCTTGTCGGAGGGCATCTTGGAGGGATTGGACCTCCATAGAAAGTTCAGAATATTCCTTTTGAAGAGTAAGAACCTCTTTAAGGTCTTGAATCTGTAGTTTTAAGTTGCATTTAGCCAAATGTAAGGAGGATTTACCGAGAAGGTGAGCCTGAAGTGCAGGGGCAATAAAAGCAGGGGGCCGATAAGGGGGCGGGCACGAAAGGGGCAGCCAATCTGGGTTATGGTACTTGGTGGCTTCTTCCTCTAAGGTAGCTTCCTCAGAGGGGCTTAAATCATCCGAGGTGGGGACTGTCTTAACAACAGGATAAACCTGGGTTGCAGGGCCCTGGTCTGTGGGGGCATCATCCGCTAGAGAGAGCTTGGACAGGGAAGGATATAAAGGCTTATTGGAGGCAGGAGGGTCATCCCCCATGTCTACGACAACAGAAGGGCAGGGGGATTTTAGGGGTTGTAACGACTTGGAGCTGTGCGACTCCAGGGAAGCCAAGGAGGCGGAATGAGATAAGGGCCGAATGAAGGCCTCAGCTGAAGCAACCGCGGAAGAAATGTCAGGGGCATCAGAAGAGATAAGATCTTTAATTGAAGTCCAGTAGTTAAAAGTTTGAAGAGGAATGGTCTCAGGACCATGTTGGGATGAATAGGAGTCTAATTTGTCGACGAACATGGTCCCAACGGTCCAGATTAATATTAGGACCATCAATGACAAACCAGGGGCAGGCTTGAGAAACAAATAAGAAAAAACGTCCAAGGTCTTTTTTCTTAACTCTAACTCCTCTTTCCCTGAGACAAGTTTTAAGGTGGCGAAGAAATTGCGCCTCCTTCGAGAGACTTTTACCCATCGTACTGACAGAGATGAACACTTACCGAAGTGCGGGGAGGTCCTGTGAGCGGCAAGCCCGCACCGGAGACAATCAGAGGTACTTTCAGTTTGACCTCAGTGAGAGACTTGACTGCGGCGTTCTGAACTATTGCCCACGAAGGGTCTCTGTTGCGGTAGAGGGCTCGTACCTCGTGGCCACGTTGGGCGCCACTTGTCCCGTCCAGCAGGACCAGTAATTACGGGGTCACGAGGGGAGCCATACCTGAGAGATGGGATGGGAAAGAAAGAGGCGAGACCAAGTAGCGTTCCTATCAAGGTCTGTTTATTGAATCAAAAGCAAAAGCTTATACGGGGTGGAGGCAGGAGCTAAGCAGTAGGGGGGGGGGGGCCGAGAATGTCTCCATGTAATACTATCAGGGGAACATCCTGTGGTCTATCTCGGAACAATTTCTATCTTAACTTAGCTAACTATCTCTCGGAAAGTCCCGAGCTAACCTGCTAAACAGCATCTGCAGAGGCTGAAAGGAAGAAGTTGTGCTTTGGAACGGGGCATCAGTATCTTTCCATAGCCCGTAGACTCTTTTAGCCTTGAATGACCCTGGCCTGGCTCCGAACAAATAATCTGATTCTCGTGAGGAATTCTGGCTGAAGTTAGAGGCTGAGCAGGTAGGCAGCTCCCTGCAGCCTCAATGCCTGCCGGTGTATAATTTGCTGGCTATGTTGACTGACATTACATTATCTCAGACAGTGCATTCTGGCAGCGCTCGGTACTATGTGACCATAAACATCACCAGTTACACCTCGGGCATAGGATTTAAGCAAGTGCCATACCATAGCTCTGAATGTTCTCATTTCGACAACTTTCCTGTGTAGTGCTTAGAAGTTTTCCTAGTAAAATGTATACAGCATTTCCATTTGAGCTCAAAGTGACATGTGAATGAGAAAGTATTGGGAAAATGTAGTAGGGAAAGGTCTGTAAATGGTTGCCTGGAAAGGTCTCTGTTATATTAGGTGCTAAATGTATGTTTTTTTTTCAAAAGCAGACTTCTGCATATTTGCCTGCATTGCAATAAGATTCTTTTAAGTTTGCATAAGTCATTGAAATGATTTTAGCAGACTTTGGACCAAACTTTTAAAGGATAAATAAATAAAGCAACTCTATGTAATCTAAAATGACAGATGGAAATTTGCTAGATTTCAGAAGAAATCTTTGTTTAGCTGGGATTTATAGCTCTGTGGCTTGAGTTAGGAAGGGTAGCACTGCGTTCTCAATTAGAGTAAACATCAGTACTGTGTATGGGAAGAAACTTCCAGATTGCTATGTTCTGAGCTGTAGGAGCAAGGTTTTAAAACGATAGAAGCATATTTATCCATGTGTTAGCCTCTGTGTCATCCTAAGCTGTTTCCTGTTTAAGATTTATTCTATTTTATGTGCATGAGTGTTTTTCCCTACACAAGTATATGTGCACTATGTCTGTGTTGGTTCCTGCAGAGGCTAGAAGAGTGTCAAATCTTCTCAAACCCGAGTTACAGATGGCAGTGAGCCAGCATACGGGTGCTAGGACCTGAACCCAGATTTTCTGGAAGAGCAGCCAGTGCTTATAACCTCTGGGCCATCTCTCTAGCCCCCTATCTTGAGTTTTATTTTTATTTTATATTGGGCCTACTAGTCCATAAGATATTTATGGGAACTTTTACAGTCAGAGGGATCAAACATGAAGAAATTTGGAAGACGCTGATCTAGACAGCCTTTCTGGATCCTTCGTGCGTCTGTAACAAGAAGGACCACAACCACACTTGTCAATCACCATTCTCCTCGACTGCTTTCTTTTTTGCTGTTTGAGAAGAGACAGTCTAAGGAGATTATATTTGCTGAAGATACATATCAACCCTAACAGAGGATAGGATGGGCGATCACCGTGCTCTCTTAAGCTTTGGCTAGTGCGCAGGAGTACTAAGGAGTGTCACAAGGGCATTTGGTAGGTGTCTGATCCCTTATGGCTCTGAAGACCCATATGGTTGGTGTGGCTGACGGAACTGTGAACCTGAGAAAGAACTGAGCAGAGCTTTGCATCAGCACCCCAGGGGCCTAGGTGTAAGTCACACACACACAAGTCCCATACAGGAGTTCAGTGAGCCAGCTGCTGCCACGTTAGGAGGATTTTGAATTTAATTTCAGATTTATTTTTTTTATTATTTTATTTATTATTATTATTTTTTTTTTAAAGAAGCATTTTCCAGTTTGCTGCTGGTAACTAAGTTTCTAGTGTTCTTAAGCTAAGCTAGAGGACTTGGTGGTTGGGGACGTTTACTGCCATTTTACAGTGTCCAGATGTGTTCCCCAGCACTCACAGGGCAGCTTACCACTATCTGAAGCAGCTGAGGGGATCTGGCCTCCATGAGCGCCAGGCACACAGTGCTGACTATATCGCGAGAACCCAGTGAGCAGTATCATGATATGTCAGAAGGGATGGAGAAATAAGTAACTGAAGATGCTAACTGGCTACATTTTTGGATATGTTTTCTTTCAAGTTCTTACTGAAGCCCTTAAGAATTTTGTAGCCAAGGCCAGTGAGGTGGATTGTCAGGGGAAGGCACTCTCAGTCAGGCCGAGGACCTAAGGTCTGCCTGAGACAGTCGGCCCCTGCCACTTGTTCTCTGGCCTCCATAGTGTGTGTGTCCAAGCACACGTGCACACAGCTACACACAATAAATGTAAAAATAATAATACTAATGTTGTGGACAGCACAGAAGGCTTTACTGGCTGCTGTTAACCCAGCAAACTGCACTGTGCTCTTGGGGAAGGAAGAAACTAGAAGTTTGGATCAGGTAGCCAATAAAACCGACAGAAATGAAAGCCAGAGTTTCCATGCCCCAAGTTGGTGTTACTGGTTGTAGTATGCCTGCCCTTTGTTTCATCTGTCAAGGGCAAAACCTACATTTTATTTTATTAAAGCCCTGGAGGAGGGTTTTCTGGGACCTGTGACCTTATTTCCAAGTTAGATCTAAAATTAGGTTCCCGTGGAACCTGCAAAATACACATTTTTTTTCCATGACTTCCTTTCTCAAAAGCCACGTGACTGTTGAGAACATATCTGAGGTGCAGAAGGACAAGAGATCGGAGTGGGAAGGGGAGCAGAGGCAGAGCCTACACGCCTCCTGTGGAATGTGGGCTTTATTCCAAAGGTCCCGATAAGCCCGGCTCGCTCTGTCTGCTGTGTATTGTGGCACTGTGGCGACCGGAACTGGAGAGAGACGTGCAGACCTGACAGAATCCCCACTGTGAGGCCTGAAGCACTGTTGTTTCTCTTCTTTTGCTGCCTGGTAAAGCCCCTGCGTGTCCTTTTAGAGGCTCTTCAGACTTCAACGGAGATCCATCTGGGAACAAAAGCAAGAAGGCAGAGAAGGTGGAGTGACTGTCTATAGCCCCCATGTCTGTCAGCTGACTGAGGAGGGCAAAAAACAAACAAACAAAAAACCAAAAATCCCAACAACCTATTCAGAGATATGGCCTGAGCAGTGGGCTGTGTGATTAGCTGACTAAGCACACATGGCATAGGAAGCAAGGACAGGCTGACTGCCTGAACTTGGGAGTCACATAGATACTAGGCTGTATTCTAGTTGTAATATTTTTTTTATTGTGATGATCTCATTTTTAAACGTTTTACATTTTAAAATTTTTTTGTTATGGTGGAACAAAACTTTTTGGTGTGATAATTCCACTTTAAACTTTTTACTTTATTTTTATTGAACATAAATTTCTTAATGTATAATATATTCTGATCATGGTTTTTCCTCTCCCATCTCCTCTGAGGTCCTCCCCACATCCCCACCTATCCAACGCCACATCTCTCTCTCTCTCTTTAGAAACCAAACAAGAATGAGGGTGGGGGGGTGGCGTACACCTTTAATCCCAGCAGTCAAAGAGGCAGAGGCAGGTGGATTTCTGTGAGTTTGAAGCCAGCCTGGTCTACATAGTGAGTCTAGGACAGTCAAAGCTACACAGAGAAACCCTGTCTCGAAAAACCAAATCAAAAGAAAAGAAAAGAAACCAAACAATCCAGAATAAAACAAAGCAGAGAAAAGAAACAGAAACAAAAAGCACAGGAAACACAGGCAGAGGCGCAGATACCACTGAGTTCATTTTGAGGCTGGCCATGCACTGCCTGACACGGGCCCTCCCTTAAGTGTACACCCAGTGAAACTGCTTGGAGAAGCTACTTTTTCCTTTGTGAGCGGCTGTCAGTCAGATATGGTTTGTGGGTTAGGGGTGGTGACGCGTGCCCATTTCCTCTCCCAGCACTGGGACCTCACTTGGGATATGTGCATGCTGCCACAGTCTCTGAGTTCATTTGTGCACCAGTCCTGTTGTGTCTGAAAGACACTGTTTCCAGCCTCCTCTTCCATATTTTTCCCTGATCCCTGGAGGACGGGTTTGATTTAGACATCTCATGTAGGATTGAGTGTTCCGGGATCTCTTGCTCTGTGAATATTGTCCACTTGGGCATCTACTGAGGAAAAGAAGCTTCTCTGGTGGTGGCTGAGTGCTACTTAGCCGACAGGTAAAACGGAATGTCCTTAGGAGTCATGTTGTTGCTTTTTTCCTTTAGCAGAACAGTAACATCCCCCGCCCGCCAGGCCCGTGACCTGTCTGGTCTCAGACTTTTGGCCACACAAGCAGTGAAAGGCACGGGTCCCGGCTCGTGGAGCAGGCTTTAAGTCCAGTCAGATAGTGGCTGGTTACTGCCATGATTGGCACCAGCGTATCGGCATGTTGGCATGCAGGCAGGTCACCACTGTAGACTGCAGAGTTTGTCGTGGGTTAGTGTTTACCTTTCTCGGCTGGTAGTGTGCAGAGTACCTTCCCGTACCATGAACACTGGACTGTAGGGTGAAGGCTCTACGTAGGCAGCAGCTTAACTTATGTATGTTCAGTGAGTTAGTAGAGGTGTAGGTATGAAACTTCTACTGTACATTTTCATGTAATCCCTCAAATGGCCCCTTAGTGTTAGTTGTCCCATCCTTCCTTCCTTCCCCCCCCCACCCACCGTGTCTTCCTTCCTTGTCTTCAGCTAATCCTCCACACCCTGGCCCTCATCTCTCCTTAACTGTATATTCTATGTGTCCTACCTCGTCTCTTCGCTCACCACTAGTCCTTTACACCATAGCTCACCTCTGTAGTTCTGTGGATAGTATCAATGGTAGCTAACACGCACATATCAGTGTAAGTGAACACATGCCATATTTATACCATGTTTGTCTTTCTGGGTCTGGGTTACCTCACCCAGGCTGATTTTTTTTTTTTTTTTTTGGTAGCTCCATCTATTTATCTGGGAATTTCATGATTTAGGTTTTTGGTTTTTTTTTAACAGCTGACTGATATTCCACTGTGTAAATGTACGACATTTTATTTATTTATTCAGTTGGTGGATGTCTAGGCCTTTTCCAGTTTCTGACTATTATAAATAGAGCAGGAATGAACATGGATAAGCAAATGTCTTTGGTCAAATGAAGTGTCCTTTGTGACTATGCCTAAGAGTAGTATAGCTAGTTCTTGAGAAATCTGTTCCCAGCTTCCTGAGGAACAGCCACACTCACGCCCACAGTGGCTGTGCATGAGCAGCCCCCTCACCCCATGTCCTCACCAGCCTGAGCTGTCCTTTGTTTTATTCATCTTGGCTATTCTTACTGGTGTAAGACGAAACCTCAGAGTAGTTTTGATTTGCATTTTCCCCATGACTAAAGACTTTGAACATTTCCTTAAGTGTTTCTTAGCCAGTTGTGTTTCACCTTTTGAAAACGCTCCATTTATTCCTGTAACCCATGTTTTAGCTAGGTTGCTTTCTTGATGTGCACTTTTGTTGTTGCTAATTCTTTACATAATATAGATATTAACCTCCTATTGGATTGTAATTGATAAGATCTTTTTCCATTCCGTAGCCTGTCAATTTGCCCAAATGACGGTGTCTTTTGCCATATGAAAGCTTTTCAGTTTCACAAGGTCCCATTTATTGATGTTGCTCTTAGTGCCTGTGCTTTCGGTGTCCTTCAGAAATGTACATGTCCCTTGCATGCCTAGTCTCTCCAGTACTTTAATCAAAAAGAGAAGTCGGATTTTGTCAAAGGCCTTTTCTCTGTTGAGATGATCGTGCGGTTTTTATGGCAGATGACAGTTATCACTTTACATATACTGAATCATGTCTGTCTCTCCAGGAAGACGCCTACTTGGTCATGGTGTGAGCCTTTTGATGGTTTGTCTTTATAACTTTTTTGAGAGATTTTGCATCTATCCTCACAAGGAAAATTAGTCTGTAATTTTCTTTCTTTGTTGGATCTTTGTATGGTTTAGGTATCAGGGTAACTGTGACCTCATTAAAAGAATTAGTAATGTTCCTTCCGTTTCTATTTTAAGGAATATTAAAGAGTATTGGCATTAATTCCCTTTTGAGGGTCTGGTAGAATCATGAATCCATCTCTCCCTGGGCTTCTTTGGTTGGTGGACTTTGAATTAGTGCTTCTATTTAAGCAGGAGTTTGTGCCTGTTTAAATGTCTTATCTGAACCAGTTTTAACTTTGGTAGGCCATCCATATCAAGGCATCTCTTCATTCTTTTAGGTTTTCCAGTTTGGTAAGTACAGATTTTAAAGTATGTCCTTATGATTCTGGCCGTCCTTCTGTCACGATGCTCCTCTTTTCGTCTCTACTTTTGCTAATTGGATCTTCTCTGTCCTTTAGTGAATTTGACTAAGGGTTCATCAATCTTACTGGTTTTTATTTTTCTCAAAGAACCGGCTCTTTGTCTCATTAATTTTTGTATGTTTTGATTGTTATTGGTTTTTCTATTTAATGATTTCAGCCCTGAGTTAGATTATTTCTAGCCTTCTACTTTTGGGTATTAAATCTTCTGTTTCTCCCCTCGATCTTGCAGATGTGCTATTAAGTTGCTAATATGAGATCTTCCCAATATTTTTATGTAGGTACTTAGTGTTGTTAACTTGTTCTTAGGAACATTTTGATTTCTGTCTTGACCCATTTTTAATTCAGTAGTGAGTTGTTTGGTTTCCAAGAATTTGTATATTCTGTGTCTAACTTTAATCTGTGCTGATCAAATAGGATGCAGGGGTTTATTTTAATGTTTTTATGTCTGTTGACTTCCTTTGTGTCCAGGTATGTAATCAATTTTGGAGAATGTCACATGAGCTGCTAATAAAAAGGTATATTTCGGGGCTGGAGAGATGGCTCAGTGGTTAAGAACACTGTCTGCTCTTCCAGAGGTCATGAGTTCAATTCCCAGCAACCACATGGTGGCTCACAACCATCTATAATGTGATCTGTTGTCCTCCTCTGCCTGCAGATGTACATGCAGACAGAGCACTGTATACATAATAATAAATAAATAAATCTTTTTTTAAAAAAAGGTATATTTCTTTTTTGTTTGAGTGAAATGTCCTATAAATATCTTTCAGGTCTGTTTGCTTTATTTGTTTAGTTTTTGTCTGGATGACCTGTCTATTGGTGAGAGTTGTGTCACCCGATATCATTGTGGGGGTCGATGCATGATTTTAGCTGTAGTTGTGTTTCTTTTTATAAATTTGGATGTCATAGTGTTTGGTGCACAGATGTTTAGAATTACGATATCCTCTTGGTGACTTTTTCTTTTGATATGAATGTGATGTCCTTCCCTATCGGTTATGATTAGTTTTGGCTTAAACCCTATTTTGTAGATATTAAAATAATAAACCTGCTTGTTTCTTCTGTCCATTTTCTTGGAATATCCTTGTCTGTCCTTTTACCCTGAAGTGATATTTAAGGTGTGTTTCTTGGATGAAGCAGGGCAGTCGATCTTGTTTCCTAGTCCAGTCTGTCAGTCTGCACTTTCTTATTGGGCAATTGAGACCATTGATGATGAGAGTTATTAATGAGCATTGTTTATTGATTCCTGTTATTTTGTTATTGTGGGATAGTTTCCTCCCCCGCCCCCTTGATTTTTCTGGTCTGGGGTTATTTATTCCTTGTTTGTTTTTCCCCCGTTGGGTGTGGTTAGCTTTATCAGGTTGGAGTTTTCCTTCTACTGCCTCTGTAGAGCAGGCTTTGTGGGTAGAAATGCACACGTGTGTTTATAGTGGGTTTCTTAGGAAACAACCTGCTGCAGTTGGGGGCTGGTATAAAGCAATGAGGATGGAGAGGGAAGGCAGGAGGGGAAGATCTGTGCAATCCGCTGGACAGACGTGCCGTGGGGAAGGGAGACTTCAGCAAGTGGCCTGCTGAAAATGAGACTGGGGGTTAGATTTGGAGAGGGGTGGGGTGGATGAAGAGCTGCTTCCCCGGCAGCAGTGTGGCTGCAGTTTTGTTTTGTTTTGTTTATTTTTATTTATTTATTTATATTTTTTTAAAGATTTATTTATTTATTATACAGTGTTTATTTATTTATTATACATTATAGATGGCTGTGAGCCACCATGTGGTTGCTGGGAATTGAACTTAGGACCTTTGGAAGAGCAGGCAGTGCTCCTAACCGTTGAGCCATCTCTCCAGCCCCTGTGGCTGCAGTTTTAACTGAACATACAACTAATGAGGCAATAGACTATAGGAACAAAAAAAAAGAAATAAAAAGGAAAGGAGAGGACGTGGCTGTAGAGGAGAAAGTAACTGTAGATAAAGGGCAGAGGCAGAGGCAGGACATCTGCCAGGATCCAGGGTGGACATCACCCTGAGCATGTGAAGAGAGAGAGGGGGGAGAGGGGAGAGGGGAGAGGGGAGAGCGGAGAGGGGAGAGAAGAGAGAGGGGAGAGGGGAGAGCGGAGAGGGGAGTAGGGGAGAGGGGAGAGCGGAGAGGGGAGAGGGGAGAGGGGAGAGCGGAGAGGGGAGAGGAGCTGCTGGCCTAGAGGGGCAGCCTAGGCCAGGAGAGTGGCTGGATTATATAGGGAAGTCAGCCCAGGCCCTGCGCTCGAGAACTGTAGGGTAGGGGTGGGCTATGGCAGTCATACCCTATAACAGGTAGGGACTGAGGATTGCTGGGAGAACAGAGAACACAGTGGCCAGGTCTGCTTTGATCTGTGAGCTCCTTGTCCTGGGTTTGAGACTTAACACTATATTTTTATTTATTCGTTTTAAATAAAATAATAGAGATTCAAGGCTAAGTTCTTTTTGATAATTTATGCAAAATCAATTTAATACAAAAATATGCCAGTAAAAGATTTACTAGCTTACGTTTTAATATTTCCAGGCTTCATTTTATTAAGGGTCACAAACATGCAAAGTGGAGGGAGGTTCTATGTCAACTGATTCTTGTACTTTTTAATTTTATTATTTTTAGCCATTGAGAAAATTGTTTTACTACCATGCTATTTGGTGTCATTATACTGTGATTAGAATATCAATAAATACAAAATCAATTAAGGTTATATTTGTTCTGTGGAAGTGGGGATTTCTCCTAGTTAAATGGCATTTGAAAATGAGGAGTTTTACTTGTTAAGTTAAATCAAGTCTTCATTTCGTTTCCTACTGTCATTTTTATCTGAAAAGACTAAATAATAATATCCATGGGTGTAATTTTCCTTTATTACCAAGATATGCTTATTAATAGATAATTTTTTGAAGCTGGTTTTGTCATTAATACACGAAAGTTTTTAGTTGCATGATGTGCTAGTTTATATTAGCTTTAAATGAAAACGCTAAAACAGAAAACTTAGCTAACTTCTTAAGTTTCTGTTCAGTAAAATTTGTGTTGAAATAATTTCTCTGTAGGGAGGGAAGATGAAGGGCAAGGTGGCGGCTCACTGAGGCTGCAGAGAGCAAGGAGTTCCCCTTTGGCTTGCTCTGCAAATTATGTCTTGCTGGTATTTCTTGTTTTTGTTTGCTCTGGTTTGTTTTTATTGTTGTGTTTTGGGAAATAAGGTCCAGATAACCCTCCTGTCTCTACCTCATCATTGAATTTTTTTACAACAATAATTGTTCTTATTCTGTGATTTTTAACAAATAAAGGATTTAAAACATTAAGATAACTCCTTTTCTGGTACGATTGTGAGTCTTGACCGTACATTTTACTGTGTAAGATCCACTGTCTCATAGAATGCTGCCATGACTCTGTCAGTCGGCCAGGCGCTATTCCTCTCCCCTTGGGTTTTCAAGGTGTCATAGCGAAGACACATACTTTGCCTTCGGCATCACGCATGAGTGTGCAGCTTGCTCCTTGTTCTAGCTGAGTTTTACTGTGGCATGGCTGCAGCGCAGAGCAGTGGGTGTGAGTTTACTGGTCATCTCTGGTATTGAAGAATACAGCCTCAGTTAACATCCACTTCATCCAGGTCAGCGTAATTTCACTAGCGACTACCTAGAAGTTGGTACTGTTGCTTAAAGTGCGTGTGTGAGTGCATGGTTAACTGGACAGGCAACTTCCACGGAGAGAACGGAAAAGCCTGGAATTCGCTTCTACGTTTGTTTATGTTTACACATTGTCTACTTATGGACAATTGATTCTCCATTTGCTCGTGCAGTTAGTTTGATGTGAGGCTTGAAGCCAGGGTCCCAGGCTTGCTAAGCCCATAGCCAGCTGTGAGGTCCTAGGGCAACTTCGCCTTATTTTAGCTGTCATTTTCCTGAGACAATATTTTGGTTTTCTGGCTTTCATCTATAAAGGAAAAGAGAATGCAGGCATATCTTAACTTGTTAAATTAACTTGTCTGGTTGTCTCCCATTTATTTATTTATTCATTCATTCATTCATTCATTCACTTTACAGCCTGATCGCAGCCCTGTCCCTCCCCTCTTCCTAGTGTCACCCTCATGCCCCCGCCTTTCATTTCCTCCTTTTTCGTCTCAGAGAAGGAGAGGCCCCTAAGGGATCCCAACCCACCCTGGCATCCCAAGTCACTGCAGGACTAAGAGCTTCCTCTCCCACTGAGGCCAAACTAGGCAGCCCAGTTAGGGAAAGGGGACCCGAAAGCAGCAACAGAGTCAGAGACAACCTCTCTTCCCATTGTTAGGGGACCCATGTGATGACCAAGCTGCACATCTGCTACATATATGTAGGGGGTCTGGGTCCAGCCCATGCATGCTCCTCTTTGCTGGGCCAGTCTCTGTGAGGCCCCATGGGCCTAGGTTAGTTGACTCTGTTAAATCTCCTGTGGTGTCCTTGACCCCTCAGGCTCCCTCTATCCTTCCTCCCACTCTTCCACAAGACTCCCTGAGCTCTGCCTGGTGTTTGGCTGTGCGTCTCAGCATCCGTTTCTTTCAAGCTTCTCAGAAGACAGTTATGCTAGGCTCCTGTCTGTTTGTCCCAGGTGGCCACAGGCCTCTGGGGACGAGGTTGAACTGCGGGCCAGGAATAGGGTGCACAGGGCATGTGGCGGGGCTCCTCACAGCCGGTTTTGTTTTGTTTTTGAGACAACGTTTCTGTGTAGCCCTAGCTGTCAAGGCACTCACTCTGTAGACCAGGCTGCCCTGGAATTCAGAGATCACCTGCCTCTGCCTTCTGAGTGCTCGGATTAAAGGCCTGTGCCACCACCACCCAGTTTAAATTCACTTCTTAAAGCTTATCATTTTGTGGGGAAGAAGGGCATATCAGGGGTTAAGAGTACAGGCAGGCCGGGAGTGGTGGCGCACGCTTTTAATCCCAGCACTCAGGAGGCAGAGGCAGGCGGATCGCTGTGAGTTCGAGGCCAGCCTGGTCTACAAAGTGAGTCCAGGACAGCCAGGGCTACATAGGGAGACCCTGTCTCAAAAAAACAAAAAAAACAAAACAACAACAACAACAAAACAAGAGTACAGGCAGCTTTTCCAGCAGTCTTGAGTTCAATTCCCAACAACCACATGGTGGCTCACAACCATCTATAACGGGATCTGATGCCCTATTTTGATGTGCAGGCATACATATAGACAGAATACTGAATACATAGTAAATAACTAAATCTTTTTTTTTAAAGACTGTTATTTTATTTGTATAAGTAGCCAAACTTTTTAAACTCATAAACTTCATTTTCTCTTCAGTAAAATGAAGAGAAATCATTACCTTTTAGTACGTAAGAGTTTAATGAAATGTCCCATGAAAAGAGCTTCAAGTAAGTATTAACTATTTATAGCAAAGAAAAGCAAACCTGCAGCTATAACTTGAATAGGAAATGGGACATTTGGGAGACAGAAACCTTTGGCCTTTACAGCGATAAAACTTGACCAGGGCTCAGTGGTCTCTGTAATCAGGGCTAAATGGCTCTCTGTGCAGTGAAATTTAAATAGACACCTAAGGGCAGTTTGGGCTTCTCTTTGGCATCTCTTCTCTGTTATGAAAACAGATACATACATGTAACACTAAAAGGATGCAGCAGATTGCATTTATATACCTATGTATTGTATGTTGTACATATAACATTAAAAGAAAAAGAGACCATGAATCTGAGGCACATGGGATGTGTTGGAAGGAAGAGAGTGATTATATTTTAACTAAAAAGTACACTTAAATATATACCAAAAATTTCCATCTGCAGAAAACAAAACTTATTTTTTAAATACAAATGACCTATGGTGTGTGTGTGTGTGTGTGTGTGTGTGTGTGTGTGTGTGTGTGTTTTGCTGACAGTTGCTGTAACCTGCTAAACATATGCTATACCTTTAAGCCACATCTCCATTTTCAGGGAACATACCTATAAACAATTACAATTCATATTAAAATGATTGCTGTGGGATCCTGTCAGCCTGTGCTGTGGGGACCTCCTGCTGGATGCTGTGTCCCCGCTGGGCTGTTGAGTGGCCTGCACTTGGGTGCACAGTTAAGCCTGCACTGAGAGCTTGTAGTGACTAAGGCAGTTTGCAGTAAAGTTCAGGCCTTGGCTAGCACTGTCAGGGCTACTTGGGAGTTCATTAGAAATACAAACCCTGGGCCGGGTGTGTGGCTGCACACTCCAGGGACACTGGAGATAAGGCCATCCTGGACTTCAGAATAAGCCCCTGTCTCAACAAAAGAAAAACGCAGGTTTGTCCCACTGCACACCTGTGTGTGTGTGTGTGTGTGTGTGTGTGTGAGAGAGAGAGAGAGAGAGAGAGAGAGAGAGAGAGAGAGAGAGAGAG
>OU015745.1:71501619-71516118 GCA_907169655.1 Acomys percivali | reverse complement strand
TCATAAATACTTTAATTCGGAGAGGTTATTTTATTTATCTATTTTTAGTGTCTCAGGGCTCTGAGAGAATTTTAAAGTCCTTTCCCAATTATGTAATATATGAATGTACTAATATGCGCAGTAAATATTTTTACCAGGTTATGTTCTGAAATAACAAAACTTACTTTCCCAGGGAACCATTGTGTAATATTTATTAATTCTGCACACTTTTTTCTCCAAAATCAGTGAGCTGGGCTAAAAAAAAGAAAGTTATAATAACAAAATAGCACTTGAGGTCAGTGAACTTGAGACCTTCGTCTTAGTTTCCAGACCGAGAACGTGTGGCCCCTTTTGTACAGGGCAGCCACTCAGAGGGTGACGAGAGCTGCTGCCTGTCGGTTAGAAGCTGCCGCGCGGCTTGTGCCGCTCCAGTCTTGACTATGCTACACTGGGTAGACGGCTCCCCATCCTCCTCTACGTCGTCCCTTGAGCAACGCAGCGGCAGCCTGGCCTCCGGAGGGTGTAGCAAGTGGTGCATGGGCTTGTCCTTACTCTGTCACAGCACGCTGACAGGACGTCCATCACTTCCCGAGCATTAAAGCCACGAGATTTTAAGCATGTGAGCGGAGGAAAGGCCTAGATGCTCTGTGTGTGGAGTCGTGGCTACTATTGGGTATGCGGTTTCGCTTTCTAGCGTATCCTTCGACTGTTATTTTTAGTGTACGGATTACTATAGAATCTGTGTGCCAGGCCAGAGTTTGGTTTTATTTAAAGTTAAACGTAAATTTCACATTGCTTTTCACCTTCGGGATTAAAATAGGTATTCTTCACAGCTTTTGTCTTTTTTTTTTTTTTTTTTTAAGGGAAGCTTTCTCTCTCTTAACAAAATGCAAATTCGTTTGGTTAATAAAAAAACAGAAGCAAACTAAAAGTCTTCTTGTTCAGCTGCCAAGAGAAGTGCAAAGGGAAAGCCAGCAAAAAAAAAAAAAAAAAAAAAAAAAAAAAAAAGAACCCTTTTCTTCTGCTTCTAATGAGAACAAAGTTAAGAAATGCTTCTAAGACAAGGATGACGTGTTGCCCTGTGAGCAACACAAATCCCAAGGATCTCAGTCTTGTTTAGGTAAAGAATTTCAGGAGAGTATTCCTTGCTTGTGCATGTAAAATAATATTGTAGAGAAAGGTGTGGCTTTGTTTCTGTTTTTTAAATGTTGGTGGTAGTATTAAGTCACTGTGGTTTTCTTGAATATTCTAGAGAGAGAGTTTATGAGAAATTGAATCTTTCAAACAGAAATGAAATTCCACAGTATGGTAAAACCATAATCAGGTGGCCTGGCAGGGTTATGCATGCCTCTGATCCCAGCATTTGGAAGGCAGCCTGTGAGTTCGAGGCCAGCCTGGTCTGTAGAGCCAGTTCCAGGACAGCCAAGGGTACACAGAGAGACAAAAACAAAAATAAAATTGTAATCATGTAATAGGAAATATCTCCTAAAATATTGTTTGAAAAGGAATGCAAAGCTGGGTTTGAAAGCTGAACAGGAGGATTGCCACAGGTTCTCAGCAAGCTATATAGTGAAAGCCTGTCTCAACAGCACCCCCAGCCCCCCAAAAATGGAAAAAGAGACAATTAGACAAAGCTTTAACCCCAGCACTTACAGGTCAGGGTTAGGAGACCGTATTACATGAGAAGAGCAGCTGAAGAGATGATTGGCGCTCACTGCTCCTCCAGAGGACCCAAGTGCAGTTTCCAGTACCCAAATCACACATTTAAAATCTACCTATAGGGGATCCACAGGCACCTGCTCTGAGGGATGCAACACTTGCACCTGGCCTCCACAGGCACCTGCTCTGAGGGATGCAACACCTGCACCTGGCCTCCACAGGCACCTGCATACACATGCATAGAAAAAAGAGAGGCAGCATAAACGAATGACCAAAATGGGCTCATTTCTTCAGCTCTTTTCTTACTGTTACAATGTGAGTAGAGCCATAGATTCTTCTTTTAAAAATGCTAGATGAAGGGAAACATCGCTGGAAATCCTCAGTGTTGCAGAATTCCCTTATTGTGGCAACTCTCACCCCCTCCCCCTTCCAGGTCAGGACACGTTGCAGAAGTCCAGGGAGGCTGACTGCACTGCGGCAGCAGGACTCCGCTAGCTCTGAAGGACCCATACCAGGCCCTGCCCCTCTGCCTCCCAGGCAGAAACCAAGTCCCGCTCCCAATTCTCTTGTGTAGCCTTCAGGGCTCCTGTAGGGTTCACAGGTTGCCATGGTAAAGCTTGTGAAACTTTAAAAGAAGAAATGTAGCAAAAGGGAAGTAAATATTCCCTCACTCCGTCGGTCAACTTCTGTTTTTCTTGAGATAATCATCTCTCTGGAAGGTGGTTCTGGGGCAAAGGGGACCAGCATTAGAACCGAGCGGCCTCATCGTTAGTGGACAGCACTCTGTGGAGAAGGGAGCACTGCAGCAGTGTGGCCTTCAGGAGTGCCTTTCAGGAGGGACTTAGCTGAAAAGACAGTACCATTTCCTCACACCTTAATGGGTAATTTTATTTCTATTAAGTCATGTAAGTTAAATGTGTGTGTGTGTGTGTATTTAGTATATATGTCGTTTGTACCTTTTATAATATTGCTTTGTTTTATTTTGTCTGGGTTTTTCTTTTTTCTTTCTTTCTTTTTTTTTTTTTTGTTTTTGTTTTTGTTTTGTTTTGTTTTGTTTTGTTCTGAGATTTTAATTTGATTGGTTGGTTTTTGAGACAAGGTCCCCAAAAGTAGCACGGAATCTACTGCATCAGTGGAGGGGTGCTGTGCAGTTCTCTGAAGGGGTAGTCATTTGGTCTTCATTTCTTGTAGGGGTTACTTTTACCCACTTATTTTCTGTGTGGTGTGTGTGTGTGTGTGTGTGTGTGTGTGTGGTGTGTGTGTGTGTATGTGTGTGTGTGGTGTGTGTGTGTGTGTGTGTGGTGTGTGTGTGTGTGTGTGTGGTGTGTGTGTGTGTGTGTGTGTGTGTGTGTGTGTGGTGTGTGTGTGTGTGTGTGTGGTGTGTGTGTGTGTGTGTGGTGTGTGTGTGTGTGTGTGTGTGTGTGGTGTGTGTGTGTGTGTGTGTGTGTGTGTGGTGTATGAGTGAGTACAGGCAGCAAGTGCCATGATGCGCACATGGAGTCAGTGGATCACTTTTAGGAGTTGGTTTTTCTCCTTCCACCACAGGATCTGGGATGGACCTCAGGTCTTTAGGCGTGTACTGTATGGTGGCTAATCTTAGCTGTCCACCTGACACCTGGAGAAGGGAGAGCCACTCAGGGGGGGGCCTCCAGCAGCTTGGTCTGGGGGTCTTACAACTGATATGGGAGGGCCCTGCCCAGGGCAGCTGCATGCGAGTGACAGAGCATGCCAGTAAGCAGCCTTCCACCGTGGCCGCCTGCTGTAGTGCGAGCACCTACCCTGGCCTCCCTCGACAACAGACTGTAACCTTAAACCAAACAAACCCTTTTCTCCTGACCTGGTTATGATCAGTGTTCACCCCAGCAACCCAGAAGCAAACGAGGACTTACCTCAAGTTCCTTTACCTCCTGAGCCCTGGTTTTTATTTGATACACCTAAACCTATATGTAGCTTGAGTTGTGATGTAACTATACTGTTTAAATTAAAATTGCTCCTCTTAGGTAGCACAATAGCTTTTATTTATTTATGTTTAAATAATTTTTATCATATTTATTTGTGTGTATGTGTGCACACACGTAGTGAATGCATGCATCAAGCACACATGAATGGGATCTGGGCATTGGTTAAAGCTCTTTTTGGTTTTGAGAAGTGCATGAGGAAAGATCAAAAAGTACAAAGTGAACGTAGGCCAAGAAGTGAGGGCAAATGAGACGCTGGCTGAAGCCTGTTTGCAGAAACTGGTAGGCTAAGACTTCAGCAGCTGCAAATCTAATTTGGAAAAACCTGACTGGGAAAAACTAACCAGAAGATCAAATATGAAATGAATGAAAGTCTACAAAGTCTGGAAAGATTTGCTCATTAAAAGGCTGTATTTTTTCCTTTTTGCAAAGAAACAGTAACATACATCTACTTTGATTGAGGGAATTGAAAATTATAGTGATTGGTTTTAATAGCATGTTAACCAAAATATATGAAACATTCATTGGCTAGTTTGATTTTCTTTTTCTTCCTAGCCGTATATATATATATATATATATTGGGACTAAATGAAAAATAGTTTGGAAGTGGCCAGAAAGAACAAAATCTTATATAAATGAGTTGGCTGTAGCTTTTAAAATAAAAAATAAAAACCAAAATCTAACTTTGCCCTTTAAGTGATTTTCCTCCCTAAGGTTGTTTTTGTTTTTGTTTTTGTTTTCCATGTTTACATATATGAAGTGAATATAAATTTTCCTTTCATTGTTTTCTGGATCTGAAGAGCCTTCCATGATGTGGCCATCTTAATCTTATCCTTTGGAATTGTCAGAGCTCCTAGTAAATGGCTTTTTTTTTTTAAAGCAGCTAACATCCTAGGATTTGTTTTTCTTATTCAGAAGTACTTTGAGCTCTTTCAATTCATAGAGCACTTCTGACACCAAACTTGTGAGGTTTGTGGTGTTTTGTTTTATTTTTCCAGACAGGGTTTCTCTATGTAATTCTTGCTTTGTAGACCAGGCTGGCCTTGAACTCACAGTGGCACATGCCTTTAATGCCAGCACTTGGGAGGCAGAGGCAGGTGGATCACTGTGAGGTTTTTTTTTTCCTAACACCAATTTTAATTCTCCAACTCTCCCTTCAACATTAACCAAGTGTCCCACTGTTTAATTTTGATACCAAGATCCCCAGAGTTCGCCTCAGAACTCAGAGGTTGAATATACAGTCCCACAAGACTCTGCCTCTGACCAGTTGGCTGGATGGGAGGAGGTTCTGTTACCTGCTAAGGTCAGTGGTTTGCTAGAAATGCTCACAGAACTCGGGAAAGCTCAATGCTGTCAACCTTGCAATAAGGGAAACAGATGAAGGAATGCGTCCGGGCTCAGGAGTCTGCATGTTCCGCCCCATGACACTTAGGTATACATTCTCACTGAAAGCTCTGGGAAATTGTCACTGAGAGTCGGTGTCACATGGACACGGCTGATGACCAACTCAGTCTCCAGCTGTTCTTTAATCCAGAGATTATAGAGGAGGAGCAGGGATTTAAATTATTTTAAGTCAATTAGTCTTGATATTTATGCAAGGGGCCCCACTAAAGCTCTCCAGGGTCTCACCTTGCAGAACACAAGCAGCTCCTGTCATCCAGGGAACTCCAAGGATTTTGGGGACCCCTGTTAGGAGTATTGATGCTCCTGTTTCTTAGTAATTCTCAGGTGTTTTAGGAGATGCTCTTGACAGAATCCAGAGACAAGGATTAAATACTGTATATTTCTGTGGCACAAATAGATTCTAAGGTCAGCTAATCCCATTTTCCCACCTACCCATGAAGAAGGATCCATGCTTGCATATAATACTGGTTCTGACTTCAACATGACGCTACAAGCCTAAACAATTCCTTGTAAAATGTTAGCAAGTCTGCATAATACCCCTTTTCTAGTTTTGGCGAAACTATAGCTCAATTGATCAAAACCGTAGGATTCATTTCCAGGAGCTTCCATGGTAAATACTAACTTGATCTAAGCGAAGAGTGTAGTCCTCAGCTTGACAGCATTCAGATCGAGTAGAAAGATTAACCCGTCTGTGCACCTGGGACCCTCCCCATCCGAGGTTCTGATAAAACAACTCTGGGTGCAGACAAAGTGTGGCCGTTTCCTTTTTTAAGGTTCCATGAGTGATTCTAATGGTAGTCACTGCTGAGAGCCACAAAAACGTAGGTTTCCCGTGCAGGACATATCTCAGGAAGGTACTTTTTGTTGAACATAGTCAAAAAAACAGTTGAAACAAGAGTTGTCCGAGGCACGTAGGCCTTAGGACAAAATGAGAGTAAATGTAGCACTGCTAGTCTACTGAGCGTGTCCCGGGGTGGTTGTAAGCTCATCGGCCGAGCTGCACAGCTGCTGCTGAGCTCCATGAAGTTCAGATTTTACTTGCTCAAGATCAGACTTCTAGTCTGGGACAGAACTGCAACCTGGGTTGACATTTGCTATGCAAGCGGTCAGTCGTGAGTACTCCATCACAATAGTGACCATCAATACATGCATGCGTGAGTGACTGTAACTCTCCTCCAGCAATTGACAAAATCAGTGACCTGTGGACTGCAGACCCATGATGACTGGTAATGCTCTTGCAGATCTGCCTTGGGGCCTGTCCCTGCTGAACTGTTTGTTTCTAGTATTAAGCTCTTCTCTGATGCCTCTCGCCCTTTTGTAGGAGAGAAATGGCACATAGTCCGTGCATGGAGAGAAAAATGCCTTAGAAGCCTATGGGTAGAATTCTTAAAATAAATTTGGAATCTAAATTCACCCCGTGGACATTTATTATTATCTCTCAAGTTTTAGAAACAAATCTAAAACTCCATTTCAAATAGAAAATTCTTAAATTTGGTTCTATCCTATACTAGAGTGTTTCTAGTGATTTCTGTGATTGGTGCTAGTGTCTGAAACAATAGTTTTCGATTCACGTTTTAAAATCACTATGCTGCTGACGTGTAATGAGTGGAATCTTTGTCAAAAGGTAACCATACCAGGAGTTCTCACAGCCCTCCCCACAAACACTGGCGCTGAAGCTCTGAGTCCTGGGCCCATGCTAGTACCTCGACCTGGAAATGGCTGTTTGTGATGCACTAAGAGCAATAACCTGGGCATGAGGTCTCCTTGTCAGAAGCTGCAACCATGTAGCACAGACCTAACTCTCAGGGAGAACCTGCCACAGCATGTGCCTGGATTCTAGAGAGCATTCAGGAGACCCTGAGGTCGGGGCATTCTGTCAGCTTTAGAAGGAGGGTGATCAGGAAGTGTGCCAAAGGTCTGAGGACCTGAAGGGCAGGCACAGGTGGCTCCACGCTGGTGACAGAGAAGGCAGCTGGATTCTGCACCCCTCTGCTGAGTTTTCCCAAATCAAGACCAGAGTGCTCTTAGTATGCGTAAATTGTTGAGCTGTTAGTAAATATTGTTAATTGTTAATAAGTAAACGCTATTTAGTATGCATTGTTATTGAATTATTAAATTGTATTATCTGTAATAATGGGTCTTTCAAAGCGCCTGTCTACATCACGTGGGCAGAAAATGAGGTCAGAGTAAACAGAGAGATATTCCATGTAATCGCTTGAGTTTCTGGGTAAAATTCAGGGATTTATAAGCTGGATTCCAGGTGTGCCCACAATTTGAACATGGATCTGGCATCTGACATCAGCCTATCCACTTAATCCTGCTGTTGGATTCTTATAATGGATGTAAATGTCTTGTTTATATCACCTCATAGGATTCCTGGGGGGTGGGGGTGGGGTGGGGGGGTGGATAAAGCCTAAATGTGCTTCGCGCTTGATTCAAAATGAGTCAGTAGACGCCATTGCTCTCATAATGTAATTGTAATAAGAATTCCAGGGCACCGGAGGTGGTGGCGCACGCCTTTAATCCCAGCACTAGGGAGGCAGAGGCAGGTGGATCTCTGACTTCGAGCGCAGCCTGATCTATAAAGCGAGTCTAGGACAGCCAATGCTACACAGAGAAACCCTGTCTCAAACAACCAAAAAAAAAAAAAAAAAAATCCAGTGGTATCAAAAACAAGAATCTTTGTTTCAGACTATATAAGTGATAAAGCAGTATGCAGTTCTAAGTCAGTGTTTCTCAACTTGTGAGTCTCAACCCCTTTGTCAAACTCTGTCTCCAAGAGTATTACATTAAAATTCATAACAATAACAAAATTGCAATTATGAAATAGCAACAAAAACGATTTTATGGTTGGGTATCATCACAGCATAACCATGGCCCTTAAGTTATGATTGTCACAAGTTTTGTGATATTTAGGATATTTTCAAATGTATACAACTAAGGACACCAAAGTTCCATTAGGAAATTGGGGAGCACCGGAGACGTTCTTGAGCTCTCGTCCGTTGCTGCTTCTTCCCACCATGCTGGTATTTGTGGCTGGCGTCAGCAAGTTAAGGGAATCAGCAGTCCTCAAAGGAAAGACAAATTATTTAACCTAAATTTATTGAGAACAAAAAAGAAGAGACGCTTGGACCCTGAATACAGCTTCCTGTAAATCACACCAAGACACTCCGCTGCCTTTTCCCTTCTAACCGTAGTTTCTGTTTCAAGCCCCTTTCGTTTCCAAGTGCACATTTCATATTTTAAATATGTACGTGTGTATCATATACTGCTGCATGTGGTGGTGCCTACCCAGTTCCTAACAATTGGGAAACAGAGGCAGGAGGATTGCAGTAAGTTTGAGGCCAGTCTGGCTCACATGGTGAGCTTCGGGCTAGCCTGGACTATATAGTGAACCCCTGTCACCAAACATAACTTATATATCTATATGTATACACACATATATACATACGCATATACATATACATACACATGTGATACATACACACTTACACGTTATCATGTTTTGAATGTGAGTGGCCCCCATAGACTCATATATGAGTGGACCTGTTTGGGAAAGATATATCCCAAATATCTTTTAGGAGGTATATCGATGGGGGACAGGCTTTTAGGTTTCAAAACTCATTTGCTGTGCCCTTTGCACACCTGCTTGGGGTTTGAAATGCGAGCTCTCTCTCAGCTGTTGCTGTAGCCATGCGTGGCGCTGCTGCCGCCCGCCTCCCATGATGCCAGTGATGGACTCCTAGCCTCCTGGAGCCACGATCCCCAAATAAACTGTACTTCTATGATCACGCAATCGTGCTCTTCTGTCACAGCAGTAGAGAAGTGACTAACACAGAGCACACGCACACAGACACACTGTACATGTTTAGACTGTTGAGGTATTTTAGATGTGTCTTTCTGCCTTTCCTTTTTTTTCCCTCCAACCCCTCCCATGCCCCACTCACTCTAAAACTAATAGCCTCTTTTTCTATGGTTATTTTTTACATATGCAAATGTATGCATAAATATGTAAATACAGCCTTCTGAGTCCATTTTTGGTCTTTTGTTGTGTTTTAACGGCTTTGAGTATTAATAATTCTGGGGTGTTTCCACAATAAAAATAGTGCCTAAATGTGCATTTACCAGAACAGACCATGTTCTTAGTGATACAAAATTTAATCTAATGTTGTATAGAATTTTCATATGCCCTTAAAAAGTAGGATTTACCCATTTGTGTAAACCTGGCTCAGCTTTTAAATCTAACTATGGCCATTTATCAGGGCCACAAGGTAAATTCTAATCCATGTGCTCTGAAGGTCCTCCTGTAGGTGAGGAAACAGCATGTGTCGCTTTTCCAGGCCTTATGCGACTGACGTCTTAGTGATCCCAGAGGGCAGCAGAGGCCTGGGCACTGGAGCAGTGAGCAAACATAAGCAGGTGCTGGATGCTGAAAAAAGAGCATCAAAGCAGCAGAGAGGTTGTGTGCAATAGACAGGGCAGAAGTGGGGCAAAGGTGGGGATGGGCATGCTTGAGTGTCTACGCAAATGACAATAGAAGCAATTATTTATAAAGCATTTACTGTAAGTCAGACCCTGTTGTGCTCAGTCCCCTTCTGATGACAGCATTATAACAAATGCTATCAATTCTCATTATATATAAAGAAACACCTATAGAGAAAGTAAGTCAGTTACCATCAGATTGAGCCCAATGCCAGCACTTGTGTGGCAGTCACAGCCTGAAGAATGTTTAGACTGCTATAGGAGTACATACAATCCTCACTACACTCAGCATACAGACAGCAGAACGCCACGCTATGGGGCTCACAGAGCCATGCCTGGATGCCTGCATATAGTATCCTTATTGCCTTTTTAGTGCATGCTGTATCTGAGAAACCTGACGTCAGTCATCAGGCTCATCTGTGCAGGAGTATGCTTCGAGTTGTCCCTGATATACTTAGCACCATCCAAGCAGAGCATGACTGTTTCAAAACACATCATTAATCTCACTGTATGATCAAGCAGCTTTGGGCCCATTTCTCAGCGAAACAGTCAGACTGGCTGTCTTTGCTAATCAGTGACAGCTATGCTCAGCAGTGAAAGAAGGGAGCAAGAAATAGGTGTCACCCAAAGCATGGTGGCTCTGGCCCAAGATTGTGGCAGCTAGGACGGTGCTCTCCAAGGAAGCGAAAGGAGCTTGAGTGACTGATTGTGCCTTGTCTTCACTCCTGCCTTCCACTCTAGAACTGTCTGCAGACAGAGTAACTGTCATGCTGTCACCTCAACCAGCGTTCTGAGACGAACAGACAGATCTATTCATGCCTGCGTGGGTATGAGAGAGCTGCCTTGAATGCCTTTGCTGTAGCTCTCAGAGGTCTGCCTCCACCTAAGAACTTACCACCCAAAAGGGGCAGCCCAGCCCAGCCCCAGGGCAGAAGGCACCCTGGACTGTGTACTTCTAAATATTCTGCAAAGCAAACTTGCTGTCTCGTAACATGTGGTCTCCCAGAAAGTGAAAAAATGGAGACTTTGACTCATTCAAACCTACTTTTAAAATGTTAATTTTAAGAGATCACAATCAATAATATAAGAATTTAACTGTTGCTCTTTTTGTCCCCTTGGGGTTTCAAAAGGGAAACCAGTAATTTTGAAGTGTGTTTGAGGATGAAAAAGTATTTCTAATCTGAAAATGACCTTGAGTGGGTGGGATCTCTTTTGAGTCAATATAGACGCAACCCATTCAGCTGGCTTGCCTGCTATTTTTTAAAAACTTTCAAATGCTGCGCATTTACACAGCTTCAGTTGTCTGCATACTTTTCTTTATGGTTTAAGATACAAAGATAAGGCCGGGCGTGGTGGCGCACGCCTATAATCCCAGCACTCGGGAGGCAGAGGCAGGCGGATCACTGTGAGTTCGAGGCCAGCCTGGTCTACAAAGCGGGTCCAGGACAGCCAAGGCTACACAGAGAAATCCTGTCTCGAAAAAAACCAAAACAAAACAAAACAAAAAAAATACAAAGATAAAGGTTGCCTTTCATCTCTTCTACCTTTCCTCACTGTAGTGTTTTTTTTTTTTTTTTAACTCTTTAAAGACATCAGATGACTTGTTTTACTGTTTATTTGTTTTGGTTTATGTGGGGATGGTAGAGCGCTGCCTGGGCAGCCTGCACATAGTAGTGAGAGTGGCATCTTAAGGCAGCTTGTGTCAGTCAGTGAACGCTGACATCTACTGCTGTTATTAAGGTGAACATCCGGGTCGTTTCACAACTCCAGATGTTTACAAGTTTGCTTCTGGGATGTGAGGGACATTCTTCAAGTTTAAACTTTCTCCCTTTATCCCTTCTGAAAAATTTGGAGCTTGTGTAGAAATAATGTTTAATATTTCAGATTCTGGATATAAAAATTAGTGCGGAAATACAGCTACATGTTTTGCTATTGTTAGAATTTTTATAAGTATTTCACATGAAATGGAGACTAAGAATCTAAGCAAGAAAAGAAATGCTTGTCCCTAAGGTCCCTAGAATTTTTTTGTTCAACATGTTTATTGTGCTTCTGTGTGTGACAGGTGGTAGTCCAGGAATCTATCCAAACAAAGGTGGCTGTGTCCTACAGCTCATATTCTGAGCAGAAAATGCAGACTGAATTGTTTATTACATGGTACAAGAGCTGCAGGAAATGACTCAAAAAGACTACAGGAAGACTAGTTGCAGAAAGTTGTGTGTCAGGGTCATCTGTACTGAGAAGGTGCGTTTGAGCTAAGATTTGGAAAAGATAAAACAAGTAGCCAACGGGTATCCAGAGAAGCATCCCAGCAAAGAACAGCTGAACTGACGATCGTACAATGTGTTTGGCCTGTGTGTGGAACAGAGGAGCAGTGTGGCTAGAGTGACGTAAATGTGAGATCCCTGGGGGCGGAGCCCAGGCTGGACTGCTCAGTGGCTACAAGCCACTGTAAGGAGCCTGAGGCTTTCCTTCTGGGAAAATGTGGAGCCACTGAGGACCTCTCTAGGGACCTAGTTCCAAAGTGGTGACTATATTGGGAGTAAGAGTATGGAGACTCTGTGGAGGGGCTTTCTTGGATCCAATTTAAGATGGTGGCATTTAATGGTAGCTGAGGGACAATAAACATAGTGACCAACATGCAAATTCTGGCTATCTTGAGGGCAGGAGTCTGGTAGTTTGAATGAGAATGTGCCTGTAGTCTTGGGCATTTGAACCACTTGGTCTCCAGTTGGTAGCAGGGTTTGCGGAAGTTACATGGTGGAGCTTTTCTGGAGGAAGTGTGCTACTGGGGGCCAGCTTTCAGAGAAAACGCCTCGGGCCACTGCCAGGGCACTCCGCTCTGTCCTTGCGTTTGGAGCTGTGAGCTCTCAGCTTCCTGCTCTTGCTGCCAAGCCTGTGCGTAATGAAAAACTTTCATCCCTCTGTAAACATAAGCCCCATAACTGCAGCTCCACTAAAATCATGAACAAAACAAGATAGTCCATACCTGTACTTGAAATCATCACCAAAGCAATCAAACAAGTAAAGGGAATCAGGGAATATGAATCAAAAAAGAAGTCAAGATATCTTTATTTGCAGATGATAAAGTACTGTATTATATATATATATCACCCAAAATTTCAACTCCTACAGCTGATAATTTCGGCAAAGTTGTTGGATACAAAATTATCACACAAAAATCAATAGCCTTCATATATACAAATGACAGACAGACTGAGAAAGGCATCAGGGAAACAATTCCACTCATAGTAGCCTCAAATAGTATAAAATATTTTGGGGTAACTCTAACCAAGCAAGTGAAAGACTATAATAAAAACTTTAAGACATTGAAGAATATACCAAAAGATGGAAAGATCTTTCATGTTCATGGTCGGGTAAGAGTAGTATAGTAAATGTCCACCTTCCCAATCTACAGATTTAATTCAATCCTTATTAAAATTCTGTCACATTACTTCACAGATCTTGAAAGAGCAAGGATGCACAAAAACATCCCAGAGTAGCAAATACAATTCTAAATAATAAAAGAACTCCTTAGAGGTATCATTATCGCCCATCTCAACTTGTACTACAGAGCTATAAGAATAAAAACAGCCTTGTATTGGCACCAAAACAGATACATTGATCAATGGAATCAAATTGAAGTCCCAGACATAAATTCACACATCTATGGATACCTGATCTTTGATAAAGATAAAATAAAAATTACACCCTGGAAAAAAGACAGCATCTTCAACACATGGTGCCGGTCAAACTGGATGGCTGCATGTAGAAAAATATGAGTAGATCCATACTTATCATCCTGCACAAAACTCTACTCCAAATGCATCAAAGACCTCAACATAAGGCCAGATGCACTGAATCTAGAAGAGGAAGTGAAGAATAGTCTTGAACTCACTGGCACAGGAAAAGACTTTCTAAACAGGACAGTATTAGCACAGGCACTAAGACCAACAATTAATAAAGGAGACTCATGAAACTAAGAGAAAGATGCCACCAGTCAGACAAAGCAGCAGGCTTCAGAATAGGAAAAGATTTTTGTCAACTAAGTATCTTACAGAGGGCTCATATCTAAAATATATAAAGAACAACAACCAAAAGAAAAAGAAAACCTGGACATCAAGAAAAACAACCGGTTAAATGGGTTGCAGGGCTCAACAGAGCGTTCTCAAAGGCTGAAACACACCTGGCTGAGAAACACTAAGGAAATGTTCAACATCTTCAGTCATAAGGAAAGTATAAATCAAAACTACTTTGAGATTTCATCCTATATAGGAAGAATGGCCAAGATCAATGAAAAAGAAGAACAACAGCTCATCCTGGCAAGGATGTGGGGTTAGAGGAACACTCATCCGTCCGTGGTGGAAGTGCAAACTTGCATAGGCAGTATGGAAATCTGTGTGGTGGTTACGCAGGAAGCTAGGACTAGATCTCCTTCAGCATCCAACTATACCACAGTACACCCTGCTATAGAGACACTTGCTTAACCGTGTTTATTTCTGCTCTACTCGTATTTGTCAGAAATTATTAACAGTCTAGATGTCCATACACAGATACATGGATAAGGAAATTTTACATAATGTAATATTTTCAGCTGTTAAAAAAATGAAATCATGACATTTGAAGTTAAATGACAAGAGATAGGAAAAAAAAAAATCCTCCTGGGTGAGGTAGCTCAGGTCCAAAAAGAGAAATACAGTCTGAATTTACTTATATGTGGATGTTCACTGTTAAGTCTGTGTAAGCAATCTACAATCTGTGTCACCACCATAGGTTGGGTATAGAGTAATTGACTGTGGGAGAGGGTTGAGTGGGAAACAGGGTAATTGTGGGTAGATGGGGGAGGGGGTGAGGGGGGGGGGAAATGGAGGGAGAAAATCCAACAGGGAGGGCAAGGGAAGACAGGGTTAAAGAACAGCTAGTACTAAAGGCCATTTGTGGGGTTATATGCAACCTAATACAGTAGTAAGTAGCGTGTGTGTGTGTGTGTGTGTGTGTGTGTGTGTGTGTGTGTGTGTGT
>OU015745.1:71483930-71501609 GCA_907169655.1 Acomys percivali | reverse complement strand
GTGTGTGTGTGTGTGTGTGTGTGTGTGTGTGTGTGTGTGTGTGTGTCTGAGTGTCTGAAGGTGATCTAAATGCAGTCCCTAAATAGCTGGGAGACTAAACTCTAACTGGATATCTCCCATCACCAAATGAAGCCCCTATTTTCAGAAATGGGTGACATATATCTAGTGCTGGCCAAAGTGGTCCTTGAAGACACAGAAAAGTCTAGCTGGTTTCTACCTAGAGCCCTCACCCCCTACTGATTAATGTTCATGGTGCTGGAAGGTTCTCTGCACTAGGTCAAAGGACGAAGGTCAATGCCAATCCAGCTGCAACCCCTTTGATCAACAACAGTGACCTGCCTTCAGTAGTAACATAAGCCTGTGGGAAAGACCACCAATATCTGATTAAATGTACCGCCCACTCCCTGAGACAGAATCCATTCCCAACACTGCTTGGGGAGCCAAGAACCCAAGACTAGGTCAGCTGGAACCAAGGGGAAACCAAACGCTGCTGTTCTGTTAAAGGAATGTAGCAATAAATGACACCAACAGCATCCTGCTACACCCAGAGATCAGTGTTCGGCCATCATTAGAGAGGCCTCCTCCCACAGCAGATAGTAACCCACAGCTAGACATTACACAGAGAAAAACCTTAGTATTCCCATGTGGGGTGTCTCCATGAAATCCTTCCCCCAAGGCCCAGGGGATCCTGTGGAAGATGGAAAGGCTGTAAGATCCAGGGGAGATGGAGGACACCAAGGAATCAGGCCTTCTAAGCACAGCAGGACTGATGCACATATGAACTCACAGAGGCTGTAGCACATGCACAGCACCTGCACCGTCCTTACAGGGTCCCATTGTAGAGAGCAGAAGTAGACACGAGCCACACTACTAACCCAGGAGCCACCTCCAACTGATAACTGCTCACAAGAGAAAAATTAGTTCTCTCCAATGGAGAGCACTGAGTCTCTCTTGAGATACACACTACTCTTAAGGCTAGGCCCTGTGCCCAGCAGTGAGATGCTCAACACAAAATGAACCTAATGGCATTTTTTGAGGGTTTTTTTTTTTTTGTCTCAAAATACTTTGTTATGGCTTTTCCCCCTTTACAGGTCTTTTGTGTGTATATTATGGTTTACTACTTTGTGATTTTATGTGATTTTTGTTCATATAAACATGTATGTCTCTGTTGTATATGTGGGTTTTTTTGCGCTTTTTCTTTGGCCCCTTGTTTGTTTGTTTGTTTGCGTGTTTTGTTTATTTTCTATCATTATTGTTTGTAGATGCCTATATTCTAATGAGAGAGAAAAAAAGGTGTGGAGTTGAGTAGGTGGGGAAGTGGTGAGGTTCTTAGGTGAGTTGGGGTATAGAAAAGTGTAGTCAGAATATACTGTATAAAATCTTTTTTCAACGAAACAGGAGAAATAAAGTCAATGTGACTCCCTGACTGCACTGAGTGTCCAGCGTAGATCTACATGCACTCCAGTCCTCAAGGTAAGCCTGGCAGTCACATTGACGTTACAGTTGTAAAGCCGCATTCTCAAGTGATGGGCGGCACAAGGTGTCCTTTCCTCAGAAATGTGTGGCCAGAAAACTCTAAACACAGAGGAGGAGCCTTCCTAGGATGGTTGTAACTGCCCAACATAGCAGTTCACAAAAGTTGCCAAAAGCACCCTAACTAGACTAAGGGAATATCTGCCAAGTAAGGGTACTAACATGGTGCATGTTAAATGCAGAAAGATAAATGAGATAGAAGCCACGGGTATACTCTGTCCAGTTGCAACAGGAAGGGAAATGCATTGAAAATGAGAATGGGTTGGGATGCTTTGAAGTTAGCATGTCTGAACATTCTATAGAAGTGATAGTCCAGCAAGACAGCAAAATGGGTTGGGAATCATGGCTAAGCACAGTCCTCAAAGTGACAGAGTATTTAAGTGAGATGTACCCTGTGCTGACCCACAGCCTGCTGCTCTGCTTAGTCTACCATTAAAGCCAACTCCTTAACGGTAGGTCAGCTTGGGATATAAGACTCTGTAGTTAAAGCAGAGTATCCTCTACTAGAGGACCCGTTAGTTTTTGTTCCCTGTTGCCCTATAAGCTCACAAATAAAAACTCTCCAAATGGGAGAAGGCTAAGGCAGCCACAAAAAGAAAGAAGGTTTTGTTTTATTGTTGGTCTCCAAGAATCAAGATGAAGTAGCTCGTGACGGGTTGCGGGTTCTGCAGCCATGCCTCTCCGTAGTGCGTGTGACACAGACACTGCTCAGGAGACCCAGGCCAAACTAGCCCCACCCCCAGACGGAGATGCTCCTCTGCTGGGCATCCGGGGAGGGGCTCATCTCTACTGCGCTTTTGTGACTGCTTTTCCTTTAAATACATTTAAAAATTGTTAGCATTGCCCGCGCCCTCCCTGTGCTTCCATGTTCGCTGATTGTGGCTGAAGGTTGGGAACTTGTTTACTTGCTCTGAAATGAAGTTGCTAGCCATCTAGATCTGTAACCATGAATTCAATGAAATGTTAAGAAAATTGTGGTGGAATTGATCTCTTATAAGAATTTCGAGTACATCCATGGGAGGTCACCTATAGAAATAGCATTTGTGAAGCCCATTGTACTGGTTAAGCTTGCTATCTGGAAATTAGGCTCCTAATTTTGAAAGATACAGCTTGTTTCTCAGCACACTACTTGTTTCTTTCTAATATGTGTCAGTAGTGGTCTGTTCCTTAAAGACTTGCTTTTGTTTTTCTAACTGACAGAATGAAACAGTATTGTGCGTGTGTGTGATGGGTGGCTTACAGCTAGTCCAACACAGTCTGGCTCACAGAAAGGCTACAAATCCAGTAGTTTGTTCAGTCCATGAGGCTGGATGTCTCGGGTGATCTTTAGTGAGTGTCAGAACTGCAAAGAAAGAGCTTCTAATACCAGCGAAGCGCTGTCCCAGCAGCAGGAGAGATGGCTTGCCAGCAAGAGTGAGGGTGAGCGGACAAAAGCAAAGCCTCCCTTCACTGCGGTACTGAAGGTGCAGCCCAGACTTAGACTGCGGCTTCCCACCTCAGATGATCCAGCTAAAGAAAGTCCCCTCCTTGCCCGCTAGCTGCTTAGGTTTCAGTTGACCGCTGAGGTCAGCCCACACAGCCTGGCTTTAGCTTCTGTAGTCTGAGGATAAAGCGGCAGTTTCCTTTGCCAGAGCAAGTGTACCCCTGTGTCAGGGTCGTTCATGGTGTGTTTTCACTGATTCTGCCCCAACGCTATCCCTCAGAAGATCACAGCAGGCATCCTTAGGGTGCCTGGCTGTTCTTCAGTTGTCTCAAACACCCAAATTGTCGTAAAGCTTATCTGGCTGTGCCTCTGTTTTGTTTTTTATAAAAAATAAGTGTATGCTTATCCATCTAAACATGTGATCTTTTAGCTGAGTGTGGTGGCGCATGCAACTCCAGCATCTGGGAAACAGAAGTGTGGGGTGAGTGGGGATTTCTCTGTAAATTCAAGACCAGCTTGGCCAACATAGCAAGTGCGAGGCCAGCCAGGAGTACATGGCGACACCCTGTCTCAAAAGGATTTGGATTTTGGTTTCTTTCTTTAGGAATTTTAATAGGATTCTATTGAAATTTTCCATAATTCTTATTTTGCTAAATGATGCTTAATCCAGAGCAGAGTTACACTATTTAGCAGAAAGTATCTGTCGACGGCGACAGTAGTTTCTGCTTTAGCCCCGGCTGTCTAATAACTCCTCAGATAATGCTTGAAACTCCGAGTTTTCTAAAATTTGACTTGTTGACTAAATTCCAAAGGGAGCACAGGGAACACAGTAGTCACGGCTTTATAGATCTTGTCCATCCTTTACGCTGAGAGGCAGTTTGATGACTCGGGAGAAGATTGGTTGGACTGTTCAGATAAACATTTGCTTTCAGAATGATTTCAAGGCTTTAAAAGATCGTGAATAGTTTTCACTTCAGAGATTTGAATCATGAAAAAAAATGAAGCTTCCTTTCATAACAAAGGATATCTTCTAAAACTACAACTTAAGAAACTTGTTTCAGTAATGAATTTCTGATTGAAGTTTTATTTTCTCCTAGCTGGAGCTTAGTTTATTGTTAATATTGCCATGCCACCCGCTTGGGGGGAAGGGAACACTTTGGTTCAATTTCACTTCAAGACATACTTCCTGAGTCTCCATGTCAGCAGCCACGGAGTTATTTTCCTTGGTTTAGTTGAGTAATTTGGTCACTGACTGGACACTAACGTATCACTTAGCAGCTGTGTGTTGTCCTTTCTGCAGGGAGAGAGGGGTCAGTATGAAAATTAAAATGAGGTCTTCCCCAGGAAAATCTATCCAGGACACATATCTGTGACAAGTGTTCCAACGTCTTAAAATGCAGTTTTTGTGTGGTCAGAAGAACATTAACTTATTGACCCAGAGCTGTACTGTATGTCTGAATTTACCTTCCCTTTCCTTTTAAATTTTAGGCATCAATACCTGCCCAAAGGTCACTCCACCTCGCACGACAAGCAACACAACCACAGGGGCTCAGGGAATAAATGGGAGGACACCAGCAAAACGCTCAGCTGCAAGTCCAAAGCCACAAGGTTTGTGTCCTGGGCTGTGATCGGTCAAGTTCAAGAAGTTGCAGAGTGGAATGGGACTGTGTGTGACCTGCTCAGGTAGAAACCAGCATTTGCCCGCTCGTAAAACAAGGTGCACGTTCCTGACTGTGATGCTTGGCATGGTGTCCAGTTGCTCTAAAGTCTCTTTGCTAAGTGCTTTCTGAAAGAGATACTTAAAAATGAGTGTAAAATAAAACCCAGTGGATTATGGAATTCTGGCCCCTGCTAACTGTGTTCATTGGCGTATGAAGCATGGGCTTTCAAGCAAAAGCCAGTAACTGGTGACTTACATAGCAAAACCAATTGTGAGCTTATCACCTTTAGTCCTGACCATATTTCCCTCTATAACAATAAAATGAATGTAGACGTAGAAAGTCTTAACCATGGTTTAAGCTGTTTTATGTGCACAACACAGGACAGGGCTTTGCGCCTTAGACCTGAGTTGAAAGAAGAAAAATTAGAATAAACTGAAATTAATGTAACTTTGTTTATGTAATTACCCAGATTAAAAGAAGCTTGATATTTAAAAAGCTTTTACGGCTTTGCTTTATTTTCAGAAGATGCATACCTTTACGTTGTCTTCCTGTTAGAACACTGAGAAAGCAAGTCAGTGATCTTCTAGCTACCACATGCCAAAACAGTCCTGAGATGTAGGGAGACAGCGCTGGGCCTTTTCCTCCCGCTGTTTTATAGTTCAGTGGTTAAGTCAGTATATTGTCACTCTCCATGTTAAACACTCTTTCTTGTTCATTGGCCCTCTTTCCTGGTGCTCGTGGCTAAAAGTCCAGCTCATCTTTTACTCGGAGTGACTCCTCAATACTCCCTGAGCATACGCCTTTGTCTGACCTCCCATGACAAAGTATCACCAGCTGGTAGCTTCTTAACAAGAGCAGTTCACTTCCCGCAGTTGTGGCGGCTGCGCAGCCTCCCAGTGCAGAGAGCCTGCTTTCCGGTTCGGGTAGCACAGTGAGAGAAGCTGGCCTTCTCTCTGGGACGCTGTTTAAGGAGCTTTATGCCTATCTGTATACCCTAACCCAGTGCCCTCCCCTAACAGTTATAACATGTACCAAATGCCCCTACCTTCTTACTCCACAACCTTGTGTGAGAATGAGATAGACTTGCTGAAGAAAAGCCAAATTAAAGTATCACAGTAAGGCAAGTAAGAGCTCCTGAGAAGCCTCTCCAACGGAGCACAGCATGTGGAGAGAGCAGCGCCACACCTTAGGCACAGGCAGAAGAATTAGGTCATTCAGAAAAGGCTATTGACAAAAAGGTGGAACATGTGACAGATTTGAGACGCCATGAAAAGTCTTAGATTTAAAATTATACACACAGAAGAATGAAAATACTTTCAAAAGAATCATAGACATTTTCCAAACCTAGAAAAAGAGATTGCCACTCAGGTTCAAGAAGCGTGCTAAATACTTTACCTTGTCTAACTAAGATGGGGTGGTTTTGTTTTATCTTACTCTGTTTTGCTTTGTCTGTTTGGTGGTTATCTCTTAGAAGCTTGTTCTTTTCTAATGACCGACGGGAGAGTGGATCTGGCTGGGGGAGGGGAAGGTGAAGAGGAGCTGGGGGGAGGAGCAGAAGGGGAAACTGTAATCAGGATATATTGTATAAGAAGAAAACCTATTTTCAATAAAAGGGAGGGGGAGACGCCTACAGAAAACCAAAATGGATAGGCCCAGAAAAGAGCCATATTGTAGTTAAAGCACTAAAAATACAGACTAAAGAAAAGGTACTGAGCCAGGCGTGGTGGCGCATGCCTTTAATCCCAGCACTCGGGAGGCAGAGGCGGGTGGATCGCTGTGAGTTCGAAGCCAGCCTGGTCTACAAAGTGAGTCCAGGACAGCCAAGGCTACACAGAGAAACCCTGTCTCAAAAAACCAAAAAAAAAAAAAACAAAAAAAACAAAAAAAAACCCAAGAAAAGGTACTGAAAACTGCAGGAGAGAAAGCCAGGGGGCTTATAAAGCCAGGACATTCAGAATAATGCTTGTTTATTCCATAGAAACTTTCAAAGCCAGAAGAGCCTGGAAAGATGTCTTCCTAGTTCTGAAATATTAAAACCTACACTGTAGTGTCCAGAAAAAGCACTGACATTTACAGAGACGTGAAATGACAGAAATTAATCTTTCAACGATACAGTGCTAATGTCTCAACTCAGTGACATAAACAAGGACTGCGACATTAAGTTAGAAGGCAGGGTCCATCTTTTGCTGCCTCCTGGGTCGATGCCGAGCATTCACTTGAAGTGAAAGGATTAAAGTAGATTTTCCAAGCAAATAGAACAAGCAAATACAGCTATTCTATTCTCCGACAAAATAGTCTTTGAACAAAAACTAGCCAGAAGAGAATATGTGTTAAGAGAATAATCCGCCATGGAATATTTTAATTCCAAACATATACACCAAACATAAGTGCACCCCTTTTCTTAAAACAGGCTCTACTAAATGTAAAGCCATGGACCGACCCCAGCACGGTGAGAGTGAGCCACGAGCAATGTTTTCCATTAGCTCGTCTAGACAAAAGCCAAACAGAAGCATTAAGTTAAATGACACCATAAATAAAATAGGTTGAATTGGCATCTGCCACCGGCGCGGAGAAAAACAAACCCTTAAATACTGTGTAAACTAGTACAGCCACTTTGGAAATCAGTCTGAAGGGTTGTATGAAAACCAGAGACAGTGATACCATCCTGCGCATGCGCCAGAGGACTTTCTATCCCGCTGCTCAGATACTCGCTCATTGTTGCTATGTTCGTAAGAAATGGAATCAGCCAGGCGAGGTGGCTCACGCCTTTAATCTCAGCACTCAGGAGGCAGAGGCAGGTGGATCGCTGTGAATTCGAGGCCAGCCTGGTCTACAAAGCTTGCTAACTTCCATAGTGTTGAAGGTACTAGGCAGGCTTCCATCTTACCCAGTGACGGACTCCGCATGCTGCAATACTGACCTACCAGGCAGGACGGGCCCATTGGCACAACACTGGCATGGCTGTTACAACATAACAACCTTCTAGCTGGATTTGAGGCCTTCTCCTTAAGAGGCCATTTAAGCCTGTTACTATAAACCTGGGCCGTAGGCTCTAGTTGGAGGTGCTGAAGGCACTATACATTTTCACTGAAGGCCACAGAGAAATCCGTTTCAAACTGACTTAGCATCTTCTTACTGGCTGGGTAGCTTTCATTGTGCCAGAAGTTGCAATGCAGGCTGCTGAGAAAGAGAAGGCACCAGATTTCGGGAATTCCTTGTTTTTAATAGCTGAGTAGTATTCCATAGTGTAAATGTACCACAGTTTCTTTATCCATTCTTCTACTGAGGGACACTTAGGCTGTTTCCATGTTCTGCCTATTATGAATAAGGCTGCTATGAACATGGTTTAGCAAACTTTCTTGTTGTGTGCTGGAGCATCTTCTGGGTATATTCCAAGGAGTGGAATTCCTGAAATTTGTGAACAAATGGATTGAACTAGAAATGATCATAATGAGTGAGTTAACCTAGAAGCAGAAAGAGTTAAATGGTATATACTCACTTATATCTGGACACTAGCCCAAGGGACATGTCCCATGAAAGCCTTCACTTACCAGGAAACTGGGACACAGGGGAGGACATCCTATTGGGACTCTAGATGAGAGAAGCATGGGAGAATGGCAAAGTAGAAGGGTCCAGAGGGTCCTAGAAACCTACAAGAAGAACATTATGATGGGCAGATCTGGGCCCAGGGGTCCTGCTCAAACTATTGCCCCAGCCAAGGACAATACAGGCCATAAACTTCAAACCCCTACCCAGATCTAGCCAATGGACAGGACATTCTCCACAGTTGAGTGGAGAGTGGGGTCTGACTTTCACACGTACTCTGGTGCCTCATATTTGACCACATCCCCTGGTGGCACTCAGAGGGTGGATAGCAGGCTACCAAGATGAGACTTGATAGCCTATGACCATATAGTGGGGGAGGAGGTCCCCCTCGGTCACAGACCTAGGGGAGGGGAATAGGGTGAAAGTGGGAGGGAGGGAGGAACGGGTGGGTACAAGTGAGGGGATAACAATTGAGATGTAATCTGAATACATTAATTAAAAATTTATAATATAGTAATAACCCTATGAGCATATACAGGGGGAGGAAGTCCCCCTCAGTCACAGTCATAGGGAAGGGGAATAAGGGGAAAATGGGAGGGAGGGAGGAATGGGAGGATACAAGGGAGGGGATAACCATTGAGATGTAATATGAATAAATAAATAAAATTAAATTAAAAAAAAAAGAAAGTTAAAAAAACAAGAGAGAAGACATCAGTGGTCTCACCCAGAGCCCGACCTTGCGTGCTTCATACAGTATCAGCCAGCGCGGCCATACGTGCAATGGAGGCATGAGTGTTCTGGAATAACCCGCAACCTTTTACATTTGACTTGAGGCTTGCACCACAGGATGGAATGCACGTCTGACACAGTAAAGTCTGTGCCTACAGAGGTCATAGCCCCTTGGGTGCAACTTGCTATTGTTGGTTTACTAAATGGACATGTTGGCAAATTGGCTTTTAAATCTTTATGTTTGTACCCATAGACCTGGGATGCTCTCAACCTTGGTCAGAAAAGCTTCTTTTTGCTGTGGGTAGTAGTTGGTGCAGAGAGGCATAACTGGCCAAAGTACTGAGAAGATGTGCCTGAGTGCTCAGCCCCAGGGGAACATCTGTGTTTTGTTCTCTCTTCTGAGTTTGACCTCAGGGGCTGGACTTGACCGGATATGCAGAGGGAATGGTGGAGAAAAGACAGACAGGCACGTAGAAAAGCTTGGATCAGGGGACCTGAGCTCTCTGATGGAGAAACCAAAGCCTCCCCAAAGCTCAGTGTGTTTATTATGTACAGTCGAGCAGGGAGGCAGAGGGTTGTTGCACGCGGGTGACTCAGGGAGGCAGGTTGAGATACAGGAGCGTCCTATTAATGGGCAAATTTAAGGGATAAAATTCCGTTGTCCGTTTTTAAATTTTCATTATCTGTTCATTGGCTAACATCTAGGTTGCTTCCACTTCTTTGCAATTGTGAATAGAATAATAATAAATATGCACGTGCAAATATTTCTATGTCAATGTTTTGAAGAGTCTCAAGTATGGTATAGCTGGGTAATACAGTAGATCTTCTTTTAATTATTTTAGAAACTCCATACTGATTTCGATAATGGTTGAACTAGTTTGTACTCTTGCCAGCAGTAAATAAGGAAGGATTCCTCTTTCCTCACATTTTCTTAAGGATGTTTGTAGTGGATGTAAACATGTTTTTGTTTTGATCCCAAGTTTGGGATGTGAAACAGACTTGTGTGAGGGTGTGCAGTGTTTTTCCACTGAAAACAGACGATGTTTGTCCAGTGGAAAAAGAACCGCCTCTTATGGGGGCATGGTCTTTGCTAACTGATAAACATCCTAGTACAGACTCCAAGAGATCTAGATACGAAACCAAAACAGGAGGCGGGGCTTGTTTTTGTCTTGGCTGTTCATCACTCCACTTTGAGATGCTCCTAGAGAGAACAGCTCCGGTGACCGCCTCACGGTTCCAGCTTCCGGCTGCTGCTCCGGATTCCAGCGGCTGCGGCTGCAGTCACTTTTGTTGAGTTGCTGGTTTGCTGTTTAAGGGGTCTGCTGAAGTCCTGCTGACTACGCCAGTGGAATCATTCCAAGGGACTGAGTCTAAAAAGGTCTACTTCTCCTGTTTCGTTAACCGCTTTTTTCTCCTATCGAGGGCAGGAGGGCTGGAAGGGAGGTGTAAGCACTAAAGAACCCTAAGTAAGGTAAAGCAGGTTTGAAGAAGTTCAAAGCCTGCAGGTGGTTGAACACATTTCTTAGTATTTACTTGTAATTTCTGTTGCCTGTTTGACAACTATCCTCATTTTATTAATCCATTTCTTGATAGGCAGTTTAGTTAGGCATTTGTTTATTCTTGAGGCTATTTCTTGTGTTCTGGGAATTCTTTCAGAAAGCTATTTGTCTATGCCTTTATCAGCAAGTATATCCCCAATATTTTCCTCCAGCAATTTCAGCTTTCAAATTTAGGCTTCTGATTGACTTTACATGGATCTTTTTTTTTTTTTTTTTTTTTTAAAACAAAGTGAAAGGCATGGATCAGATTTCATTCTTCTTCAAGAGAATACCTGATTTTTTTGCCAGTACTTTTTGTTGAATAGGCATTCTTTTTTTCCACTACATTTTTTTTTTTTTACACCTTTGTCCAAAATTAGGTGTCCGTAGTTGTGCGTGTTTATTTTCAGGTCTTTTGTTCTATTCCATTGGCCCACCTTTCTGTTTCTATAGAAACATTTAAAGTTTTCTGAGATTTTATTTGTTCATTATTTTATGTGCATGAGTGTTTGCCTGAATGTTTGTGTGTGTACCACATATGTACAGTGACCATGGAAGCCAGAAGATGCTATTGGGCCCCTGTGACTGAAGTTGCATACAGTTATGAGTCTTTGTGTAGGTTCTGGAAAATGAAGGGCTGTCACTGCTTTGAATCACTGGGCCATCTCTTCAGCCCTGGGCCAAATGTTGTAAGGTGTGGTTTGAGGGTGTCAAGGGTCTACTGATGGCAGAATGGTCAGAGCAGAATGCTCTACCAGTTGACGACTGAGCTACACGGTGGCAGAATTACAGGAGTTAGCCAAGCAGGCTAACATGCTGGGTGTTACAAAAACTTGAAGACCAAGATGATAGTCTATTACCACAGAGTAGAGAGAATGTAGGCTGCACAGATAAGGTTGTAGAAGTGTAACTAGTGGGCTAGAGAGATGGCTCAGAGGTTAAGGGCGCCACCTGCTCTTTCCGAGGTCCTGAGTTCAAGTCCCAGCAACCACGTGGTGGCTCACAACCATCCATAATGAGATCTAGTGCCCTCTTCTGGTGTGCAGGGGTACATGCAGGCCAAACAATGTATACATAATAAATAAATATTTAAAAAAACAAAAAAAGAAGAAGTGCAACTAGTATGAGAAAGTTCCTATGAAGTCTTATATTTTTTAAAAAAAAACCCTCCATAGTGTATGTCTTTTTAACATGTTTTTATTTAAATCTAGACAATATCACAAAGTCCTTGCTACACGATTCTGAAATTGTTTATGTCCCGGCAAGACATACTTAAGTATTCTTTTGTGAGTTTTGTTTTATTTTGTTCTTACTGTATGGATTAAGCCATTTCAAAATTCACAACCCTCTGTCTCTACCTTCTAAGTTCCAGGATGTGTGCATTGCCAGGCTTGACTACTTAAATATTCTTCTTTATTTATAAAGAATTGTAGATAGTTTGGATCTAGGGTGGCCTTTACCTGAGCATCCTGTTGCTGTGTGACGTCTAACAACAAAGCAGGGAAGGACTGTAGTTACATACTAAACTTAATGCAAAACCAAACCCAGAAATGAATTTTCTCATTTTAAAAGTGAAATTAATGTCATATTTTTATCTTTAGAACTAACATATCACCTAAAGTACATAGACATAAATGAATTAGTAAAAGAAGAAACTGTAGTGTTATGGGTCTCCGTTTTTCATGGTCTCTAATACCAATCATGCTGGCAAGTTTTTATGTTGACGTGATACAAGGTATGGTTATCTGAGGAAAAAAGAATCTTAACTGAGAAAATGCCTCTACAGTATTAGCCTGAGGTCAAGTCTGTAGGACATTCTCTTCACTGATGGTGACAGGGAGGGCACAGCTCCTTTCGGACAGCGCCGTGCCTGTCTGGTGCTCCTAGGTGCTGTGACAAAGCAGCAAACAAGCCAAGAGGAACAAGTGAGTAAGCGGCTCGAGCTCCAGGCTCCTGGTGAGCGCCCACCTTGGCTTCCCTCTTTGATGGATTGTAAGCTGAGAGATGAAATAACCCCCCTCTTCCACAAGTTGTTGGGGTTGTTTTTGTTTTTGTTTGTTTGTTTTTGTTTGCCATGATGTTTCATCAGAGTGATAGAAACCCTAAGACACCAATAGTATGTCAAAAACTGTGGTCATAGGCTCCTGCCTACACTTTATGACAGACTTTCTCTGGTATTATAAAATCATAGTTTCTTAGCTCTAGATTCTAAGATTCTTTTTCATTGTATTATAGATTCTTTTGTTTTTGTTTTTGCTTTTGTTTTTGTTTTGGAGAAAGAGACTATGTAGACAAGACTGGATTCAAACTTAGAGAGATCTACTGCCTCTGTCTCTCATTCTGAGATTATAGGTGTGCGTCACCACAACAGTATACTATTCGTTCTTAATCTTTGGATATTGATGTGTAAGAAAGGAAGATTACTTAATGCTAGTCTCTAGCTCATCCTATACATATAGGGGATTGAATGCCTCTTCTCTGTGATTTCAAAGTCTGTGTTGGACCTAAAAGTCGCCTCAGGACGTTGGGAGTAGCTGAGAGGGCTGAGGGTGGTATCACGTGTGTCTGGCAGCTGGCATCCTCTCCTCTCTCCAGGGAAACACCAACAGATGTTGGCAATTCGGAGTCTGCAACCAGCGCGCCAGATTGCTGGCTCTGCAGACATCTCGCTCCTGGTATTCAGACTCCACTGGTCTCTCCCATCTTGGGATGGAACCCTGTCTGTTCCTACTGTCCATCTGGTCCCCTACCTGGGGATGGGCGGAACCATTGGCCGGAGGCTGGGCCCCTGTCCCTGGTATCCACAAGCTGTCCAGGGAAGATGGGAGGAGTCTAGGGTTGGGATGCTGGGGCCATGCTTTCCTGGAACCTGGGAGTCTTCAGGTGCTGGGAGCCAAGGACCCTGTGTGTCTCCTGGACCTGGGAGCCATCCACTGAAGGCGGGTGGTGGGGGGCTGGGAGGAAGGGCTGGAACTAGCAACTCGAGCTTCCAGGATGCCTTTTTTTCGTCTGGGAAACAATGTTGGCGTTTTGGAGTCAGAGCCAGATCGCTCACCTTATCCAGAGCCTCTTATCTTCTGCTGCTCAGATACCCCACGCCCAGTGCGCCTCCAGTAGGCTTCCTACACAGATGTAGCTGGTGTCAGCACAGGCTTCTTGTGGGTCTCCTACCTAGTAAGATAAGGAACTGTCTGTAGCATGGACTCTGTTGCCTGCTTTTTGATCACTTCCTCCTGTCAGGGCTGTGGCCAGTCTACAGGGGAAGAAGACAAGCTTAGTCATAACGAGACTTGATGAGCTATGTTGTGTGAGTAGGGGGCCCCCCTTTTCTGAGGAATAGGGGAGGAGAGGAAAGGAGGGTGGGAGGGATGGGGCTACAATCGTGATGTAAAGCAAATAAATAAAGTAATTAATTAAAAAAGACTTAAACTGACATAGACGTAAACTGATGTTCAGGAGAAAAGCATACATTCTAATTTTATTTTTATATGTGACCCAGACTCACAGGAATAAGGGTCCTGAATGTCCTGGTGTTGAGCAGAAGGTCTTTCAGCTGGTGACTTATTATAAGAACGCTTATTAAGAAGTGCAGGGCCATGTATGCTATTTGCGCAGAGGACAGGCCATGGTCAGCAAAGAGCTAAATCAGCCAGTGTGGGCAGAGAATACAGGATAGCTCGGACACGGCTGCCTTGGGACTGATAACTACAGCCCTAGAGAGCTAGAGAGAGAAAGCTCGTTTCCCAGGAACCAAACCATAGCTCCTTGAAGGCCCTGGCCCTAGCCCCAGCCCAGACTTACCAGGAAGGGTCACAGAACTAGTGCTCCTTTTGTCTTTTCACCGAGGCCTCTGGGTGGCAGCCTTGAGTCAGTCTGGCTTCCAGCAATATGTGTATTAGAACTACCACAAGAGCAAGGGACCTCAAAAAGCTATTTGCTGTGAGCTTTTATATGCTAAAGTAGATAGAGAGATGAATTATGTAGACATAAGAACACCAGAGGGATTTTTTATAGGATTTTGGGGGAAAACTAGAAAGAGGAAGATTAGTTTAGCAAAGCTTGTTAACATAGACTTTTCTCAGCCTTAGCCTCCCAGTAATGAGGATAAGAATGTTACTCTTCTCCTGTATGAGGACATCCCCGCAGGGGAAGGGACAAGGTCAAAATATTCTCTAATGCCTTTTCTCAAAATAGTCCTTACAACAAAGTGGGCATTCTTTGGCAAGAATATTCTACTTCGTGTTCTACCAGAGACACATCATACCAGATCACTGCTATTATAATAATAATTTTGAAATAAAAAGATAGTAAATATTTCCCATTAAAAATGTTTTATGTAATATACTTTATCATTTCCTTCCCTGAACTCCTCCTGTATCTTTGCCATCTCCTGCCCATCCAATTTCATGTTCTTTCTCTTATAACCAAAACAAAAGTCAAAACAAAAAACAAAAAAACTCACTAAGACAAAAAATAAAAATAAAACAAAAAGATCACAGAAAGAGAGGGGGGCTAGGGAGGGAGGAAAGAAACAAAAACGACAAAAACAACAACAACAAATCCATTTTGTGTTGGACAGCTATTCCTGGATATAGGGCCTGTTCTTGGGTGTGGTTGATATACCTAGTGTCACTCCATTGTGGAAAATGGATTTTTTTCTTTCCCAGCAAGTAACAATTGCAGATACCTTCCTGATTAAGAGAAGGGCTTTGTGTTCACTTCCTCTTCTCCCTGCTGAGGTTGTCCTGTTTGCATGTAGATCCTTGTGTGAGAGTTCTTATGTGCATCAGCTCTGCTGTGTCTGGAAGCTGCTGTTTCCTTGGAGTCATCTGCCACCTGTTTCAAAAACTTTTCGCCTTCTCTTCTGCATGCATCCCTGAGCCTTAAAGGAAGGGGTTTGATAAAGATGTTCCATTTAAGGCTGAGTGTTCTAAAGACTCACTGTGTGGATAGTGTCTACGTGTGTGTGTGTGTGTGTGTGTGTGTGGGTGTGGGTGTGTGGGTGTTAATTACTCGAAGAAGAAACTTCTCTAATGATGGCTGAGAGGGACACTGATCTATGAGGCTATAGCAATGTCATTAAGAGTCATTTTATTGCTATGTTTTATTTTATTACTATGTTCCTTTATCATGAACTATCTAGTTTCAGGTTTTTAAAATATATTTTACTAATTTATTCACATTACATCTCAATTGTTATCCCATCCCTGGTATCCTCCCATTCCTCCCTCCCTCCCATTTTCCCCTTACTCCCCTCCCCTATGACTGTGACTGAGGGTTTTTGGACATGTTAACCGTTTCAGGTATGGGTTCCATCTGATGAAACAGGCCTGAAATCCAATCAAAACATGATTGGGAAAAGAGGAAAAGCATTATCATAATATAGTATATGAAAATTTTTTGTTTCATTTTGAAAAAGTTGGCTGGTTACTCCCATATTTGTCCTACTATAGCTGGAGTGTATCTTACCGGTAGGTGACTGCTGTAGTTCACAGGGTTTGTAGCTGCATGCACCCAATGATTACTTGTCCTCTCCAGTAACATGCGAAGTACCTTTGAGCACCATGGCACTAGTCAGTAGAGAAGCTTCTGGTTGGGCAACACCTCAAATCTCCATGTTGGATGATATGAGTAAGTTGTGTCTTCAGCAATATGGCCTTGGCATCAGTCTATGAAGAATAACCAACAGGCAATGTCCTTGAAAATACCCTGTGATGTTTGTTTGTCTCATTCGGATGGTTGTTTTTAGCTCCATCCGCTTACCATTGAGAATTGTGTGGTAAGTGAATCACATTTGATTATGTAAATGTACCACACTTTTACTATCCGACCATCAGTTGATGAATAGACAAGCAGTTTCCAGTTTCTGGCTGTTGGTAAAAGAGCAGCAGCGCATGGATGAGCAAGTGTCCCTGCAGTAGGATGGAGAGCCCTTTGGGTATGTGTCCAAGACTGGTGTAACTGGATGCTAGGGCAGTTCCCACGGTGCCAGAGCAGTCTGCACTCCCACCGTCACCTTTGCCTGTACCCTCATCATCATGTGCTGTCATCTGGTTTATTGATCTTGGCCACTCTCACTGGTGTAACATGAAATCTAAGAGTAGTTTTAATTTCCATTTCTCCAGTGGCCTAGGATGTTGAACTTTTTTTACAAGTATTTCTCAGTCATTTCTACTTCATCTTTTGAGAATACTCATCATGGACTCTCTGGCTTTCAGAATCTCTTCCAGAAATTCAGGTGTTACACAGACGGTCCTGCTACATTAAAGCTCCTGTTATGTTAATGCCAGCTCTCTACTCCAGAGTGTGTCCTTCCTAGTGGATATTGCACCATTCCCCTGAATATATCTTTGAAAACATTGTCTTTAAAGGAAACATGCCAATATTTTTATTCAGATCTCCTTATGTTCAAAGAGAATTAGTCGGATTAATTGTTCCATTTACAAAGCTCATCACGACACATTTGTGTTCCCTAAAAGAAATTGATTAGTGCCCCTACTCAGATCTAGCCAATGGAAAGCACATTCTCCACAGTTGTGTGGAGAGTGGGGACTAACTCTGACATGAACTCTGGTGCCCCATATTTGACCACTTCCCTTTGGTGGGGAGGCCTGGTGGCACTCAGAGAAAAGATAAGCAGGCTACCAAGATGAGACTTGAGAGCCTGTGACCACTGGTGGGGGAGGAGCTCTCCTTCTGTCACAGACCTATGGGAGGGGAATAGAGTGACAGAGGGAGGGAGGAACAGGAGGATACAAGTGAGGGGATAACAATTTAGATGTAATCTGAATAAATCAATTAAATAAATGAATGAAAAATCATGAAATCTTGGCATATTATGTCTTTATGTATAGCTTTCTGAGGAATTCTGTAAATGTTAGTATTTCATGAAAAAATGCTTTTTGTTATGTAAGATACTACAAGGAAAACAGCAACAACAAATAAAGAAATAAAAAGTTTAAGAATAGAAAACTGTTATTATGTTATATTGCCATTGTTTTGCTGTTCTCTGTGTGGTGGTGGTGGTGGTGTTGAACTTTGTAGCACTGCATCATTCTCTTATGAGAAAGTCTGCATTGTAAAACACAATATCTTGCTAGTACCTGGTTTCTAATTTATCTCCTTTTCTCTGTTTGGAAAAATAAGTACTCTGCAGTCTGTCTCATAGTTTAGAATGCTGTAGCCTTATATAGATTTCCAGGTCTCTCTCTCTCTCTCTCTCTCTCTCTCTCTCTCTCTCTCTCTCTCT
>OU015745.1:71456382-71472619 GCA_907169655.1 Acomys percivali | reverse complement strand
TTACAGCAGTGTTGGCAGGTGTAGGTGTTACTACAGCAGCAGTGTTGCCAGGTGCACGCGTTACAGCAGCAGTGTTGCCAGGTGTAGGCAATACAGCAGCAGTGTTGCCAGGTGCAGGTGTTACAGCAGTGTTGGCAGGTGCAGGTGTTACAGCAGTGTTGGCAGGTGCAGGTGTTACAGTAGCAGTGTTGCCAGGTGCACACGTTACAGCAGCTGCAGTTCAGGTCTGATTGATCACCCAGGTCTACTTTGCCTTGCTGCTCCTGAAACATTCTGATTGAGCTTTCTGCTTAAGAAAAATGTCCAAGCTTCCTCTTCTTATATGCAAATATCTGTCTGATTTTTTTTTTAGGAGACTAATGAGCAGAAACTTTACAAAATAGCCAGCGAACTCCTGCTTACAGAAAGAGCTTATGTCAGCCGGCTCAACCTCTTAGATCAGGTAACATTTGTGGTTATCCGTCATTCTACCCCAGGTGCTTAAGCATTTCAGGAACTGCAGTCCAGTCCTGACTGGCTTGAGTAGTGAAAGGTACTTGCTTTAAGAGAATGCTCACAACTTCATTGATAAGTTTGCTGAATATAAGACATTTGCAGCTTATAAGAGTGTAGGTTTCTATAGATAAGTCACAGACTGGCTGTGTTCCATTATGTCAGAGATTGTTCTTCGCTATTGACCATTAATTGTGCTCTTGGAAGGCCATGTTAACCACTACAATCTAAACAGGCTATCGGCGGTTACTCTAGTGTCTCTGTCTTATTTGATATGTCACACGGCATCGTGCCGTGGGGCTTTGAGAGCTCACTGCTCAACAACCCTGTTGTTCTTTCTGTTCACTCATTGTCCAGACATTAAGCACCTGTTCTACTATGGGGACTAAGTTGCTTATCCACCCCCTTTTCAAGATACATAGAGTCTTTGGTGCAAGCATGGGCGATATCAGCAGACCGCCACACCATAGTTACCTTTCTGTTGCTGTGGTTCAAGCCCTGACAAACGCAGCTTAAAGAGGGAAGGATTCATTTTGACTCACAGCTCAAGACCATCATGGCTGGTCACATTGTATTCACAGTGAGTGCTACTGTCTACGTGGGCAGGCTTTCCCATCAGTCAGTGCAGTTAAGATAGTTGCCACAGCCACGCCCAGAGGCCCATGCGATTCCCTGACTCCTCAAGTTGACAATCAACACTAACCTTTATTCACAGTGAGAGCAATTTACAATTGCTATTAACATCATTCAAAACATAGTAAGTGAAAGGTATCACACTGTACACAGTAAAAGATCTCTTCACATCCTGTAATTATTGTAATAGATGGGAAGGAGAAATCCCTCCTCAACAGTTGGAAATTCTCTGGCATAGAAAAGTTCTGTTAGGACATTCTCCACAGTTGAGTGGAGCATGGGGTATGACTTTCATATGAACTCTGGTGCCTCATATTTGACCAAGTCCCCTGGATGGGGAGGACTGGTGGCACTCAGAGGAAGGATAGCAGGCTACCAAGAAGAGACTTGATACCCTATGAGCATATACAGGGGGAGGAAATCCCCCTCAGTCACAGTCATAGGGGAGGGGAGTAAGGGGAAAATGGGAGGGAGAGAAGAATTGGAGGATACAAGGGATGGGATAACCATTGAGATGTAACAAGAATAAATTAATTTAAAAAAAAGAGAAAGAAAAGTTCTGTTAACTACATACCTTAACATCTTGTAGGGAAAAGGTACATACATGCCATATAGGTAAGGACCTAGTTTCAAATATAAACAAACCTTCCTAAATCTCATTTAGAATTTTTCAAAATCAAACATACAGTTACTCCTACATTTCAAGGATTCGTTGCTTTCTTAAGCCATAAGCATCCCCATATGTTCACAAGGCACTGATTGCAGTGCAGGCCAGCACAGTGGAAACCAGTCAGCCCACAAAACTAAAGTGACATTTGCTTTATTCTTTTATTCAGGTATTTTATTGCAAACTATTAGAAGAAGCAAACCGAGGCTCATTTCCTGCAGAGATGGTGAATAAAATCTTTTCTAACATTTCATCAATAAATGCCTTCCATAGTAAATTCCTATTACCAGAGCTGGAAAGGCGAATGCAAGAATGGTAAGATGGAGAAAGAGGGCGCCTGTGCCTACGACATGCCGTCACGGGGCTGCTTCTTAACGTTTAGAGTAGACAGATATGCCGCACACTGCTGCCATTAGTATAGGTCCAAAGTGTCACATAGAAACTGTTGGGAGACACTGGGCAACATCTTCAGCTTTGCTGAATAGGCTTTCATTCCTGGGCTCTCAGTGATGCTGTGAGTGGTGAGGACAGGATTCTCGCATGATGGTGATCAGTGACTGGGGATCCCGTAGACTCTTTTTTGAAACTCCTAAGCTCCTTTTGAAAGGTGTTGATTGCGAGCGTTAAGGCAGAGTGGTTCTAATAGAGTGGATGGCCCAGACTGACCTGCAGCTTTCTTCATTCTATAAGAAACCCTAATGACGTTTCTTATATTTCATACAGGGAAACGACCCCCAGAATTGGAGATATCCTGCAAAAGTTGGCGCCATTCCTCAAGATGTATGGGGAATATGTGAAGGGATTTGATAATGCGGTGGAGCTGGTTAAAACTATGACAGAGCGTGTTCCCCAGTTCAAGTCGGTGACAGAAGAGATCCAGGTAGTAGGACACTTTTCCTCCTGCTCACAAGTTAATTTTTTCTGACAAGTTATGTGCTTCAAGATCTGAAATTGAGATGTATTTTTTTTCTGAGAGACTTAACCAAAATCTATTCAATTCTAAATTCTGCAAAGATGTTATCTCCAGAGTTAAAGCAGTTAGTGATTGAGCACGGGCCACATAGTATGTGGAAGAAAATGCTCAGTGTGCATTGCTTTTAAATTTTTTATTGGTAATTTTTTAAATTAAAATATACTTACAGCATTTCCCCCCCTCCTGGGACCCCCATTCCGCTGTATCTCTCTTTGCTCCCTCTCATATCCATTGCCACGTCTCTAGCTGTCATTTTACATATATATGAATACATATGTATGTATGTGTGGGTGTGTGTATGTATGTAAACACACACACATACACAACCTGCTGAGTCCACTAGTGTTATTGTCTATATATGTTTTTAAGGCTGGTATTGAAAAATCAAGTATGGGCTCACCCCTGGGAAGACCAATTCTCCTCCTCTCAGCAGCCATTGGTTACCTAGAAGTGAGCTCCATGACGTCTCATGCTTCTGCTTTAGCGTATCGGTTGGTGCTGCCATTGTTCAAGTCTCGTTTAGGCAAGCTCTTGGTTACCTCCAAGATCTGAGTGCCTCTGTGACACCTGTGGGGACACCTACCATGCTGCTCGTCATGTCTGTGATTCATAGGTGTCACACCTGGGTGGGATGATTGAGTGCCACTCCATCCCAACCAATTTGCATAACATCTCAAGTACCATGAAAGCTAGCCCACAGTGGGGAGGCCCTGAGTGCCCCCCTGAGTCCCGGTGTCCGAGCTGTGCAGTGCCTTCAGCAATAAGGACCGCCCTCAAGTTCTAGAAGGCAAGCAAAAGCAGCAACAGCAGACCGTAAGGCTGGAGCGTCTCTCGCAGTCACCCAACCAACAACTTGAAAGGAGATTTCTTATGCCTGACACTGGAGACTGTTTAAAATAGCATACGACTCTTGTGGGGAGCATTATTGCTCCAAGGGTCATAACTTCCTTAAAACTATATGCATATGTGTGTACATACATGTATATTACATGTAGTTTGAGGGAAATGTAGAATGATATAATTCCTTATGAGTTTTTGAAACGTCCTTAGTGTTACTAATCTCCCTTTAATTATATCTTCTCCCTTTAAGTTGGTACTTTTCCACTCTCCAGCTAAAGCCCCTCTTTCCCATTTGTCGTCACATCCTCTCTGCCCTGCTGCTTGCCTCTGCAGCACTCCTCTCCCAGCCCCACGGTCCCTTTGTACCTTCCTGATTTCTTCACTTCAGGCTATGTGCCCACATCCGAGGGTCTGGAGCCAGGAACCACAAATGAAGGAACATGTGGCTCTTCCAAGCCTGGGTTACATCACCGAGTATAATATTTTTCTACTTCCATCCACATACCTACAAATTTTCTTTTCCTTTACAGAAGATTGGAATTCCGTTGTGTATATGTACCACATGCTCATTATCCATCCATCAGCTGACCAACATTTCAATTGTTCCATTTCCCAGCTCGTGTGTCTACAGCTGGGCAAGCATGCATGGAGTAGCATGCTGAGTCTTTTAGGGCATATGCCAATGCTGGGTCACATGGTAGATTTACTTTTTAAGTTTTTGAGCGCTCTCCCCATTGATTTCCAGTGTGGCTGCAGCACTGCACAATCCCACCAACAGGGAGGGAGGGTGCCTATTTCTTTGCTTTTTCTCCAGCATTTGTGGACCATTATTTTGTTGATATGAGACATTCTGCCTGTTGTTCCCACGATTGCTAGGGAGGATGTGTTTCTCGGCTGTCTCTGTTCCTTCTTTTGAGAATGCTGTTCAAATCCCAGGTCCACTATTGAATGAGCCAGTTGGTTTTTGTTGTTATTGTTGTTGTTGTTGTTGTTGTTGTTAAAGTTCTTTATATAATCTGAATATTAATCCTCTATTAGATGTATACTTAGCAAAGAGTATCCACTACTCTGCTGGCTTCCTTGTCACTGTATAGATAGATTCCTTAGCTATACAAAAACTTTTTAATTTTATGAAGGTCTAACTTGTCAGTTGTTTGCCTTAATCCATGATAACAAAAATAGAAAAAAAATCCCCAAAAGATACTTATAAATGAATTTAGGCATATACCAAAAAGAGCATTACTGTGATCAAATTAATTTTATCCTATTTATACAAGAATAGTTCAACATACACCAATAAAGTTAGTAATCTGTAAAAATGGACTTAAAGACAAAAATCACATGATCATTTAAGAGATATAGAAAAGGCCTTTGTAAGATTCAACATATTTTCATGATAAAGGCCCTACATGAGTAGGACTGGAGGGGACAGATCACAGCATAATAAAAACTATATATGATAAACTCACAGCCAACATGTTCCTAAATTGAGAGAAACCTGAAGCAATCCCATGAAAATTAGGGACAAGACAGGGCTCTCCATTTTCCCCATTCCTTTTCAGTGTTTTTCTCAAAACATTGGCTGAAACAATAAGACAAGAAAAGGAAACTGAAGAGCTCCAAATAGGGCCAGGGCGTGGTGGCGCACACCTTTAATCCCAGCACTCCTGAGGCAGAAGCAGGTGGATCACTGTGAGTTCGAGGCCAGCCTGGTCTACAAAGTGAGTCCAGGACAGCCAAGGCTACACAGAGAAACGCTGTCTCAAAAAACAAAAAACAAAAACAAAAACTTCCAGATACGAAAAGAAGAAATCAGGTTGCCCCTATGTACAGATGACTTGCTATTATTATTTATGTAAGAGATCATGAAATTCCACAAGAAAACATATAGAATAAATCAAAAATCTCAAGAAACCAGTAGGATACATAATCAACTTACAAATATTAATAGCCTTTCCATACAACAACAAATATAGTAAGAAGGTAATCACGGGCATGCTACCCTTCACAATTCCCTCAAATAAAACTGAAAGAGAGGAAAGACCTCCACAGTGAAAACATCAAATCTCTGAATAAAGAAATTTAGAAACACAGTAGATAACAGAAAGACTTTCCATGCTTATGGGAGGTAGAATTGATATTTTGAAAATTACCATTCTTCCAAAAGCAATTTTCAGATTCAGTACAACCCCCCACAATGTTTTTCAAAAAAAAATGCAAGTTTAATTCTAAAATTCATATGGAGCCACAAAAGATTCCATATAGCTGAAGTAATCCTGAACAAAAAGAACAATTCAGGAGGAACTACCATTCCATATTACAAGATCTATTACAGAGCTAGAGTAATAAAAAAAAATATGGTACTGGCAAAAAACAGACATATAGACCAAGTGAACAAAATATAAGACCTGAAAATGAATACTCATATTTATAACAATCTGATATTTGACAAAGATTTTTTTTAAAAAGGACACTGGAGGAAATATAGCATCTTCAACAAATGGTACTGGGGAAATTGTATGTCTGCATGTACAAGAATGAAATTAGAATCCTATTACCCTGCATGAAAATCATCAACTCCAAATGATGCTGAGACTCTAGAAGAGACATGGACATGACCCTAGAAGGTGTAGGAAAGGATGCCCTGAGCAGGACCCTCTTTGCTTTGGAGACTAGTAAAGACTGGCCTTTTAGAGCCTGCCTTAGTCACTTCTATTGTAAAGAGACGCCATGGCCAAGGCAACCCCCACTTTTTGTTTGTTATTTGTTTGTTTGTTTGGGGTTTTTTTGAGACAGGATTTCTCTGTGTAGCCTTGGCTGTCCTGGACTCACTTTGTAGACCAGGCTGGCCTTGAACTCACAGTGATCCTTCTGCCTCTGCTTTCCCTAGTGCTGGGATTGCAGGCACATCCCACTGCACCCAAAGACCAAGTCAACTCTTATGGGAGGAAGCATTTAATTCAAGGCTTGCTTACAGTCTTAGAAGCTTAGTGTATTATTATCATGGAAGGGATCATGGCAACAGGCATGGCACTGCAGCAGTTGCTAAGAGCTACATCCTGATCTGCAGGCAGAGAGAATGAAAAAGAGGCAGAGAGCAAGATAGCCTGGCATTTTCTTTTAAAACCTCAAAGCCCACCCTCATTAACACGTTTCTTCCTACAAGGCCACACCCCTAATCCTTCTAATCATTTCACACAGTTCCACTCTCTGGTGACTAAAACATTCAAGTACACGAGCCTATGGAGGCCTCTCTCATTCAGACCATCAGATATTACTCCCTGGCCCCCATAGACTTGTAGCCACATCATAACGCAGAAATGCATTCCGCTCAACTTCAAAAGTCCCCATAGTCTGTCACAGTCTCACCCTGTTTAAAAGTCCAAAGTCTCTTCTGAGATTCATGGCAGCCTCCTAACTGTATCCCACTGTAAAAATCAAAATCAAAAACTAGATCTCAGATTTCCAACATACAATGGCACAGAATATACATTATCATTCCAACAAGGAGGAAAGGGCACAGTGAGGGAACATTGGCCAGAGCAAGACTAAAACCCAGCAGGGCGCACTCCAAAATCTGTATCAAAAGCCCATGACAAGCTTAGTGTCTCTCTCTCCCTCTCTGCTGCAGATCAGGGTGTAGCTCTCAACTCCTTCCCCAGCACCATGCCTGCCATGCCTGCTGTTATATTCCCCACCATGATGATAATGGACTGTCCTCTGAAACTGTAAGCAAGCCCCAACTAAATGCTTTCTTCCATTAGAGTTACCTTGGTCATGGTGTTTTTTATAGCAATAGAACTAAGACTTAAGTCTATATAAATTTATTACACGTGGTAGGCTTGCCCATGTAATTCTAGCACTTTGGAGACTGGGGAAGCAGAATGGCAAATTTGAAGCCGGTCTTGGCTACTTAGTATGATGGCATCTCAAGAAAATACCTAGATGTTTGCAAAGTGAGTTTCCAGTTTCTTCTATTTCCCCTTCTTTTAGTGGTTGAAATTTAAATGGGATTGGCTACATTCCATTGAAACCTGATTTTTTAAAGAAAATCATTTTGTATCTGCAATAAGGTTTGCCTCTGTTTTACCAAGCCTATATAATACATTTCAATAATTCCATAATCATTTCTGTTAATTCTGCAGTGTGTACTCAGACTTGTAGATAGCTAACTCTTTGAAGGCATGAAATAGAATTTATGCATCACATAATATTCTTGTGGCTGGAATTCTATGACTCTTTACTTCTGCCCTTCATGTTATATAAGTAGATCCTATGGCATCGTTTTGATTCCTTTTATTTTTAAATAATTTTTTAAACTTTTTAAATTGATTGGTCTTGGGAAAATAACATGCCTCCATTTATTATAGCTAGCTTCAGATTATGCTAACATCAATCAATAAAATCCTTGATTTCTGTATAGCTTTCTTCCCTACTCTGTGCTTTATTCTATTACTGTCACGTATATTCTTCTTAGTGAGCCTTTCCACTGCTGCGATAAAACACCATAGCCATAAGCAACTGGGGGTGGAAAGGGATTATTTCATCTTACAACTCTCAGGTGACACCCCATTGCTGAGGGACATCAGGGCAAAAACTGAAGGAAGGAGGAACAGGAAGGCAGGAACCATGGAGGGATACTGGTTAATCATGGGTCATCAGGATGCTGTGTTCTCCATGTGACATTAGGGCTGCTTTCTTATACATCTCAGGACCAACTGCCTAGGGCAGGGCCATCCCCAGTGCGCCAAGCCCTCTAGCCCCTCCCACATTGGTCCTTAATCAAGAAAATACCCGGCAGACTTGCCGACTGGCTGATCTGGTGGAGCCATTTTCTTATTTGTGGTTCCCTCTTCCCAGCTAACTCTAAATGTGTGTCAAGATGGCCAAAAAGACAACCAGCGCAATATTTTAAAACACAACTTTATGTGTTTTAAACTCTAGAGCCAGTAAACATTTTCTCCCATTTTGTAGGCTGCCTTTTCAACTGAATGGTGATGTCTTTTGCTGTGCAGAAGTCTTTTAGTTTCATAAGATTACATTTATTTATTAATTATTGATCTTAATGTCTATGCTGTCCAGGTCCTGTTCAGAAAGTTCTTTGCTGTGATAAATAGTTCAAGCATAACCATTATTTTCTCCTCTATCAATTCGGGCTTCCAGATGTAATGCTGATAGTAGAGTAGCTATACCTGCTTGTTTCTTAATTCTGTTTGCTGGGAATATGGCTTTCCATCCTTCCAGCCTAAGGTTGTGTCAGTGAGCTATGCTTCCAGGAAGTAACAGAAAGATGAACCCTATTTTCTGGTCCAATCTGCTAATCTAGGTCTTTTTATTTAGAAAGCTGGACCATTACTATGCAGAGTTATTGTTGAATAATGTACATTAATTCCTTTTGTTTTGTTTACTTTGTGGTGTGTTTGCCGCTCTCTTTTGATTACTTGACCTGGCACTGTTTGTTTCCTTGGGTATGTTCATACTTCCCTTAAGACTGATATAATATTCCTTCTAGTAGCCTCTGTATTAAGGTCTTTCTAGTAGTCATGAATTTTTTTAATCTGTTTTATCATGGCAAGCTTTTATTTAGTCTTTAATTTTAATAACCTAGATTGACAGTTATGGTCTTTCAGGACTTGGATTCCACCTTTCCAGATATATTCTAGATTTAGATGTTTCTGTCATTACAATCAGGTTTTATTTTAATAGGCATGCCCTTGTAAATGACTATCTTCCTCTCTTTCACTTTTCAGTACCTTCTCTTTATTCAGTGTTTTCAGTATTTGTGGGAACTTGAATGGAAAGCATCTCCCATAGTTTAATGTATCTCAACATTTGGGAGGTTTAGGTGGTATAGCCTTACTGGAGGAAACACATCACAGCAGGAGGAGATTCATGCTACTTCCCGGTAGCTCTCTCTGCTTCTTTCTTCTTGGCCACCATGCCTCCTTGTTGTGATGGAGTCTTAACCCTATGCAGTCATAAGCCAAAATAAGCTATTAAGAGTTTTCATTTTCATTAGCATTTCAGTTTTGTTTTTCTTTATAAATATGCAAGCTGTTTTTCTGTCTTGGGTTTACTTAATGGAAATGCTTTCAGCTTTTCTCCATTTAGTAAGATGTTGGTTGTATTGGTGAGAGTAGAGTGTTGAAATCAACTACTGTCTCTGTTATGTCTGTCTGTGGTTGTAATATAATCTTTGTCTTTTTCCAGTTGTTTGACCATAGTTGTAATCGTACTTTTGAATTCTTTGAGAGTTCATTCATATCATTTCAACAGGAGTCATTATGAAATTTTTTAAAAGATTTATTATTTATACAGTAGTCTGCCGGCAACTGCCCTCCACAAGAAGGCACTGGATCTCAGTATAAATGGTTGTGAGCCACCATGTGGTTGCTGGGAATTGAACTCAGGACCTTTGGAAGAGCAGGCAGTGCTCTTAACCTCTGAGCCACCTCTCCAGCATCATGAAATTTATATTTGGGGAAGGAGACATTTTTTTGGTCTTTTTGAGTGTGTGTGTATGTGTGTTGTTGTTGTTGTTGTTTATACATTAAGATTTGTGAATCTAAGCCAGGCATGCCTGTAATCCCAGCACTCAGGAAGGCAGAGGCAGGTGGATCACTGTGAGTTTGAGGCCAGGTTGGTCTACAAAGCAAGTCCAGGACAGCCAGGACTACACAGAGAAACCCTGTCTTGGGGGGGAAGGGTTGTTAATCTAGAGTTAGTTTTTTGGTTGAGTTTTTTCTTTCTTTTTGTTCAAATCACCTTTCTTCTTTCATTGGGGGATATTTATAATGTTTAAGTGGAGGCAAAATTATGGAAAGATTGGGGTGTCAGTTGCTTTATTTGTCTAGCAATTGGACTACACCTCGATCCCCGCACTGCCCCTGGCACCTTTGGTAGGAAGGAGTTTGTAAGAAGTCCTGCTGGCAATACAGACTGGGCCTGGGCCTCAAGACTGCATAGGGCACCTGGAGGTTCCAGGCATGCAGCTTTCACAGCTCTGGGAAGCCATGAAAGGGACAGTAGCCTGGATCTTCCAGCCACATAGTGCTGGCTACAGAGTCCCTTGTGAGAGAAGGCTGAGAGCTTGTGAGACCCAAAGGGGGAAAGAGATGGGCCAGGAGGAGAGGAAAGTCTCTGGTAAGCAGCCATGGGCCTAACAGCATGCAGGGGGTCTGCGAGCTTGCGTGCACATAGCCTGCCTGTGTTTCTAAGGCAAGTGTCCAAGCCAAAGTGTCCTGGTGGGGAGGGTTCTGGGTTCTGGTGAGTCCCATAGGGTGACAGAAAGGAAGGGAAGAGGTCACTGTCTGTGGCAAAAAGCCTTGGAGTAACCAGGATGAAAGGTCACTTTAGGGAAGCTCAGAATCTCCATGTCATATGGGCAGCAACATGTAGTGTTTTAAAATGCATATTCTCTGGCTTCTTCCCCCAACATTGTGATTTCATAAACTGACTGGGACTCAGAAACCTGCATTTTTTCAAAGCACCCCAGAAGTCTAATGCAGCTATGTACTTGGTAGAAAAATACTGCCACTGGTGAAAGTTCCTTATTACATCAAGGTGTTAGATTGGTTAACCTAATGATTAAGTGTTCTTTTAAACACCTTGATTACAAGCCAGGTGTGGTGGCACATGCCTTTAATACCAGCACTCGGGAGGCAGAGGCAGGCAGATTTCTGTGAGTTCGAGGCCAGCCTGGTCTACAAAGTGAGTCCAGGGCAGCCAAGGTTACACAGAAAAACCCTGTCTTGAAAAACAAAACAAAACAAAAAAACCTTGATTACAGGGTTATCGAGATGGCTCAGTGAGTAAAGACACTTGCCACCAAGCCTGATGACCTGAGTTTGGTCCCCAGGACCCTTGTGGCACTGGTCCTCCCTCTGATATTCATTTGCATGTGCAATAAATGTAATAGGATATTTAAAAATAAAGTCTCGCTGATTACAGAGGCAGAAGATCTGTGGAAACTTAACCCTGCAGCACCACATGCTGGAGCCCATTCAGCGCATCCCTCGCTATGAGATGCTTCTTAAGGACTACCTGAAGAAGCTGTCCCCTGACTCCCCAGACTGGAATGATGCAAAAAGTAAGTGCTTCTATTCACTCTCTACAACAGCATAATGACATAGCCAAACTGCCTTTTGCTTCCAAAGATGTGACGTACAACTGTGGCAGTCAAATGTTCCTTGTCAGGAAATTATGTCGCTGGAACTCGTTGTCTGCACCTTAACTGGTTCTCTACCTCAAGTCAGGACCACGCCCATTTCGGGAAGTGCAGATCACGTGTCCCATTCTGGATCAGGTTCATCGCCAACTGTGAAACCTAAAACCATAGCCTTAGAAGTATCTGAGTAGTGATACAGTTACCTTCCCATAGGAAGAACGTGTGCTGCTGATGTCTACCAACAAAGCTAAGACATTTACTATGCAAATACAACCTGTTAGTATTACATCCTAACATACACAGAACATAAAGTTTTCCTTTAAAAAAAAAAAAAAAAAAAAAAAAAAAGGCCTGATGGTGTGTGGTGCCACACACCTTTATTCCCAGCACTCAGGAGGCAGGGGGCAAGGGCAGGCAGATCTCTGAGTTCGAGGCCAGTCTGGTCTACAAAGCGAGTCCAGGACAGCCAGGGATACACAGAGAAACCCTGTCTTGAAAAGCAAAGCAAAGCAAAACAAAACAAAACAAAAAACTTTATTCCAATTGCATTGGTTGTCTTAATTATTTCATTAGGTAGAATGAAAGTTTTTTAAAGACTAATAAGTTTCATTAATTCTTTAGTTTCTCCTGCAGTTTAATGTTTTGTGATATTAGAGATTGAGCTCAAAGATTTACATGCCACATTCTAATATATACATGGTGGCCTTAAATCTCAGCACTAGGGAGGCAGAGGCAGGTAGATCTCTGTGAGTTCCATGTCAGCCAGGACTAAATAGTGAGACCCTGTCTCAAAGAGAAAAAAGAGGCGGGGGGGCAAGAAAAGAAGAGGAAAAAAGGTGTACCTTCAGGCCTCTGAAACAGTGTTTTAACTTCTCAATGAATAAAAAATTAATAGTCAGGGTTTAATATTTGACAAGTACTAATAATACTAATGTGGTCTTAAAAATAGCCTTCTCACATGTTCTTAACTTTTTTCATAAATGGGTGTTGTTCTGAGGTCAGGGGCTCAGAACCCCAGTCATGGTGAACACGGGCCGTTTTTATTCTTTTCCGCCACTCCTGTGACTTGGTGGCCACAGAGCCCTCCCTCACTCTTTTCCCCTTCTGAAGTCTGTGTGAGTTTGCTGTGTCATCTTTCCCTGGCTTGATACTCCCTAGGAGCTCCGTCAAGCTTCCCGTGAATCTCCCTACACGTCCCTCAACAGTTACCCCAGCCTCTGCCATTTTGTTTTACCTCGTCCTGGATATCACACACACAGAACTAACTGCCTGTGCCCATGTAGGCCTGGAACATGCAAAGATGCTCAGGCTTTTTCCTTTAAAGTGACCTTATCCTCTTACGCCGCCTTGGGAAGATTCATGTTTAGAAAGGAAAGTGGATCTTCAGAGCCAAACACCTAAGTCAACCAGGTCACAGAACATGGGACATATCACCTGCTCAGAGGATCAGGAAATTCTTTCCCTGGGTACCCGGACCCTCAGATCAGATCCTGGCATGAGGACACTGCCCCCCTTCACTCACTCCTCCTCTCCTTACCATTAAATACAGGACGCAACACAGCAAAGCCACAAAGAGATGGGCAGCTCTTTTTACAGCACCAGCAGCACAGACTGGGGACACTTTCAAATGAAAGCAAAAATGATGTTAACTATCCAGTTTTGAGATACTGACATTACCCCTCCCTAGGATATTGTTAGAGGTGCCGTAGAAATGCTTGGAGAAGGTGAGGAACATAGCTTGGAAGGGGTATGTCACTTGCAAGGAAATTGCCTCAGTAGAGTGAGGCTCGCTCCAGGGCAAGCACGCGGGACTTTCTGCATTCTTTCTTCGCTTGTCACGCGTTTCCTTTGCAGTTTTGTTCTTGGTGCTCGCCTTGTCTGGTCTCAAATTTTCCTGAGGTTATTCTTCAAATTGCTTCTTAACCGTCAGGAATATGCACCTAGATGATTTTTTTTTCTCTTCCCCTGTGGCTTTTCATCTGGTTCCCCAGCTTTGCAGCTCCAGGAGCAGAAAATACACTGTGGCCGGCAGGCCAGGCTTGTTCTCACTTGGGCTGTGAATGCGCCATCTGCAGCCATCCTCCGCAGCGCGCAGAGCAGCCCTCCAGGAAGGGGCAGTTCTCCTTGCATGGAGCTGCCAAGCCACGGCCTCCAGGACAGCCACACACCTGAGCCAAGCCCTGCCCGCAACATCGCTCAGCATCCAGCATTGTATATGTAAAGGCTCATTCTTGCCCTAGGACACAGACATAACGCACTGCGTGGCTCTTCCTGGCTCTCCTTTGCTAAGGAGATCCCGGAAGGTGGCCGCTTAGAGTCTTGAAAACAGACAATGAAGCAACAAGAGTATGTTCCTTTCAACAGTGCGAAGAACACACAAACTGTGGGCCTGAAGGAATGGAGTCGTCCTCACATGCCTTGGGGCTGGAGGTGCTCCAGGTGGTTGGCCACCGTCACCGTCACCATTACCGTCACAGTCACCGTCACCGTCAGCGTCAGCCACTGGCACTCCACAGTCCACTCCTCCCTTTCCTCTCCCTCCCAGCACTGTGATCTGAATCAGGCTGTCATGCTTTCCCAAAGAAAGCTGTTTTACGTTTAGGAGGGAGAGTGCAGCATCAGACGCTTGAGTCATATGATTTGGGGTCCATGTGGATCTAGCCAAATCCCATCACTTCCTCATTTCTATCATGGCAAAAGGAAATGAAAGAAAGAACTCACCAACTGTAGACAATAGTTCCTCAGGGGACACTTTCCAAAGTGTTCCTGCAGCTCCTTTCACTGTTCAAATACCAAACTTTACATATTGTAATATTTCCCCTACATATTCCTATGATATGGTTTAATTTGTAAATTAGAGATTAACAATATATAATAAAATAAGATAATTTTAACTATATGCTATAATAAAATTTATTTTAAATTTATGATTTTTTTCCTGGAAATTTATATGTGCTATTTTTGACCCACAAGACATTGACAAATAGTGTGGAACTTCTGTGTCTATGAAATTCTCTGGCAAAGTGCTTTGAGCCTGGTTAACATACACTGTAAATGCAAGCTCCTTTTTAAGGCCTAGTATAGATCAAATGCACCTGTGCGCCTAACCGTCATGTATGTCACTTTGCAAGTAAACATCCTGTCCGTTTAGATAAACCGTTAACAAATGACTTCTGGAAACTAGTTGCCAGATTGTAAGTGGGAACTGCTGTGACTTGCGCTGTCTTTGCTCTCTATTTGTATGCTACTCTCGGCGCATAGAAAGGACAAAACATTCATTTGCTTTTCTTTTTTCCATTTAGAGTCACTTGAAATTATATCTACAGCAGCAAGCCATTCTAATAGTGCAATAAGAAAAATGGTAAGTCCCTTTAGAAGGCCTAGGAACCTTCCGGTTAGACAGTAGTTGATAATAAAGCCTCTGCCTGTTGTAGCTTCAGACCAAAGTGAGCAGAGACAGGTGAGCAGAAAAGAGTGTTTACCAACATCTAATCTAGTCCCCTCTTTTCTTAGGAGTCACTTTATTGATACATTTTATACCGAAATATAAATTACTCTTAATATCTACCAAATTATGGAGATTTTAGTTAAATTTAAATTACCATCTTGTATTTGATCTTGCTGTGTTTTGTTTTAATTTCTCAGGAAAACCTGAAGAAACTCTTAGAGATTTATGAGATGTTGGGAGAAGAAGAAGATATTGTAAACCCCTCAAATGAACTAATAAAAGAAGGACAAATCCTCAAACTAGCAGCTCGGAACACATCAGCACAAGAGCGCTACCTCTTCTTAGTGAGTACCGAGTGTCAGCAGGTTGCACACCAGTGGGTCACTACAGTTCCTGTACATACCTAGGAGAAGTGACGTCATTAGTTGCCTTGAAGGCCTGAGAAATTCTAGAAGATTATTTATATCTTTCTTTGAAAAAAAAAAAAAGATATTGTCATAAGAGGATTTTTAATATCCCACAGTGTTTTTGATTCTTTTAGTTTTTTATAATTTATTCATATTACATCCCTATTATTACCCTCTCTCTCTTATCTTCCCATTCCTACCCTCCCTCACTCACTCTCTCTTCCGCCCTATTCCCCTTCCCTGCTCCTCTGACCTGACTATCAGGGCGCATCAGGATAGCCTGTATCCCCCTTCCTCTGGGCGCCCACAAGGCCACCCCGCCAAGGGGGACTGACCAAACTGCAAGCACCAGAGTTCATGTCAGAGGCAGTGCCCCCTCCTCACCTCCTCCACGTGAAGAATGAGCTTATTTGTGAGTGTTTGTGTGTTAGTATGTGTGTGAGTGAAGGTGTGTGCGTGTGTGCACGTGTGTGTGTGTGTGTGTGTGTGTATGTGTGTGTGTGTATGAGTGTGGGAATGTGTGGCAGGTGAGTGAGTAGGGGGGGTGGGGGTGAGGTGTATGCGTGTGTGTGTGTGTGTGTGTGTGTGTGTGTGTGTGTGTGTGTGTGTG
>OU015745.1:71388210-71456372 GCA_907169655.1 Acomys percivali | reverse complement strand
TGTGTGTGTGTGTGTGTGTGTGTGTGTGTGTGTGTGTGTGTGTGTGTATGTGCCTGCGTATCTGTTCCGTGTTATGTGGAGCGGTCCGAGGAAAACTTACAGGAGTAATTTCTCTCCTACCATATGGATTCTGAGGATCAAGCTCAGGTTGCCAGGATTGGTGGCAAGCTTCTTTACCTGCTGAGCCATCCCACCGCAGTCACAGGGTTTTTGTTTGTTTGTTTGGGAATTTTTTTGTTTTGCTTTGTTTTGTTGTTGTTTTGTTTTATTTTGTTTTGTTTTTCACTTTGTTTTCTTTCTGAGACAAGGTTTCTCTGTGTAGCCTTAGTTGTCCTGGACTCACTTTGTAGACCAGGCTGGCCTCAAACTCACAGAGATCCACCTGCCTCTGCCTCCCTGGATGCTGGGATTACAGGAGTGAGCCACCATTCCTGGGTATTTGTTTTTTGTGTTTCTTTTTAAGGAACATTTTGTTACCACACTACACAACTATTTCACTCTAAGATCATCAACTCAAAAAATTAAAAACCAGAAATCCATACAAAAGCAAAGGATAGTATATTCTAAGCAATGAAATTGTTATGTCAACAAAGGATAAATTCGTGACTTCTTTAGTTAACCTACTGCATTGATTTAGTCTTGCTTATATAAAATATGTTTAGAATTGACTGCTTGGGATTAGATAAGTCAAAGGGAGCTTGTTCTGGAAGGAAACCGATTTTCTTCCTCAGCAGCCATATTGTCATCGCGCTTCATCAAGAGGTGTGAGCTTGTAAATCTTTCCCATCCACATTAGCATGTCAACTGATGTGTTATGCAAATTTTGTCCTTTTTTTTTTTTTGTGACAGGGTTTCTCTGTGTGGCCTTGGCTGGCCTTGAACTCACAGTGATTTGCCTCTGTCTCCTTGAGTACTGGGGTTACAGCCATCTGCCACCACATCCAGTTCAGTTATGCAAATCTTGTTTAAGTAACCATATTATTGAGGTTTCATTGGTGTAGCGTCTCTGAAAAGACAACATTGAGTAGCAGGCATCCTGGCCCTTTGCCTCTTAGAGTCTTTCTTGCATCTCTTCCATGGTGTCCCTGAGCCTGGAATGTGGGGTGATGCTGTAAATGTACGCATTGGGCTTGAGCACCCAGAGGCCCTTCCCCACATCATGAGCAGTTGTGGTCTCGGTACAAAACTACCTGTTGCAAGAAAGAAACTTTTTTGATGAGCAGCAAAAGCTACACTTACCTGTGGATATAAAGCTAATTATTTAGAATGCATTTAGAAATTACATTATTTAAGAAAACAACAGTAGTAGAGTCTTCTAGAGCCTATGACCTCTCCAGCTGCAGTTAGTTGGCTAGGTTCAGAGCTCCAGATATGAATTCTGTCTTACTGAGTGGGCCTTGGGTCCAGTTAGATCATTGCTCCCTACCTCCAAGAGAAAAATACTACTATTGCAGTATTGGAGAGATTTTTCTGGGCCATCCATTCAATACTAAGTATAGATATTATCCAAGTTCGCCGTAAGATTTCCTGATTTTTGCCAAGCAAAAGTACTTTGTTTTGCCTAGGTTATAATTTTATATATAGCAAAATAGAAAACAAGAGCATACAATAATCACATCAGGGTTCCAGGTTCTATTCAGAAGTCCATTGCAAAATGCAGGTTTCATTATTGTTTACATAAGAGCATGGTTGCCGTCAAAAACACTGACCCCAAGGGGAGGATCTGTACCTGCCATGGAGAGGAGCAACAGAGATGCCATAGAATCAGTGAAGAGGCAGAGAAAGACCAAAAGCGAGCAAGAGCCACCATGGTTTACAAAGGAAACAAGAAAGACCAAGTAAAAAAGCTTAAAACCCATGATTTGAGCAAGTTCAGGGTCACTGTCCAATACCTGGCCTTGCGGTAATGAGGGTAAGAGATGGTGGCTCCAGAAAATAAAGAGTATCTGAGTATGGTCTCTGGGATAATTGACTAAATGGGAATGTGTGTTCCCACTACACACTGCCTGACCTGTAGGACTGTGACCAAAACTTTGGGGAATATGCTGTATTTTCCTCTGACTTCCAAAGAGTCACTAATATGGCATGTGGAAAGATAACTGAGGAACAAATAGAGTGCTTCCTGGCTTTTAAAGCTTCTTAGTACTATTCCATGCAGGTAGATAGTATATTTTGATCATATTAAATCCTTTTTTTTTTTTTACATTTTTTATTTATTGTATATGAGTGCTTTGTCTGCAGAAGAGGGCATCAGATCACATTATAGATGGGTTTTGAGGCACCATGTGGTTGCTGGGAATTGAACTCAGGACCTCTGGAAGAGCAGGCGGCGCTCTTAACCACTGAGCCATCTCTCCAGCCCCCATATTAAATCCTTATTACCTTCTCTTAGTTGCTCCTTTTAAACTGAACCCCTCCTTCTTTCCAGCAGCTGTCTCTCTATCTCTCTGTCTCTGTCTCTCTCCTTTCTTTCTTTCTTTCTTTTCTTTTTTTTTGTGGCCTGATGACTTTATTTAGGGTTTCTTAGATAAGTATGAGGAAGGAGTTACGTACAACAGCAGAAGATGACTCCTTTTCACCCTTGGATGATGAGATTTTTAGGAAATTCCATCTCTGTGCAGGTCTTATGCAGATATCTGTAGCTTCTATGAGTTTACATGTGTAGCGGCCACATCATGTCTAGAAAACTGTGTTTCAAGTCGCTCTCTTCTGTTCACGGGGTCTTAGATAATCTTTTCTCCTTCGTTTGTGTTCTCTGAGTCTTGCAGTAGGAGATGGATACAGGTCAACAGTCATTTAAAGATTTATTTATTATGTATATAGTATGCATCAGATCACATTATAGATGGTTGTGAGCCACCATGTGGTTGCTGGGAACTGAACTCAGGACCTCTGGAAGAGCAGTCAGTGCTCTTAACCACTGAACCATCTCTCCAGCCCCAACAGTCATTTAGTTCAGCGCCTTGAGCAGGCGTGAATCTCTGCATGCACTAAAAAGAGAGGCTTCTTTCATCAGGGCAGAAAATACCCTTGGTTTATGCATGCAAACACAGATAACTACAGCGCAGCCCGATGCTGTGTCCACTTAGCAATGCAGCAGTACTAAGAAGTACCACATTTCTCTTTTTGACAAATTTCCTTCTTGTAGACTCCAAATCCAAGCAGAAAGCGCTTGGTTACTCCCACATCAGTCATGCCACTGTTGCATCAGCAGGCACATCTTGTCTGCCAGGTTGGTGTTGTAGCTCACAAGGTCCACGTAGGAATGATACCATTAGTGACTTCTGTCCTCAGCAGCCTGCATAATGCCTGCTAGTTCTGTGAGAGCTAACCAATAAGAGGAAAGCTTCCAGCTTAGTTTTCAGTTTCTCTACACCCGGCATCCAGGACCTGTGGTGTGCTGAGCAGCAGGGTCTTACAATGTAGTTCTGATGTGCAACCAAAAGCGGTGTCAATAGCATCTTTTGGTGCTGCATTTTTTCCCTAATAGTTTGACTATATCCATTGCTAGCAATGGGGAGCACACTATGAAAATGAAACTCATGGGAAGTATTACTTTCTAACGTAGCGTTTTGGAAGGAGAGAAAAGTGTTAAATATATTATGTGGAGAAGGAAGTTATTCGGATACGTAATATATTTTGTATGACTCCTGTAACCTAGTGGTTACTTACATTAATCCCTTTGTTTAAATTATACCTTATAAGGAAATGCTAAATGCATCCTCATGTTTTGTATGACAGACTGCTAAATATTTTATGTTATCTCACAGTTCGGTCACCCTTTAGTTCATTTATTATGTATTTGTCCAATGAATATTTAATTGAATTCTAAGAAAATATCCAAGTGTGGTACTATATGTCTATATGCCCAGTACTTGAAAGTCTAATACAAGATTGGAAGTTCAAGACCTGGTGAGGTTATGCAGCAAGATAATGGAGAGAAAGAGAAAAGTCATTTCTTCTTCTTCTCTTTCTTCTTCTTCTTCTTCTTCTTCTTCTTCTTCTTCTTCTTCTTCTTCTTCTTCTTATTCTTCTTATTCTTCTTATTCTTATTCTTATTCTTATTCTTATTCTTATTCTTATTCTTATTCTTCTTCGTTGTTTGTTTGGTTTGGTTTTTTGAGTAAGGTTTCTCTGTGTAGCCTTGGCTTTCCTTGACTGTTTGTAGACCAGGCTGGCCTCAAACTCACAGAGATCCCCCTGCCTCTGCCTCCTGAGTGCTGGGATTAAAGGCGTGTGCCACCACTGCCCAGCAAGTCATATATCCTTAATAGAAAATGTCAGTGGCATTTCTGTCCAGAGTTACATTAGTCAGATTTTCTTTTCTTTATCTTTCTATTTACTAATTTGTACTCTGTCTCTTTGCAGTTCAACAACATGTTGCTATATTGTGTGCCCAGATTCAGCTTGGTGGGCTCAAAATTCACAGTTCGAACTAGAGTTGGCATTGATGGAATGAAAATTGTGGAGACTCACAATGAAGAATATCCACACACTTTCCAGGTGTCTGGGAAAGAGAGAACTCTGGAGCTGCAGGCCAGGTGAGAGGGCCATTCCTACCACAGCTTCCTGGCAACTTCAGAATGAGTCATAAGTCGCCCTGAGGTGGTGGTGGTGTTTCTGTTGTTGTTGCTGTTGTTATTGTTGCTAACTACCTGTAAGTGGAAATTTGGGGCTTAATTGAGACAGACATCATGTCTTTCCTCTGGTCCCTGTATTGCCTAGGATAGAGATGTGTGTTCGGTAGCTATCAGTCAGGTGTCTGCAGAGTGGCAAGGTGCTTAGGGGATGTGGCTGCTGCAATTTTGTCTTGAGACCTGTAGGAAAAGTCTCTTTCCTATGCCTCCTCCTCCTTCAGGAATTGTTAATGATTGCTATTCCATGCTGGCATTCTGAGCCCTCATAAAGAGACAAACCCAGAGCAGCTGAGGAGGAGAGGCCGCTCACCAAGGGAAAGTATTGGGCTACACCGCACTGGGAAACAAAAGGAAACCGGAATTCAAAACAATAAAATGGGGCAGAAGAGGTGACTCGGGGGTTAAGAGCATTTGCTGCTCTTCCAGAGCACTAGAGTTTGGTTCCCAGCATCCACATCCACATTTCACATCTGGCCTCTGCAGACCCTGCATGCAGGTGATACATCACTTACATACACAGGCACATGTATATGTATAAAATAATGAATAAGTAAATCTTTAAAAAATATATAACTTCAGCCAACAAATAACTCCTACATGTCTCCTTTAAAAACTAGCATTCCTATAGTAAGGACCAACAAGGAAAGCAAATTGGAATAACTTCCAGACAAAGGATATCTTTAAGTAATTTTTTATGAGCTGTATTCTCACTATGGCTTGTCCTTCTTGCATCCTGTCTGACGCTCCTGCCTCCCCAGCTCACTAATTCCACGTTCATGCTCTCCCCTCTCCCTCTTGCTCTCCCCTCTCACTCTCACTCTCCCCTCTCGCTCTGTATAGAACAAATAGGCAAACAAACAAGAATTCTAAAACTAAAAATAATAAAGCATAGGAAAGACACACAGAGATACACACACACAAAATAAAAACAAAACCCAATAAAATCACACAAAATTGGAAACTATACTATGCAAGCCAAAGACCGGGAAGACCAAAAAACTGCCCAAAGCAAGTGGTATGAGATGCAGAAGCCTACAAAGAATACCACAGGGGTCACTTTGTCTTGGCTGTCTTCTCCTGCCCTTAAGTGAGATACCACGGGAGAAAACTAAAGTGTCAAATGATGTCAATCTGAGATTGCTTCTTGGTTAGGGATGGAAGCTCATCAGACATAGAATTTAATAATTTAATAATATGTGGAAAGAGCTCAAGAAGGATAAGTATACTCGAAGAAAGCATAAACAGTTGAATGAAATAAAGAAGTCGATTCAGGAATGCAAATAATGTCCATAAAGGATAGATGTATTGAAGGATGCCGAGCATGGTGGCACACGCCTTTAATACCAGCACTTGGGAGGCAGAGGCAGGTGGATCTCTGTGAATTCGAGGCCAGCCTGGTCTACAAAGTGAGTCCAGGACAGCCAAGGCTACACAGAGAAACCCTGTCTTGAAAAACAAAAACAAGCCGGGAGTGGTGGTGCACGCCTTTAATCCCAGCACTCGGGAGGCAGAGGTGGGTGGAACGCTGTGAGTTTTTTTTTTAATCTATAAAGTATGATCAGAGCAGTATATGTCAAAGAAAGAAAATATCCCAATAAAATCATAAAAGAAAACTCAAGGCTTGGAAAGAAAAGCTAATTCAGATACAAGAGACACATAAAACACCAAATAGACCAAATCAAAGATACTTCCCATATCATATCATAGTTAAATAACCAAAAATGCAGAACAAAGAGAGTCAGAAGCTGCAAGAGAAAGAAGAGAAGTCACACTTACAGGAAGGCCAATTATAGTAACAGCTGACTGACTGTTCAGCAGAAATTTTTAAAAAGGAAAGGCTTAAATATGTATTCAAGTTCTGAAAGACCACAGCTAAGCCAGACTCTATCTGATGTAACTGAAGGAAAAAGAAAAATGGTTTCCATGATAAAAGGAGGCAAATAGGAACTAAAAAAACCCTAGAATCTATTCTCAATAAAATGAAAAAATCTACATTAAAAAAGACAAATAGAATTTATGACCTTAACATTGTTCTGTTCTAAGATGCTAGAAGGAATATTTCAGATTAAAGAGGATGAACACCTCCAAGATGCCACAGGAGAAAAATAGATAATTCTAGGTGAGTTAAGCAAATGAAATAGAAAATGGAAAATAACCAGAATTAATGTATACCATTTAATAATAACTCTGAATATTAATGTTCTTACTTCACACAATAAAATATACAGACTAGAGTAGAAAGCTTTAGATTCAACTTTTTGCTGCCTCTAAGAAACATATCTCACCATCAAAGGCAGACACCACCTTAAGAGAGAAGGATGGAAGGGGTGTTCCAAGTAAATGGAGCTAGGAGACAAGCAAGCATAGCTGTTCTAATATTAGGAAAAAAAAAATAGACTTCAAATCAACACTAGTTAGAACACATGAAGGGCACTTGAGGGATATGAAATATTACAACCCAAACCCCTATTTACAATTTGTCTTTTTATACTGATAAAAACTGGCTAAAAATATTTGTAAATAAGAAGGAAGCTTGTACACTGAAGGTGCAGTGAATGATCTTGATTGTAGTAAAAATATCATACCAGTTTAAGAAATCAAAATTACAGACTTAATGAGACAGATTTTCTTTTTTTTTAATTATTTATTTTTTATTAATTTATTCATATTACATCTCAGTTGTTAGCCCATCCCTTGTATCCTCCCATTCCTCCCTCCCTCCCACTTCCCCCCCTACTCCCTTCCCCTATGTCTGTGACTGAGGGGGACCTCCTCCCCCTGTATATGCTCATAGGGTATCAAGTCTCTTCTTGGTGACCTATTATCCTTCCTCTGAGTGCCACCAGGCATCCCCATCCAAGAGACATGAGACAGATTTTCAAATGAACTAGTTCCAAAATTAACTTTACTGAGTATGTATTCCTCATCTACTTATTTAGCATTTTATAATATCTTATAGCTATAAATGCACAAAAAAGATAAAAAGTATTGTTTCATATAGTTTTTAGATAGTTTCTATCTCATTTGGTTTTAGATTTTTCAATTGCTAAATAGAAATTTTAACAAGTAAATTAAGCAGAGGAGTAAATGAATCTTTCCTGCCTTTAAAAACAAAGCAAAACAGTAAAGTCTTTGGATTTAAAAGACTGATAAATGCATTTACTTCCAGAAGAACAGCAGTGCCGACTGAAGCGTCCCATGGGAGATAACACGGAGTCCGCCATGTTGGTTGGCATGGGCCCCGTTATCACCCCTGTGTGTCATGCTGCTCAGTACAACTGAATGCTGGAAGATGGGTGTCTGCATTGAGAGGACAGGGCACAGGTCTATACTGTCAGCCTCGGCAGCCTGAAGCCTCCTCTTAATGTTTCAGGGACCTCGGCTCATGTCAAACTAAGATTCGTGACTCAACCAGAAAAGAATTTCAAGACTATTTCAGAGAAGAATTTCAAACTCAGAACAAAGCTGAGTTTGGGTTTTACTAAAAGTAATAATGTGAGCAGGAGCACGGGTCTGGGCTTCTCAAAGAAGTCACAGAAAATAAAACAGAACCAAGCGTAAGAAAGATGGGGCTTCCCAAGACAGAGTCCCAACCAGTGTTCACAACATTAGCTCTATCTGCCATTTTAAAGGTGTAAAAAGCCCCTTTTTCTTTCTTTCTTTGTGTTCTAATAAGTGAGATATAGGGTGGCTTCAAACATACCTTGAATGGAATTATAATTTATAATGTAAAGCCAGAGACACCAAGGCTCCACAAGGGATTTGGTACATTTGTGACAGTTCCTTATGAGTGAAGTTTTTTATGAAGGTCTTAGAATGTCGTAGGGTTACAGGTAGGAAAAGAAAAGGACCTTTACCAGCTGACTTTGCTGGAATTTTTTTTTCCTAAGCATGGTTTTTATTGGCAGAGAAATTTTTAATTAACTTACGTATTCACTTTATAAACCAATTGTAGCCCCCTCCCTCCTTTCCTCCTGGTACCACCATCCCTCCCTCTTCCTGTATCCACCCTATCCTACCCCCTCAAAAAAGGGGAGACCCCCCCCACTTACCCATCCCAGTCATGTCCAGTTGCATCAGGACCGAGCTCATCCTCTAACACAATGGCCTAGTGAGGCAGCCCCACCAGGGGGAAGTGACCAAAAAGTTTGCAAGAAAGTCCTTGTCAGAGACAGCCCCCACGCTGCTTACTAGGGGACCCACATGAAAACCAAGCTGCCCATTGGGTACATATGTGTAGGGGGCTTAAGTTCAGTCCATGCATGGTCCTTGGGTGGTTGCTTCAGTCTCCGCAAGCCCCCCCAGGGCCCAGGTTGGTTTTCTCTGTTGGTCTTCTTGTGGAGCTCCTGTTTCCTCCTTTTCCTTCTGTCATTAATAACACTCTTCGCAAGGTTCTCTTTGCTCCATCCAACGTTTGGCTGTGAGACTCAGCATCTGATTCAATCAGTTGCTAGAGGGGGCCTCTCAGGGGACAGCTATTCTACGCTCTGGTCTGCAAGTGTAGCAGAGTGTCATTAGTAGTGTCAGGGGTTGGCTCTCTTGCATGGTTGTGGCCAGGCATTCGTTGGCTATTCCCTCGATCTCTGCTCTTTCTTTATCCCTGCACATCTTGTAGGCAGGGTAAATTTTAGGTCGATGTTTTTATGGGTGGGTTGGAGTTCTTCTCCCTATAACTAGGAGTCCTGTCTGGTTAGAGGATGGTTCTTCAGTATCCAAGTCAGTCACTAGTAGGGGTCTCAGCTAGAGTCACCTCCATATCCTCCCAGGAGCCTAGCCTGTTGTAGGTCTCCAGCCTGTGTCAGGGACGCCCTAGACCACAGTCTCTCTTGTCTCTGCAAGTCCTCTGTTCCCTCCCCTTCTCTCCCCATATCTGACCTCCACCCTCATAGCTAGTCCTCACAGAGGAGGCATCCAGGTCACGTGTAACTCAAGTCCTACAAAGATCTGTGTTCAAAGTATGGTATCTTCAGCAACAGGAACTTAACTTTCAGTTCTGGAAGGAAACCAAAGCCCATGTTTTTTTTGACCCATGTACTCTTCCAAGCACGAACTTAAGAGGAAGTTTTCAATGCCCTGCACTGCGTTTATATTACATAGTATGTAGCTCTTGGGAACATCATTCCCCCATTTTGTAGAACTCAGACATACACACAAATGGTTTGGTAAGCTTGTAAAATAATGTTACCCCAGGTGTTTTCAAACATACTTAGTGTTATTTATCCTTCCTCCCTCCATCTCCCTCTTCCCTACGCACCCAGGACATCTCTCTCCCTTTATAGTATCTGTGTCCCACTATCCCTATGGTCCCTTTTAAATTTCTTGGTTTCTGATTGCTGTTAATTTTTTTTTATTGCACAATGGTCAGATTTGGGATACATGGATTATTTCATTTTTTCTGTATTTTTTAAGGTTTGTTTTGTGTTCCAGTATGTGGTCTACTTTTGAGGAGCTTCCATGTGCTATTGAGTAGAATGTATAGTCTTTGAGGTTTGGATGGAATATTCTGTAGGTATGCTAAGTCCATTTGAAATAAGATGCCTTTTTTTGTTTGTTTGTTTGCTTGCTTGCTTGCTTTGTTTTGTTTTTCCAGACAGGGTTTTTCTATGTAACCCCCTGACAAAATGGACTCACTTTGCACACCAGGCTGGCCTCAAACTGGCCTGTTTCTGCCTCCCAAGTCCTGGAATTGAAGACGTATGCCACCATGCACAGCTATAAGATGCAATTTGATACTCAGGTTTCTGTTTATTTTTCTTTTCAGATGACCTATTTATTGGAGAAAGTTGGGCATTGAAATTGCTTACTATTATTGGGTTTGTGTTTATCTGGGCCTTTATTTCCAATAGTAGGTTCTTTATGGAATTGGGAATACCAGAGATTGGCATATATGTTTAATATTATAATTTTTGCTAGGTTATTTGTTCCCTTGATTAGAATGAAGTGCCCTTCTTTGTGTCTTCTGATTAATTTTAGTTTGAGTCATTTGTTAGATGTTGGGTTGACAACACCTGTTTGATTCTTGATTTCATTTGCTTGGAATACTTTTTCCCGTCCTTTCATTTTAAGGTGGTTCCTACCTTTAAAGCTAAGATGGGTTTCTTATTTAAAAGAAAAATAAATGTTTCTTAAAACGTTCAGCTAACCTACTCTTTTGATGGGAAAGTTGAGACCATGCCTGTTTAGAGTAATTATTGAAAGGTGTGTGTGTGTGTGTGTGTCTTCATCCTGTATTTGTTTTTGGATTTTGTTTGATACTTTGTGTTCTTAGTCATGTTTATATTTCATTAATCTAGCTTCATTTGTCTTTCTAGACTGTCCTGGCTATGCTCATTCTTCTCTTTGTCTTGAAGTGGGTTTTTTCAAGTATTCTTTTCAGTTTTTGTTTTTTTTTTTTAGTGTATAAGTTTTTTTCCTAGGTGTTTGAGTCATGTAAAGTTTTTCTTTTTCTTTAACTCTGGCAGATCATGTTGCTGTTGCTGGATGCAGTGGTCTAGTTTGGCAATCCCCATCTTTAAGAACTTAGACTACCTTGCTTCAGGCTTTTCACTTTCAGAGTTTCCATTGGGAGGTTAGCTGTTATTCTGATGGGTTTTCCATCCTTTGTGACTGTGTGTTTGTTTCTTTCTTGCAGCTTCTCTTTTTTCCTTTGTTCTGTTTATTTAGTGTTTGAACTATGATGCATCAGAGGAGTTTCTAACTGGTATTGTCCAGGTGTAGTTCTGTGTAGTTTTTGTATTTGTATAGGTGTGTCTATTATCATTTGAGCAATGTTTCTTCTATGATCTTATTAAAGATCTGGTCTTATGCCCATGATTTTGGATTATTGCTCCTCATCTACGCCTACAATTCAGATTTGCTCTTCTGATGGTGTCTCATGTCTGATGCATTTTTTCCCTGTGCTTTCTAAAATTATTCATATGTTTTGTTTATTTGGTCTATATCCTCTGCTCACAGATAGTGAGCCTGACATGCTGTTCTCTCCTTGATCCCACCTGTCTCTCCTTGTCCTGAGTTTCTTAATTTGGATCCTACGTTTTTATGTCTTATCTCCATTTTAGCTTGTGATCTTCTCAATGTTTCTATCCCTATTGAATTTAGTTTGCAAATCTTCAGTTACCGTCATCATTTCCTATAGTGTGTATTTGTATCTTGGAATTGACTCAGATAGTTATTATTGTCCTCTTAGAGTTCAAGGGGGTATCTTTTAAAATTGCTTGATAAAATTCCTTCATAAAATTATGATTCTTTAAAATTCTTTGTCCCGGAGGCCCATCTAGGTAGTTCTCATTGGAGAACACTTCAGTAGGACTAGTGGATTTGGCAGGAGACCTGTTGCCTTGGCTATTCGTGTTGTTTTGTTTATTGGTTTGTTTGTTTCTGCAATTTGACCTGGATGTGTGGAGTCCTTTCATTGGTTATGTGTCTGATGTGAGAATCTGCCCTTCCAGTGCATGGCACATACATGACAAGAGCTAGCCCAGGTACAAGGGGTGGATTATCTGTTTAATTGATCCAGGCAAAGATGGCTCCCAAACCATGGGTCCAGTGCTTGTAATAATGGCAGCGGGTAGATGGAAGGATGGAAAAAGAAAGCAGCGTCTTCCCAGTCCAAGGTGATTTGCAAACAAAATGGGTTTCATGGATATGGAATTATCCACGTGGGTATGGCTATGGGTGTGGAAATGCCAGCAGGCGTGGTGAGAGATGGGAAAGAGAGAAAGAAACCTGCCTGTCCAGAGTAGGCCACAGTTAGTGGGGGCAGAAAAGGCAAACAGAGAGGGGAATGCCCGGCCAGGGCGGCTGGTGAACTAGACGTGTGGATGTGCGCTCCTGTCTCATTCCTGTACTGAATTTTTCTAACTTACAATGGTGTTGGCTGTGAGTTTGTCATATTCATTGCACTGAGATATGATCCCTTTGCTATTCAGAAATACATCTCTCCAGGCCTGCCTTCTATAGGACTTTTACCATGAAGACATGTGAATTTTGTCAAAGGCTTTTTCTTCAAAGGTCGAATTTGGCTGTGAATCATGTAGACCTGGACTCAAAGATAATTTTAAGACTATAAGAATAATCATAATCCTTCCTGAGATTAGACATTAGAGGTTTTTAATTGTCATAAATTTTTTAATTATAATATTACCTTTGATCTTCTAATATGCCAAACACACAGAATCATCTCGTAGGTACAACTAGACAGTGGCTGTTAATGTCGTGGCTTGCTGTCAAAATGTATAGGTACCAAAATGGGTACCAAACTCAGACAAACAGTCTGATTCTGTATTAAGAACTAGAGCCTCTTTAATTGTTTCCGAAGACTGACATTAAAGCATGCTTTCATTCACAAGTTGTAATTCTTAATGTTCCCGTCACTCATTTTAGCTTTGTTTTCTTTTAGTTCTGAGCAAGACAAAGAAGAATGGATCAAGGTAACTTTTATTTTTATTTTTGGTTTTCGGACCTCAGTACAGAAGAAATGTGTACATTGAGGCCTGGAGAGATATCTCAGTGGTTATGAGTTCTTCTTAGTCTTGCAGAAGCTCAGTTTAGTTCCCAGGACTTACATGATAGCTCAAAAATCACCCCGACCTCAGTTTCAAAGATGAAATGTCCTCTTCTCACCTTTGTGGACACCAAACACACATATGATGTAAAATGCATACATACGCCAGGCAAAACACACATAAAATAAATTATATTTATATATATATGTATATATGTATATATATATACATATATATATATACACATACACACACAGGTTTAGATTTTTAAATATACACTATAAGAACAAGTTCGCTTAACTTTAAAGATGATTCTTATTATATTTATTTCTGTGGTAAGGTATACTGATTAATGTGTATATGATGTGGTAATATACATTTGGGATTTAACTATATTTTAGGCCCTTCAGGACAGTATTGATGCTTTTCATCAAAGGCACGAAACCTTCAGAAATGCAATTGCAAAAGATAATGACATTCCCCTGGAAGTTTCTGTAAGTTTTAAACTTTGAGATCTTCTATCTCTTTGTTTTCAAGACATCACCTAACCATGTCATTAACAAATCTTTTCCCTTGCAATACCAGAATTGTTTGTATAGAAATAGTCATTCTCTCAGCTGGGCGCAGTGGCGCATGCCTGTAAACCTAACACTCAGGGAGGCAGAGGCAGGCGCATCTCTGTGCACTTCAGGCCAGCCTGGTCTGCAAAGTGAGTCCAGGACAGCCAGGGCTACACAGAGAGCTGGATACAATAGTAAATGACTTGTAGTGCTTTGAAATTTTTACTTCCTTTCATAGATCTTGAGTATCAAAAATGGTTTGAACAGCATTGGTAGCATGCTATTTAAAAGGGATAGGGGCTGGAGAGATGGCTCAGTGGTTAAGAGCGCTGACTGCTCTTCCAGAGGTCCTGAGTTCAATTCCCAGCAACCACATGGTGCCTCACAACCATCTATGATGTGATCTGGTGCCCTCTTCTGGCACACAGACTTACATGCAGACAAAAACGCTGTGTATATAACAAACAAATGAATCTTAAAAGGGATAATTTTTTTTTTCTAATGAAAGTCAACCTGTCTTTCCCGTTTAGACTGCTGAGCTAGGAAAAAGAGCACCGAGATGGATCCGAGATAATGAGGTAACAATGTGCATGAAGTGCAAAGAGTCCTTCAACGCCCTGACCAGAAGGCGGCATCACTGCCGCGCATGTGGACATGTGAGTGAGCGTTCTTGCTTCTTAGAGTTGTTAGTAACCACACAGGCGAAATCAAATCAGCAGCCTAGAAACAATAATAATCACTTAGTAAGCCCGTTTTGGAGCTAATTGAGTGCAAAGTACTGTGCTGTCCCATGAAGAAAAAGAATATGGTAAACTCCTGGCTTGGTGGAGATTACATTGTGAAGAAGAAAGTGAATAGTAATTCAAAGTAGTGTGCAACCAGAAAATTGAATTGGAGAGTATTGGTAATGGAAGATTTGGAACTGGATTTAATTAGACAAAAGAAGACCTGATGTGAGGGACCGGCATTTGCTTAGATGCCTAAGGGGCGGAGGTCCTCATCCTAGCTGGGAAATCAAGAGGAGTTTTGCATACCAGGAGGCTGTCCCTACTCCGTGCACTAGGACAGCCATGATCCATGAGTGAAATTGGTAGGAAACCTTGTGGCTGGGCATAAGCTTTTAAAAAGTGTCACGGATTGTAGTTAGAGTGATAATAATCAAAGAAGTTGATGTATTTGAAAAGGCAAGAGAGGAAAGCCACCTTACACGTGAAAGTTACAGCTTTCACAGGGTAGGGCAAAGCCCTCTCTTTAACAGAAGGGAGAGACAGGTGAAGTGGATCGTGAATTGGGGGGCATTTCACTATTGGGGGCATGTTAGTGGTGGGCAGTGAGGGCATCTAGGGTCAGCTGAAAGGAAAGGAGAAAGTGAGAGTCGAGAGAGAAGAGAAAAGTGAAACTTGCAGCCACACAGATGAAATTTTCAGTTAGAAATCCAAACAGAAATTGTTAGCTTAGCAACAATGACTCCTTTTTGATAACAGAATTCCGCAACACAGGCTAGAGAAGGCGGAGAGCAAGGTACATGGAGAATAAACGTAATTTAAAAAAAAAAAAAAGTGAGAGTGAGGCCGGGAAAACACGCAGAAACTCCAGAACAGAAATTGAGGCACAGCGGAGTTGGTCGTGTTTGTCTCTGAGGGTGGGGACTGTGGTCACAGGGGCCTTTGGTGGCACGGCAGCCTTCTGGCAGCATATCGAATGCGGCAGGATGCTGGCTGAGGTGGACACGAATCACCTGGCGCTGCAGTAATGCTAGGAGACGGGCAAGAACTTGGAGCAAAGGCCGTCGAAAACGAATGTGAGTGTCTGGTGTGAAGCGCAGGAAAAGATTGGTTTAAGTAGTGGGGAAGATGAGGAGACCCAGGACAAGGAGCGCACGGAGGTCTGGGTACCCGGATGTGTACGAGGAGCCGTAATTGATAGGAAAATCAGATGAGCCTCACTGCCCTGCCATTGTGTGCATTCTTACTTGTAGCTACTTCACTTTTATTTGTTCTTTGAATATTTTTAATTTCTAAATTGCTTTTCTTCTAAATCTACCCAATTCTCTTTGGTTTTGTTTTTTGTTTTTGTTTTTTTACTGTTGTTTACTTTGTTCAAACATTTCTTGTGTAATTTTAGAATGTATATTCAGTAATGCCCGTATCTGAAGAACATTGGATAGGTGAAGCCACTTTTTAGTGGTTTCCAATTGTGCTTTTTAGGGTGTGTGTGTGTGTGTGTGTGTGTGTGTGTGTGTGTGTGTACACTCCTGCAGTTGCATGCCAGTGTTTCGTTGATAGTTCATGACACTTCTTTCACAAGTTCCAGCATAAAATGAGTAGGTCTCAGGTTTCCCTTTCCTGTGTCCTTTAGGGTTCAAGAACTTTCTCTTCCTGTTAAATGTGAGCTTTTGCTATTCACATAACATTACAGTTTCAACTCATCATTTTTCCTTTGATTTATTTATTCATCGAATTGGTCTGTTTCATTTTTTGTATTTTTAATGCAAAGAACTGAACCATTAAAATTATATTTGCTTTGTGTCCATAAATCAAGTTCTACTATGGCAAAAAAGCTTCTCAGAGAACTATCTATAAAGTCTATCTTGGGCTGGAGAGATGGCTCAGCCATTAAAGGCTAGATTTACACCAAAAATATAAAGCCTATCTTGTAGTCAAAGCAAAGCTTATATTCCACTGGTGACTTTTGTATGCTCTATCAATAGTAACTGTGTAAACTTGACTTTTCTCTAAGCGAAGCATTTATCCTAGAGATATTTCTTATCATAATGTAATAGTTACATTACTAACATATAAAATAAATGTTTATGTAATTGTGTTACATATGTAACATGCAGATGTATGTTACATAATTAGCACATGCTATGGCTGGCCACCGAACTGAGTTTCGTTTGGAAAGAGGAGGGAAAAAAGTATGAAATGAAGTTACCAGAGTGGGGAATAGTGCCTTTGGAGGGGGCCTTGTGAACCAAGTTAAACATTATACCTTAATAATAAAAATTCTCTTAAGATTGAGTAAACATGTTATGACCTAATATGTTATTTATATGTTAAGCACAATTTAGATAGCTAACACTTAGCTTGTTCTTTATTCTTAAATTTTCCTACATCTCTTTTCCTGACATTTAGATTAAACTTAGTAAGGCAGTTTGTAATCAAAATTAAATCCGTGGTAAACGCCTATCTCTGAATAAACTGTGTAAATTGATCTTTGAGTTTGTTTAAAATGAGTAACTTCATCATTGGTCAACAGATTTTAAAAGTTTGCAAAAAAAAATGTTTGCATGTAGATTATCAAATACAATGATACGATTTGAAAATAAAATCGTTAAATTGAGTTTATAGATACATGTACATCTAACATTAAACCTCCAAAGTAATTTTGTTGTAATTATGAGAAAACTGTGGTATTTATCAAGGTTGGGTAGAAATTGAACCCAGGCCTTTGAACGCTAAGTCTGTGCTCTACCACTGATCCACACCCATAGCCTTAGACCGTGTGTGTGTGTGTGTGTGTGTGTGTGTGATTTCAACCTCTGAATCTACTTCAAATTTTCACTTATAAATGTATATATTTTTAAATAAACTTTATCTACTATAAGTTTGAGGGAAATGTAATTTCCTGAGTAAGAAATAATTATGTGAACCTAGAAAATTTCTAGACCACTATAATAAATTGAAAAGCACCATTTACTCACATGCATTTGCATCATTGTCATCTACTCACTGACACTATGTAACTGCTGTGTGTAGTGAACAAAATACTCAAAAGCGATCTCCTTCAAGGACTGTGAGAGATAGAAGAAGAAAGGAGCATGGTACTTCTGGGCCATAGTAGATGGAAGAGGAAGGGAGCACGGCAAGGAAGCCGGAGCCAGTGAAGAGAGGCCAATCACACAGAACGTCATAGACTATAACTAATATTTTATTTTAACCAAAAACAAAGGAAAGACTGAAGTCTTTTTGGTTTGGTTTGGTTTGGTTTAGACAAGGTCCTACTTTCCAGTCCTCACTGGCCTGGAACTTTCTACTCATGTAGACCAGGCTAGCCTGGCCCTCAGCTCAATAGAGATCCTTCTGCCTCTGCCTCTAGTGTGCTGGAACTAAAAGCATGCACCACCAGGCATGGTATTAGACAGAAGAAAATTTAAGTATAAGAGGAACATGTCAAACTCACATCTTAAGACTGCTACACACTACTTGGAAAATAGATTCTTGTAGAATGTTAGGGTGGAACCTAAGGATGTCCAAATGTGAGTGCTAATACTTATACTTAAAAAAACAATTGAAGAAATACCTTTAGAAGTTAAAGTCAGCATGATGCAATATGCTGCATCTATAAAGGTAGGTAAATAGGCATTGGAATTACCTACATGCTGTTGGATGGCTGTGCTGTTCCCTGTGAGAAGTGGGACTATGAGAGGAGATAGGGTGGCATGCTACATCCAGGGCCAGGGGTTAGAGGTCAACATGGTACTCAGATTCTGTCACAGACATTACCAAAATACTTTGATATGTTCAATATCTTTTGAAATGTTCTTAGGCTAATAAAAAATAAAAGTTTTATGTTTAACTTTCTTTTGTACATATGAATGTGTCCTAAGCCTAATTGTCTTACCTGTAATTATTCATTTTGAATATCCCTTTTAAAATTGAAGGTGGTTTGTTGGAAATGTTCGGACTACAAAGCTCAACTTGAGTATGACGGTGGAAGATGGAACAAAGTTTGCAAAGACTGTTACCAAATAATAAGTGGATTCACAGACAGTGAAGAAAAGAAAAGAAAAGGGATTTTAGAGGTAAAATAGTAAATTCTTTGTATTTTTAGATAACGGACTCTCTTAGCCATAAGGAATGTGAATAACGCACCTTCTTTGCCTTTGCATTAGCATTCGGGCTAACAGTGAATGAGAGTTGTGTTTTTTACTTCAGTTTATTGACCTTGGGCTCCGGCCTGATTGTATAGAAAGGTGGGTTGCATAAATTGTTGTATTTTCTTTATAGGAAAGCTTTCACTATCATCATATTAATGTTGAAAACCCCTGCGTATGAATTTTCAAATTTACATAAAGTACTGTTTTATTTCCTAAAACACAACTTCAGCTTACTGTGGTTGTGTGATAGCTGGGCCCAGCAGTTTCATGACTGCATCACTGTCAAAACCAATCTCAAGTCAGTTTGACTTGTATTTTAGAGTTAATTTAGATTCCGGCAAGGAACTCTAAAGTAGCTTGTATCTGAAATGGATTTACTTTAAAAGATGTGTTGACAAAATAAGGGTAATTTGTACAATAACACCTTCTGGTAGGATGGTCAAGATCAACTAGAGATAGAATCAACACTTTCTGCATCCAAAGTCATAAACAGACTTAGTTTAATAAGCAAATATACAAAACTCATTTGTTAGCTGGGAAAGGATCTTAAACTTCAATGCCCATTTGACATTAAATTATAAGCCCACAGCTAAAATTGTAATTAAGATTTCTCCTAGGATATAGATACTCATTGCATTACAGCCCAAGATGAAGCGTTCCTAGGCAGAAGGAATGGGTTGTTATTCCTCACTGGGCCCCAGGACCGCAACCTCAAGGATGCAATAAAAGTGACTGACTAGTGTGGTGAACACAGTGAGGCTGGTCCTGTGGTTCTGAAGAGAAGGTTCAGGCCACATTGATAAAACAAAAAAAACTTTAGCTTTTTAGAAAGTCATATGTTGGGGGAGAAATCATTAATTGGATCAATTCATGTAATCAAATAAAAAAATGTAGCATCTTTAAGTAGAAAATAAGCATGCCTATGCATACGAAGAGCATGGTGAGCCCTTTATCCTACACCAACAGGTATATTGTGCACTTGACAACAGTAGTCAAGCTTTCTGTAAGCAGAGTGTGGAAACATTTTACAGGCCAAGAGGCCAAAACAAGGATTTTACAGAGGGATTTTAAGAGAGAAAATAAATTTTTATTGATAAAATTTAAGGTATTTAACTCAATGTATTTTAAATTCTTTTCCCACTTTTGTATGTTTTTATAGTGTTTATGTGTATATCTGCATGTTCTTGCATGTGTGTGAGCACACGTTTTGAGGTGTGTGCACACACACCTTGGTTTGTGCGTTTTTAGGCCAGGAACCACCTTCAGTTGCTCTTCCTTACTCATTGTCGCAGAGCTTCTCAATCAAGCCGAGAGCTCACAACTGTAGCCAGCCTGCTCCTAGGCGTCTTCTGTCTCTGCCTTCCAAAGCTGGAACGACAGGCAGGTCACAGTGCCACGGTGCATCTATGTGGGTTTGTGAGACGGGAACTCCTGTCCTCACATACGCTGGGCAAGCACTCAACTCCTAAGTATCCCCCCACCCTCACCCTCACCCACACCCACACCTCACCCCAACCCCCACCCCCACCCTCACCCCAACCCCCAAGCCTGTAAGCTTCTTTTTGTCCTTTCAAACTGCTATACCTCTGTTTACATTTTTTAAGGAAAAAAAGAGAAACTTTTCAGAACATAACATTATTTAGTATATGATTTTATAATGTTGTGTAGTCATTTTGGTAATGTGGACCTGTTACTAAGAACTACACTTTTTTTTTAGGAAGGGTGGTATTTTACTTAGTGTTGGTTACAGGCATTCGCCTGCTAAAACTGCTTATGGGACATGTAAAAACCAGTGCTGCCCTGGAGTTGATGTGCAGATCGTCATTTGGTTGATGCTTCTTACACTGCCTAGGATCACACCTTGGTCCTATCCCAAATCATCACCTCATCATCATGCCCCTGGGCTCTCGCAGTTAAGGTTCTCAAGAGCAGTGGTTCTCAACCTTCCTAAGGCTGCCACCCCTTACAACACTTCCTCACGTCATGACGATCCCAACCATACAGTTATTTTCACTGCTACTTCATAACTATAATTTTGCTACATTTATGAATCATAATATAAATATCTGTATTTTCCTATGGTCTTAGGTGACCCCTGTGAAGGGGTCATTTGAGCCACAAAGGGGTCAAAATGCTCAGGTTGAAAATGGCTGCTCTAGAGGGACAGACAGGTAGGTTAAGTGCATATGACACAGGACGAGCTGGCTAGTCCAGCAAGGGCCATCGGTGTACAGAGGCAGCTGACAGAACCTAAGAGCTAGTCAATTCTTTACTTCAGCAGTCACGCTGAGGGCCTGGATGATTCTTGGACAGTTGCTGATCTTCAGCCCAGGTTGGAAGCCAAGAAGCTAGATTGCAGACTCCGCAAAAGCCAACAGCAGCGGCAACACAGGGAGAGACGCCCTCGCCAGCAAGAAGCAGCAATCCTTTCTCTCAGTGGCTACTGCTCTGAGAAGGGTCTTTTCAGTTTAGTTGTCCCTGGAAACACCCTGGCAGACCTGCACAGAGTCACGTATCTTAGTTAATACCAGATCCATTCATGTTGACAGTCAAGATTAACTACCTCAAAAAACCAAGAAAAAGTAAATTGCTTAGAAATTTTCCATTGTTGTATTTTGTTGCTGTTGTTTTGGAATAGGATCTCACAGAGCATAAGCTGGCCATGATGTTAGCAGGGGTGACCTTGAACCTCTGGCCTTTACCTCTACCTCCCAGGCATGGAGTCCAGGCACGCAGCTGCATGCCTAGTTTGCGGCTGTAGTTTGAGAAGAAAATGTCACCATCCCCCAGTGACTTACAGTTTTATTGCTAGATCTATAGTATATGAAAGTCTACATGTGAAAAATATCTTTAATATTATAAATCAGTGAGGATCTGTTTGCTTTTTTCATGTAAGTACCTATGTTGTTGCCCAGATTTGGAGTCCTACCCTTTGGAGTAGTAAGCCTTGCTTGCTATTATTCTGAGCACATATTAGTTGTCACAAAGTAAGACCTTACCTCCCTTACATCTTGCATCCTGTGGACAAAACTGAGTGGCACGGCCCTACGGTTTTTACATAGGAATAAAAGCAAAATGGCTTACTTCTAATAAAATATTTTAGCTAAATGTTTCTTTCCTTTTTAATATATCAGTAAGTGAAGCAGAAAGCTAAGGCACTCTTCAAAAGTTTGCTCTAATGAGATGCTTCTGCCTTGGGAGCTAAGGGTCACGCTGGAGCCGTGGGCCCAGTGCTGACTCAGGCTGGCTGAGCTCAGGCTCCGGCACGTCAAATTCTAAGTATGGATTCTTAGGGGGAGCCTGGTTCAAAACCCTGAGCTTTAGAAACAATGAAAGCTCTTGGCTTCTCCGCGTTGCTGTGAGCACTACACATCTCAGTCAACAGTGAGTAACTGGTGCCTGTTTAAGTACAAAGTCTAGTACTGTAGAGTTAAAGATGACCTTGATATTTTGTCGTCATACAATAGAGAAAAACTAGTAAATGTAAATACATCGTTTGGGAGAGCGACCCAACACAGCATATTTTATAAATATTTCCCTTAAGCTATGTTTCATCCCTAGCTGATTTACTATGTTTATTTTTTTTTTCTAGATTGAATCAGCAGAAGTATCTGGAAATAGTGAGGTGTGCAGTTTTCTCCAGTACATGGAGAAGTCAAAACCTTGGCAGAAAATATGGTGTGTGATCCCCAAGCAAGACCCCCTAGTGCTGTACATGTATGGCGCTCCTCAGGTAACTAAGGCATATGTGGGTGAGTGGCATGGCTGGGACAGAGAGAGGCATGTGGGCACTGATCCTCAGGAGAACAAAAGAGATCAGGCAGTGTCGCTGTGTCACATCCAATTTTTAAAAATAATTAAAAGTAAAATTGATTTTGTTGATTTAAACTGTTCTTCTTACAGTTGCATATGATTTATTTGCTAAATCATTAGTCCCCTGTCAGCTCATATTTTTATCTGGAAGCTGTAAGAAAAGGTAAGTTGAGCAAGGATCACGGCAGTAAGAAGGAAATTAATCAAACGGCAATGAAGAGAGGGAGCAAATAGTTTGTAAAGAAGGAACGTTGGGACATTTTTGTGGTTGATTTTACTTGTTAATAGTAACAGAGACCTAAGGACAAAGTAGTTGAAAGGAAGAGAGTTTATGGGACTCTTGAGTTAATATTAGTCAGGAACAAGTTTTTGTGAACCATGTGTACAGCTAAGCTGGGATCAACTCTAGTGCCAGTGTAGCTTCCGGTACAGCGAGAACCTGACACACACCTAAATCAAACCATACATTCATTTCCTTTAGAAATATAAAGAATTAAGTTTATCAGATTTTAGTCTCATCTTACATCAAGAACTAGTGGGGAAAAAAATTAGAAAATCTCTAAAAATGCTGTTTTCCCTGTCCATAATTAAGTTGAGTGAATCATTAAAGAAAATATCATTATTAACCCTTAGTGATGTTTGCTGGCTTAAACACTAAGACGGCTGTAATTCACCCTCCACCTAAGTGGAGAACTGCCCGGACTTTGAATGAGCTTCCCCACAGCAGCAGGCTTTTGCACCCGAGGTTCTTAGCTCATCTGAGTGTCAGCTCTACTTTATTCAGCCAATATTATCATTGGCCCCATACACAGACGCTAAAATCATCCTTTGTCCAAAGAGAGTTCATGAGTGAGGATCTGTGCTATGCAAAGACCACATGTAACTATGTAATGTCTTACACTCATATATACAATGTCCTTTGCATAGGACGTCAGAGCCCAGGCGACCATACCACTCCTGGGCTACGTCGTGGATGACATGCCTAAGAGTGCAGATCTGCCGCACAGTTTCAGACTGACCCAGTCCAAGTCTGTGCACAGCTTTGCTGCGGACAGTGAAGAACTGAAGCAGAAATGGCTGAAAATCATCCTTCTAGCTGTCACAGGAGAGACACCAGATGGCCCGAGTGAGCATCCAGACACCTTGAGCAATCCCCCTGGACCCAAGAACAGGTCCGAAAGCTGAACAGCAGCTGCCAGGGTGGAGCCTCCAGTAAGACACATAGCCCAAGGTGGCCCGGCCCTCTCTCTCGTCTCTTAGCACTTTACATTGAGAAATACGGTGTCATAAACGTATCTTTTGGGAACTTTTTCATATGTTTGTATACTCTTAGTAAAATCAGTGTGCAGGCCATTCTTCTGTGGAAGTTCTGAAACAATGTAGAAAATGGAACATTTTTGATAAGCTATTCCTTAACTCGAGGCTCAAGCGGGAAGATACCAATTGATTGTATCACTGCCTGGTTATAATGGGCCTTTCATTGAAGAATCCTTCCGTGTCTTGTTTGCATGTAGGACTTGTGACAGTGTGGAAGATATACCTCCACGTAACCAAAATAGATCTGTGGCTAAAAAGTACAGGGACAGTTTAAAGTGTCAGGTGAACTTGTCTAGTTTGTAAGTCTCAAGCTACATAAATGGTTTCTGTTCTTAATACAACATAAAATAATACAAGTTGCTGATGTTCATACTTTTTGACTTAAGGTAGTACTTGGTTTTGTAGAATTACCTGAATAATAAAATATCTAAATATAAACCAATTTACCTGTATATAGTTTTGAAAATGAATTTGAACATGTCAGCTTTTCTCCTCAGCATTAGTTTCATTTTCACTCTGGTTCTTTTTTAAACATACAACCTATTTTATCTCTTAATTCAGCAATGTTCTAAACTTAAGAAAAAATTGGTAATTTATGTTGAATTGATTGGAATCCAAGTGTATTGATATTTTTATAGTAAAAAGCAGTGATTTATGTGGTGTGGGATATGGTTTGAATTCCAACGGTGTTTTTAGAGTACTATTTTTTGTTCTGTACCTATTTAAAACAGTGCCTTTGTTAGAAGGTGCTATTAATATTTATTTAGATAAAAGATGAGAGTTTAGTTAATGTTAACTAAACACTTATTTTTAACTACTCTGATTATTCTCAACTTAAGTGCACTTTGGTCACTGGGATTAAAAATTGTATGGATTATTTTACATTTTACAATAACATAATTGTCTTAGTGATTTAATGTCAGCATGTACAAAACTGTTCCTAAAACTTGAACTATATAAGAGATCTGACCTTATACAGACCCAAGACATGTGGAAAACATTTAATGTTTAATGCTCTCCTTTCCATAAGGCTACTGTGAAGGACTCCATACAGTGACCATTAAAGATATCTGTGTGAGCTTGCTTTCCTTTTGTCAATTACAAAACAGAGCTCACGCATGTGCCAGCTCTTTGGGAGAAGAGAGTTACTAGCTAAATAGTAAAGGAAACGTATGCTTTTAGTCTTTCACTGAAAAGAGAGCTGAAATCAATATTTCAGAATCAATAATGGTATGTCTCCAGGAGATGTGAGTCATCAAAGAAAGTGCAGAAGAAGTACACTCTCCTGATTCCACGTGGACTCAGAGGAGCTATGGCTGTCTATTACAAAGCCTGCCCCTCACTAGTTTCTGTTTGTAACTAAAACCTTATGTTGTGTTGACTATTTAACTTCCTTCTTCTCTCGTATTAGAGTTTTTATTTCTTACTTTTCCATTCTCCAAACATCACCACTTTCCCCGCATTGCTTACTAGGGGTCCGTTGCACATAGTACGCAAGGGCTGCGCCTGAGATGTAGAGTACGCATGCTCAGAGACCACTGTGTGCTTAGACAGTCCACGGTGCTGAGACTACAGCGTGCTTAGACAGTCCACGGTGCTGAGACCCATCTGTCTAGAGCCACTCACAGGGGAAACAAAACATCTTCTTATTCCCTGCTAAATGAGGGCCGAATAGAAAGAGATTGTGCATTATTTCTTTTTTCTAGTTATCAACGTTGATGCTGTGTTTGGGGAGGAGAAGAAGAGACAGGTGTGCAGGTACCTGCTGACAAAATTAAGCAGTAACTATACATCTTACTTCACTTTTCATATTTCAAGGAAAGAGAAACAGTTAAAATGTAGAATGACTATCAGATAAAGATGACTTTTGTAAATATAAATAGAATAGTAAGTGGGATAACCCACTTAGAAGATTTATGTCAGATTATTAAAAGTAAACTCTTTGATCAGCAAGAAGACTACGTGTTTGCCTACCAGCAAATTCTTGAATAGAGGTAATGTGCATAGATGTTCAGTGTTGTTTAATTTAGATTATTGAAAGGATACTCACAGAAAGGATGTTAGCATGTTCTTAGTGTTCATTAAATAAGGAATGTTAGTGCCAGAGATGATCTGTGGTCACTCCAGTCACCACCTTTACCTCTCTCACACACTCTTAGCTAAGCACAAACACCGCGCAGGTTTCCCCCTCCTTCTCTCAAAGGAATCATTAATAGTTTTAGTAGGACGGGAAAGTAATATAATCATATTAGTTGCTTATTAAAAACTCAGCTCTGGGGCTAAGAAGACTTCTATGCAAAGGTGAGAAACAGTTCTGTCAGATCTCCAGAACCCACAGAAAAGCCCAGCAAGCCTGGCCCAGCACGACACAGCCAGGGACAGGACACTGTGGTCCAGGTACACTAGCCAGACAAGTCAAAGCAACAAGCAACTTTGCCTCCATACGCACCAACAAAGTCACTTGACCTCGGCCTCAGATCTCTACACATATGCACAAATCCCTAAATATATGTGAACACACATGCATGGGCACAGTGCACATACATACATATTAAAAATTAATTTAAAGAGACTATAATTCAAGATGTTATTAGAATAATTAACCTCTTGAGATAACTGAGGTTTCATGACAAATTGAGCCTGAAAATATCATTAGTTGCTTTACCATTCAAATAAATGTTCTATATGGTTCTTAGTTTGTTGTTTTCTCTAATTTCGTGCTTTTAAAAGTCATCTTTAAGAAAAGTGTCCTTCCTTCAAACTTAAGAAAATATTTATTTGATGAAACTGTTACTCATTCAAAGCATTCCCAACTTTCAACTTCCTTGTTGCTTTTGTTGAAAGTTTACTGTTTGGTAAGTGTGAGTTGTGGTACATACATTTATCCTGAGTTTTAAATGGCGTTCGATATTGAAAAATGCCACTAGCCACTTTTGTACTAATGCTAAGCAATAAAGCTCTCCAGGTATGAGTTTATGCCAAAAGTTTAGTATGAAGGCCTTTTGCCACAGCATATAGAGACCAACTTCTAGAAGTGATATAATAATTCAGATGGCTGAGTACAGGACAGAAATGGAAGGCACCATTCCATGGCTTAGATACTATAAACTGTATTTAATTTTTATATATAAATAAAGCAGTTAATTTCCTCTGCTCTGTTTTACCAGCTATATTGTTTTCTTCTGTTAATTGGATTCAACATAAAGGCTGCCATATTATCTTCACTGAATCACCCACACCATTTTTTTAAAAACATAGAAATTAACCTTGTAAATGTGGAATGTTCTAAACAAGAATATTTGTTGCCATCACAACTGTTTAAAGAAAACTATAAATTCCATGGTACTTCAGGGTTATCAAAGAGCCATTGATGCCTTCTAAAAACTGTTTCTCAAAAATACTTGTGGAGTTCATTACTGTGTCTTTCTTCCTCGTCATTGACATAGAAGGGTTCCTCCCCCCTTCAATAATCTTCAGATATCATTCCTTTCTCTCTAAAGCTGTAAGTTGATCAGAGCATATTGTCTGCAATGCACTGTTAGTCATGATCTGTCCGTAGCGTGCTGTCATAGCAAATGAACATGCGTAAGAGCAAATCAGTGTCTAGGAAGCACAGGTATTATTTGGGCAGTTATCTCTGCTGTTGTGCAGAGTAGAAGGTGACTTAACTTTCCTACATCACATGATGTTCATGTTAATAGATACAAGATAAGCACATGGTATTTATAGTCCAAAATCTGAAAGATGGGGATATCTTAGTGTTTTCATTTTTTAAATGTTGTATTCTTCAAGAGTATACGAATATAAGAACTATGGCTTAAGAGTTCCTTTTGTTAGAATTATGTTGGCATTTGTAGTGTTCCTTCTTCATTCTTAGTTTCATTAAAATCAAATTGTTTTTATTTTCATATAACTATATAGATTTTAAAAAAGTATTAGACCGCTATATCTATATAAAATCCCTGTCTGTGACTTTATATGTATATGTGTAAGTGTAAAAATTATTAATCTTCAATTCTCACCAAAGGAATGTTATGTAAATTTTAATTTAAGTATTTTAACAAAAAATTTTCATATGTATTTTAATGTTATAATTCACCTTTACCTAAGCCCCCTCAATCTTGCTAAGTTACAGGAAGAGCCAATGTTGCTTTTGTTACAGGTGTATAGATAGCACTGAGCTTAGCAACTGGAACAAGCAATGAATGGGGATGGGTGGATGGACTAACCACTGGTCTCCAGGGCACTGAACGTCACAGGACATAAAGTGAAGATATCTGTGTACTTGTCTGTTGATGAATCTTTGTGCCCAGGCTTTGACCTTGGCCTCTAAATTATAGATGACACTATCTTATTATTACTTTATTTTTCTTTTAAGATTTAAATTTTTTTTCATTCTAGAAGTCGTCTTCTGCTATTTTGTTTTGCTCCTTTGTTTTCACTCTAAGGCCAACTTTTCAAGCTAAGGGCATGGCCAAATGCCGTGTCTTTTATGTATTTCAGGATAAAAATAACACATGGCTTCTACAAGATAGTTAATTTGTTGGGAGGTGGAGTCACTGAAAGTTAAAAGAAGGTCATCCTTTGTCCTAAAATTCATTGTGGTCAATTTGATAAAAAATGTAATCAAATTTTAGTGTGTTTTAATAAGTGAATACCAAATACATCCAGTAAAGACAGGTTTGAGAACTAAAGGGCCATAAAGCCCATTATGATGCTAGAATTGCTTTGTGTTTTGTGGTATATGAGGACTCAAATATATAATAGGTATCATTAGCATATAATCATTCATATATAAAACCAGACTGGTACTTCATATTTTAAGAGATTATTAAAAGTGTTATTTTAAAAAAATGTATTATCTTGATTTTTCTTTTGACTTGTTGATTGAGTTTGAAAGGGCATATCAGAATTTTATAGTTGACTCTAATGTGAAAAGAAAAGAAACATCCCTATTTTCCAGTGGTATGAATGTACAATATTTGGACATAGTGTATATATAGTGTAACATCTGTATATTTGATCATAAAGGCAGATAATTGAAAACATTGTAAATTATGCCCTTTAATTCTTGTTAAATATGAAGCATTTGTATCTTGTAAATAAAGACATTCTTAAATTGGTTCCACAGCCTTGCTGTTATTTCCACTATAATTATGTGTATTTTGTATGTATGATTTTTATTTTCTGGTCAGAAAAGGGTTATTCCAACAGGATCCTAATACTTCTAGTTTCTAATCATTAAAAAAACCCTAAGAAACTTTCCACTGTTATGTCAATTGTTTTCAGAGATCATATTTCATACAAGTTTATCAGCTTTTTTAGGCCATAAAGAACTAAATCACAGTTTACCAAATCATATATAAAAGCAATTGGCTTTGGCTAAAGAATTTCTTATAATAACATAGTTCTTGGGTTCATATTTTTCCTAGGTAAAGACGGGCAGAGAGCACCGGCGTGTGATGATTTTGTGCAGGGCATTGTGTTATAAAGACGGCTGGGACTTAGCAGGCCACAGTAGATCAGTTTTGCCGTCCTAGATGGGGCTGCTGCTCCTCAGAAGCATCACAGCCGTGAGCCTACAGTAGAAAGAGTTTTGTCAAAGCAGTATGACTGGAGCCCTGGTCTGTCACTGACGGTTGTGACTTCAGACACAAACTCTTTTTTTTTTTTTTTTAAGATTGATTGATTGATTATGTATACAGTGCTCTGCCTGCTCATACTCCTGCAGGCCAGAAGAGAGCATCAGATCACATTGTAGATGGTTGTGAGCCACCATGTGGTAGCTGAGAATTGAACTCAGGACCTTTGGAAGAATAGACAGTGTCCTTAGCTGCTGAGCCATCTTTCCAGCCCCCACAAACTCTTTCTTGAAGAACAGTGTGATGTAGACGAGACAAAATGTCTTACCTGGCCCACATGAGGCACCGGCTTCTCGTTGCTAACATTAGAGGTCATTTAGCTAATGCAGAAGTTTGCAGGCCTCGACACTACGATGTGATCACCTGGATGTCATTTAAACAGACCGTCTTCACTCCACCCTCAAGTTCGTAAACCCTTGGATTGGCTCTGGGTAGTAGTAGTAGTAGTTCAAAGATGCCTCATGTGGAAAAGTACTTCGAGATACAGGCATAGTTGGGAACTTTCTGAACAGCGCTCTACTAGCCTAGAAAATAATAGCAAGAAGTGACAAGGGGACTCCTGCTGTGTGCAACCTTCTACATAAAAAGAGAACGACCTGAGAGGGAACAAAATCTTTGCCAAATATTCACCTGACAGAAGAATAATATTCAGAATGTATAAAGAAGTCAAAAATGTCCTCCACGACTTCTCTTGTTTACAGGCCACGGTCCCTCGTTCTCTGCACGGTGACTAATTCTGATTCTTTATAGTCATCACTGGTGAAGGACAAAACAGACACCAATCTCTGGATATAGAGAAAAATATTTAAGGGATGTTTTAATAGCATTTAATAGAATAATCATAGTAGGGTCTCCTCCAGTGCCGATTACCTACCCACCACATGTTCTTGGCTAACAGTGCCGGGTATGAGTCTCGTCTTATGGAACAGGCCTTGGAAGCAATCTAGTGGAAGACAGCTGTAAACCATTGCTTGCTGGACAGGAGCAGGCCCAGCACACATGAGCTCACAGCACCTTTGACTCCATATACAAGACCTGCACAAGATAAAGCCAGACGCAATCCCAGCATGGTTGAGATGAAGGTCATGAAGTCCCACCCGTTGCTGATACTCTCCGTGGCTGCTGTTGGAGGGAGCATGCTACTTTTCTTCAGGGTTGCAACCTCCGGTAGGCTACCCATGTTCTAATGGGTGGCGCTACATCTATGACACGCTAACAGCACTAAGCCCGTTCAGTGGGTTTAAGACAACAACATACGATTGTGAAGGGAAAGTGATGGTGAGGCAATAAGAAAGGGGGTGGGTTTTTTCAGAACACTACATCCATAGATGAAATTCTCAGTAAGAGCTCAGCTATCTTTTGCCTTCTCCTTATAACCCTTCATTACCACTTTTAACTAGTCCCCGTCCTTTTTTTTTTTTTTAAGATTTATTTATTTATTATGTATACAGTGTTCTGCTTCCATGTACACCTGCAGGCCAGAAGAAGGCACCAGACCTCATTATAGATGGTTGTAAGCCACCATGTGGTTGCTGGGAATTGAACTCAGGACCTCTAGAAGAGCGGGCAGTGCTCTTAACCTCTGAGCCATCTCTCCAGCCCCATTCCCGTCCTTTCTTAATCAAGAAAAACAAAATTTAACAAGCTTCAGAAAAGCTCCTATCTTGATGGCATTCTCATTTAGGTCCAATCCAAAGGGAACTGAGTTGTCAACACGCCAATGTTTTTATCATGAGATTGGCAAGCTAGACATGAAATCTGTAATGTACATGTAGCCAACTAGGTGGAAGCAAAGTCAAGAAAGTAGCTTTTCCAAAATCTGTAGGTTGGGTAAGCAGGACAGGAGCGCACGCCCAGCAGTGTGAAGTCCCAGCGCCCAGATTATTGTCTGGAAATGGGAAAGACAAGGACTTAGACCTCAAGGAGGAGCCTGGATACGCTGCTTGGCGTTGGCACAAGTTTGGCTCCACCAGCTTCCCAAGGGTGTGTTTGAGATCTCAGACACGGACAGAATCACCACATAGCTATGACTAGAGGTCAGTGGTGAAGGGGCTGGCAGCCTACTGTTCGTAAGCATCTGGCTTCATCCCCCTGCACAGCAAAATACAAAAATAATAAATAATTAGTATAATGGGGAAATGGGCAAAGGATCTATATAGGCAATTAATAGAAAAACAAGCATTTAAATATATTCAAAACATACAAATGATGAACTACAAAGACAATATTTTTACTTTTTTAAAATTGCTTTTCTTACTTTTTATTGAAAAAATTTTTTTTTTTTTTCTTTTGGGAGCTGGAGAGATGGCTCAGCGGCTAAGAGCACTGACTTCTCTTCCAGATGTCATGAGTTCAATTTCAAGCAACCACATGGTGGCTCACAACATCAATGATGTGATTTGATGCCCTCTTCTGGCCTGCAGGTGCAGGCAGAGCACTGTATACATAATAAATAAATAAATAAATAAATAAATAAATAAATAAATCTTTTAAAAAAATAGTTTTTTTTCTTTTAAAGTTGCTTTTCAAGTCTATGTTTAAAAAATTTTTTAAGAACTCAGTTTTCTCTGTGTTGCTCCTAATACCTGGCTTCAAGTAATTCTCATATGTCAGCATCCCAAATAATTGAGGCTACAATTCTGGGTTCATTGCACTGTGTTATATGCTATAGGTTAGTAAAACTAAAAATATTCATGGTGGGGTAGAGCAACAGTCAAAGTTTTCTACAATTTATTATGAGATGCTCAGACTTTAATCTTTGGCATGGAAAACACAACCAACACCCCCTGGGAAGTTATTATAGAAAGGACATTCCTGTCATGATCACTAGACCTATATAAACTGCTTTATGTTTGTGAAAGCAATTTTGGAAGAGCTACTCATATTTTAAAGAATCACACATTTGGCTTAACAATTCTACTTACAGGAATTTCCTTTCGCATCCTGCTGGTTCCCCCTTTTCCTCAGCAACCCTCAGCCATTGCTCCTAGCTTATCTCCATTCCTTCCTGTCTCCCTTATGCTCCACAGAACTGTGCTCATCAGGCACCCCACAGCCCCACACTAGGATTTCAGGTGGTCTACCCGTGCCCTCCTTCCCGCCTCCGTTCTGGATTGTCCAGAGTACTCATAAAGCTGCTGTGCCCCCCACCTCCTGTGCCACCCTGGGAACCTCCTCCATCCTCTTGGGACTCAGTCTCACGTGCAGCCTCAGGAACCTCTGGTTTGTTCTCACAGGCCTCTTCGGCCACACCTCTCATCCCATCCTATTCGTTCATGAATCCCACTGACCCCCAGAACCTCTCTTTAATGGGGACCTGACAGGTGCCACATAACATACAGGGTGTCTGTGGCCTCCTTCATCTTTCATCCTGGACCCTGCACAGTACTCTTGGAATGGTGTTGCCTGGTCACCTCAGCCTCCTCCTAACCCACCTCCATCCCTCTGGATTCTCTGTCATCTGTCAGGCTACCACCTGGATACGCTTGGTGCCGCCTCTGCTGCCCTTTGTGGAACCAGACTTCAAGTCTACTTAAGAAAACTTTGCAGTCACTCAGGCCACTCAGATGCTGAGCTGCAAACAGAAATTCAGATCTGGGACTAGTTAGTCTGAAGCCAGTCTTGGAGGCTGACCCAAGACAATGCTGAGCATCATCCTTCCAATTCACAACCTGTCAGATCGGGACAAAAGCAAGACCAGACATATACAGCAACAAGCATTAAAAATATTAAAACATCATTTGGTCTCTGCACCAAAAAAAAAGGACAACCGAGACAATATTCTTCCTCCAGAAACCAATAGTCCTATTTTAAGATGCTTTAAGAAAAGTGACTTAGCTGAAGTACAAAACAGGAACGTTAAAAATGGCGATTATGAATATGTTCGCAGGACTTGGAGAGGATATGAAAGCCTTGACGAAGACTAAAAACAAAAACAGTTGATTGAAATAAGAGAAGTAATTCACATATGAAAGCAGAATTTAACAAAGAAATAGGATCACTAAATACAAGCCAAACTGAAGTAGAGGTTGAAATGAAAAACTCAGGAAGTCAAACAAAAGCCTCATAAGTAAGCCTCACCAACAGATTAAGAGACATAGAAGAAGCCAGACAGTGGTGGCACATACCTTTAATCCCAGCACTTGGAGACAGAGGCAGGTGGATCTCTGTGAGTTTGAGGCCAGCCTGGTCTACAAAGTGACTTTCAGGACAACCAAGGCTACACAGAGAATGCTTGTCTTGAAAAACCAGGGAGAAAAAGAGAGAGAGAGACAGACAGACAGACAGACAGACAGACAGACAGACAAAATTAAAGGTACTGAAGATAAGGTAAAAGAAACGAATAGCTTAGTCAAAGAAAATGATAAATCTAAAAACAAAGCCCAGGAAAAAACATCCAGAAAATCTCAGACACTATAAAAAGGACAAACCTATGTAAATGTAAACAAAGAAGGAACTCGAAGTCAAAGGCATAGAAAATACTTTTAATAAAATTACAGAGGAAAAATTCTCTAAAGAAAAAGATTAGTACTAAGGCTCAAGAGGCATCTAGAACACCAAATAAAAAGACCAGAGGAGAAATTATGTGAGGCACATAATAATGAAAACACTAAATGTATCGAACAAAGAATAGTAAGAGCTGCAAGATGAAAAGACCAAGTCCTGTACAAGAGCAGGTCCATTAGAATGACACCTGGCTTTTCACTGGAGACTTTTAAAGCCAGAAGAGCCTGGGTGGCTGCTTTATCATCCCTGAAAGACCACAGATGCCAGCCCAAACTGTCATACAAAGCAAAACTGTCTGTTACAGTCAACAGAGAAAGAAAATCATTTTATGATAGAAACAGATGTAAAATTCTATCCACTAATACATCTCTACAAAAGGCAGTAGTAGGAAGACCGCAGTCTGAAGAGGCTAGTTACACTCAAGATGACACAAGGAATAAATAATCCCAAAATAGTTCACCAAAAGATAGAAATGCCACATGATAACACAATTAATAAAAGCTGCTCAATAATAACTCAATATTAGTGATCTCAATTCCCCCAATAAAAGACAGACTAACTGGATTCTGCTGCAGCAAGAAACACATCTCACCATCAAGGATAGACATGACCGTAGAGTAAAACAATAAAAAGGGTATGCCAATTAAATGGAACCAACAAGAAATCTGTTATAGCCATTTTTAATATCTGACAAAATAGACTTCAAACCAAAACTAATCAGAAGAGACAGGGATTGACTCTATCTACTCACTATAAGAAAAATATGCTAAGAGGACATTGCAATTCTAAACATGCACCAAACACAAGGGAACTCAAGTTCATAGAAAGAGACACCCTACATCTAAAATCACGCATTGACCCTAATACAGTGATAGTTCCACTCTTTGCCTTTGTAATCTAGTCAAAAACTATATAGAGAAATAACATCAACAGTCAAGTGAACTTAAAAGGCATTTTTCAAAGCATGTCACATAAACACACACAAAAAAAGCACATTCTTCTCAGTAGCCTATGGAACTTTTTAAAAAATTAACCACATATTAGGACACAAAGCAATTCTTAATAGATGCATAAGAATTGAAATGATACCCTTTATCCTATCTGACCACCATAGATTAAAGCTGAAAATAACAATTGTAGAAACAGCAACAAAATATACAAACTCATGGAAATGGAACAGGTCATTACTAAATGAAAATTGGCCCAGATAGAACTCAAGAAGGAAGTTTAAAGTTTTTTAAAACTAAATGACAATGAAAACATGGCATACTTAACACAATGGATGCATTTCTAAGAGATAAATCCATAGCACTAAGTACCTACAAAAAAAAAAAAAAAAAGACAAAGTAGAGATATGTCATATTACTAACAATCAATACACTAGAAAGTTCTACAAAAACAATAAGTAATAACATCCCAAAAAAGTAATTGAGAATAACCAAACTCAGTGCTGAAATTAATGAAACAAACAAAATAAACAATACAAAGAACCAGCAAAACAAGTTGGCTCTTCAAGAAAATCAATGGCAGTTGACAAACTTACACTAAATTAACTAAAAGAGAGAATCCAAGCACACAGAGTCAGTGATGGAAGGGGAGACAGTACAACACACAATGAGAAAATTCAGAGAAGTATAGGAATATAATTTAAAAATCTGTATTCACCCAACTGTAGAAACCAAAAGGAAAGGGCTGAGTTATTTCATACATGTAACCTACAAACATTAAACCAAGATGAAATGAGTAATTTAAACAGACCCATAAGCTCTAATGAAGTGGAAGTAATAACTGAAAATCTCCAAACCTAAAAAAGCCCCGTATAGTTGCATTCAGTGAAAACTTATATTACTTTCAAAGTAGTACTAATGCCGATACTTCACAAACTATTCCATAAATAGAAACTCGATACGTTTCCAAGTAAGCCACTATTATCTTGATACTAAAACCCACAAAAATCCAACAAAAAATTACAAAGCAATATCCCTTATGAACATAGATACAGAAATGTTTGATAAAATTCAAGAACACAACAAAAAATATTGTTCTTTATGATCAGGCTTCATCAAAGAGATTCAAGGAGGGCTCAACACATCAATACATATTATCTACCACATAAATAGACTAATAGACAAAAACTAACATCCTTTCATGGTGAAAGTCCTGTGGGTGCCTTTATTTTAATCTATTGGGGGGGTCCTTATGCCTCTACCTTCCTTCCCCATTAACCTTCCTTCTCTCCTGCCTGGTGTTGGGGTGTTGGAAGAGGTCAGGGTGGGGAAGGAAGGTTAATGGGAAGAAGGGCGGAGGTCTCTTATGACTACTTTTTGCTGGTTGGGTTGTTGGGTTCCTTGCGTCAAGTCCAGTCTTCATTTTAGGATATCTCCAACAAACTGCATCAACAGCAGCCAGATGCAGCATTAGGGAGCAGCAGCCTTCTTTCTCAGGGCAGGGTGGGGGTGGTAAGGGCTGTCTTCCTCCTGGATCTGGCATTTATTCCCTCTCTAGAGTCCTGAAAATTAAACTATTTGCAGCTGGCAAAGAGCCCCTCTCAGAGCCCACACGAGGCAAAGAGTGTGCTGCTGAGGGCAGTCTGGATCAGCTCAGTACCCCACACCTAGGATTAAAACAAAAACATGTTTACATATCATAACTAGGTTTTTTAAAAGATTTATTTTATTTATTTCTTATGTATACAGTGTTTTGCCTACATGTACACCTGCACACCAGAAGAGGGCACCAGATTTCATTATAGATGGTTGTGAGCCACCATATGGTTGCTGGGAATTGAACTCAGGACCTCTGGAAGACTTCTTTGAAGTTCATCAGAGTAACAGGTGTGCTATGGTCCGGAGGCAGCATTTCACTGCGCTCCACCTCATCCTCTAGCTCTGCTGTTCTTTCCACCCTCCTGTTCCCCGAGTCTTAGAGACAGAGCTATAGATGCCTCATTTATGTGACAGGGTGCTCTTGACAATCATTTACTCTCAGCACTTTGGCAAGTCAGGAGGGTCCACATTACTATCTGCAATAAGAGGTTTCATTGACAAGGTTGAGACCAATACAGATCTATGGAGGTAAACAAGTTTTTTTTAAAGATTTATTTATTTATTATGCGTACAGTGCTCTGCCACCATGTACGCTGCACTCCAGAAGAGGGTATTAGAGATGGTTGTGAGCCATCACTTGCTTGCTGGGAATTGAACTTAGGACTCTCCAGCTCCGTAAACAAGAATTCTGAAGACAGTTTTCAACAATATGACTATTTAGCAAAACAGTCATAGGTTCCCACACACACACACTGGACCCGTGGCCACCCCAGCCATGGGCTTTTGACCAAATTTATAGTAGCTTGAGTCATGAATGTGCACCTGCAGAGCAGGCTGCCATTGTGCCCCTTGTTTCATTGTCTTGTTACTCTTTGATTTTGAGCATTACTTCGATGAAACAGTGGGGAAAGTGGACACTTGTTTTGTTCCTGATTTTATTGGAAATGTTTAAAGGTAAGACTTCCCTGGTGTCTTTCACAATGGGTCCCTTTTCTGCTGTGGTCTGATGGTGGGTGATGTTGATGCCCTACTTGTGGCTAAGCACTCAGTCCCCTTCTCACTAAAGAAGAGACTCCATTGGAGAAAATTAATTGTCCCTTTGTGAGCAGTAATCAATTGGAGATAGCTTCTGGGTTAGGGATAGGGGCTTGTGTCCACCTCCAGATTATTTTTCCTGTTGTTTAATATATAGATAGGTTTAGTTGGAGCCATTGTTTATGTAGGCCTCCTCCCCCCCCCCTCTCTCTCTCTCTCTCTCTCTCTCTCTGTGGTTTTCCTCCTGTGTCTGAATAACTAAATGATCTGGGCGATCCCGGTGATAGTATATTTGTAGACTTTCCTAAACACTGCTTGTGGGATCATTCTTCTTTGTCTTACAAAGAGCTACAGGGTAATAAATAAGGCTGTACATGTTCCTTTAAATAGGAATATACCACACACAATCTATGACATGTTGCCTTTGGTAATATGTATTATACTTATTTTTTCCAATTTAGTTCTTAGCACACAGGAAAACCAATTATTGATGCGTCATTTTTGCCCAGGGTACTTGGATCTTTTCAAGCATTAATTATAAGTCCATCTCTAGAGATTGAGGGAATGCCCAACCAATGCCCTGCCCAACCTGAGACCCACCCCATGGGAGAGAACCAACCCCTGACACTATCAAAGACACTCTTCTATGGCTGTCCTCTGAGAGGCTCCACCCAGCAATGGAAGGAAACAGAAGGTGAGACTCACAGCCAAACACTGGGCAGAGCCTTGTGGACGAGTGGGAGGATAGAAGGGCCTGGAAGGTCTCCACAAGAAGACCAACAGAGCCAACTTACCTGGGCCCAGGGGGCCTTGCAGTGACTGAAGCACCGACCAAGGACCATGCATGGGTCCCCTAGAATGGGGAGCAAGGGGCTGTCTCTGACAAGGTCTCTGTTGCATGCATTTTGATGCAGGCTTTCCCTTGCAGGAGTTGCCTTGCCAGGACACTATGAAAGAGGAAGTGCTCAGCCCAGATGTGAATGGATGTGCTGGGGTGGGTTAGTAGGTGTGTCGGCGGTGGGGGGGGGTAGCTCGCCTTCTCTGAGGGATAGGGGGAAGGGGGAGGGAGAAGAGGAGGGAGGGGACTATGATTGGGATATAAAGTGAATAACTAAGTAAATAAAAATTTAAGAAGCCTACTCTCTCCCTGTCTTTTTTGTTGGAAAGATTAGGGGCTGCCCTGATTTCTCTCTTTCTTATAGAAAATCAGAAACCCTAGTGGATAGTATTTTATTTATTGATGTTTGGTAGAAAATAAAGTAATTTGGAACAACTATCTGCTTTTTTATTTTTTATTTTTATTTTTAGATGAACTACATGCAGCTCTCGCTGTCCTGGAACTCACTGTGGAGATAGAATTGACTCTTGCCTTTGCCTTGTCAGACTGAGGTTACAGGTATATGCTGCCACAATCTGGCCTTGGATTCTTAAATCTGTGTTTTAAAAAAAAGGGGGGGGCGGGATGGTCACAACATTTGCCAAGATATCCAAGAGCCACCTTTAGATCTTCAGATACTTTCATTTAGTTTACTTGTTTTTCAAAGATAACTAACCAGCTACCATTTGCCTGCTAAGCAAGTAAAACGTGTGTCCTGTGGTACGTGTTGCAGGCGAATCGCAACCCCTCCAATGACATAGCCCACAACTTCATGACTCTGAGTGCTCCTTGCCATCAGGGATTTAATCTAGGAACTTCAGGCAAGTTTTATTTAACTTTTCATTCCTCTCAGACAGGTGGTTTTGGGGTTCTGGGCCACTCTTTCCTTTGTTTGACAATATCATTATCTAGTGTGTTGTGATTATATTGATACCCCCACCACCTTCTAATAGTCCCCCTTCCTTTCTGGGACTTGTTCTTCTTCCTACAGTATGAAAGACACCTCCTTTATCCATGATTCTTTTCTGCAGTGCACCTTGAGCCTTGGGTGGTGTGTATGTGATATGGACATCTAGTTTAAGACTCGGGGCTCATCATCATTCGCTCTCAGAACTTTGGCTGGTTCTACTCTCTGCATTAACTGGCACCCTCTGCAAAAAGTAACTTCTCTGCCACCAGCGGAGAGCCACGCTAGCCTGTCCAGTCAGAGAACAGGAAATCTAGGTCAATGGAAATCTCTTGAGACATTCTTTAAAGTTTCTTCAAGTGTCTTTGACTGATCCTCATAAAGTGTTCTTATACGGAAATGCCATTAACAACGGGATTCACTATGTAGCGCAGGCAGGCCTTGTGTTCCTCTTGCCGACGTCTTCCAGGGCTGGTTTTATAGGTGTGTGCCCCGACTCAAGTAGGTATACTCATACGTAACACTTTAACAGCCATTATGCGTCTAGCTGTTCCCTAGCGTTTTGACAGTAGACCCAGCATCATTGCCTTAGCCTTCTAACTAGCTCAAATGGATACCTGAAACCTTCTGGAACAGGCCCACCGCGGTCCACTCAGCCTGAACTACACCTCCCGGCAGCCTTTGCACCGCTCCTCCCCCCCCCCACCTCCGGCGTGGCGCGTGGCCTGCCGGGAGCGGGCTGGGAGGTGGCGGCCCGGCCCAATGGGTGCGGGCTCCCGAGGAGAGGGCGGAGGAGAAGAGGAAGCCAGCGGGCTGTGGGCCTCGTCCCCATTCATTGCGGTGGCCTGCTGGGTGGGTGGTCTCGTGTGTCCCGAGTCATGGAGGCGCTAATCCCGGTCATCAATAAGCTGCAGGACGTCTTCAACACGGTGGGCGCCGACATCATCCAGCTGCCTCAGATCGTGGTGGTGGGGACGCAGGTAAGACGAGCGCCGCGGTTGTGAGGCCGGCCTGCAGGTGTCAGCGCGAGGAGGAGGAGGCCACCCGCCCGGGGCTCTCCTCCGGCCGCCCGGGGCTCCCCCCAACCCCGATCCCCCTACCTCGGCCTTGTAGTCCCCGGCCCGGCGCGCCTTGGCCCAAGGGCACTCGGGGGACGCCTGGGCGGGCGGGCGAGCGGTTCCGCTTCCTTCCGGCGGCGGAGGGGGAGGCAAGCTAGTGGTGAGTTGGGGGGGGCCCCATGCCGCACTGCAACGTCAAAATAAGATGAAAAGAAAACCCCCGTGTGTGGTTAGCGTCCTGCGGTGAGGAAGGAGGAGCACCAAGTTTTTCTTGTAGTCCTCCATGACTTTGGTGTTCACAGTTTTGTGACTGTGACCCAAATTTGGCGTAAGGTTCTCGGGCCTTTTCATATGGGGTACAGAGATGAGTCAAAATTTTTTGTGTGTGTGGGAAACGAGTGTTGAAGAAATAACTATCTAGAATGATTTTTATCTGTGTATTATTTTTATTTTATAATGCCTGAAGTGAAATCACAAGTTTACGAGGGGGTTGTTTTTGAGACAGAGCCCTGCTCTGTATTTCAAGCTGGCTGAGAATTCATCTTGCATCCTCAATTGGCTGAAGCTGGTAGGAGCCCTGCTGCCGCAGCTCCCGTGACTGACAACTCACAACGCCCAGATTTTTTATTTTATTTTATGTATATGAATGTTTTTTTTCTGGTGCTGATCAGAAAAGGGTAGCAAATCTCCTGGAACTGGAATTAGAGATAGTTGTGAGCTGCCATGTGGATGCTGGGGCCCGGAGCCTCTGAAAGAGCAACGTTTGCTCTTAACCTCTGAGCCATCTCCCTAGCCCCTTTATAAACATATTTTTTTAATTAATTAATTATTTTTTTTATTAATTTATTCTTGTTACATCTCTATGGTTATCCCATCCCTTGTATCCTCCCATTCTCCCCTCCCTCCCATTTTCCCCTTATTCCCCTCCCCTATGACTGTTCCTGAGAGGGATTACCTCCCCCTGTATATGCTCATAGGGTATCAAGTCTCTTCTCGGTGACCTGCTGTCCTTCCTCTGAGTGCCACTAGGTCTCCCCTCCAGGGGACATAGTCAAATGTGAGGCACCAGAGTATGTGAGAAAGTCATATCCATAAACATGTTTTTAAATGTCTTCGTTGGTTAATAATGTTCTCTTCTTCTGAGGTAATGGGTGATTTCTCCATTTTCCAATGGGTTTTTAGCCATGTAGTATGCCTATACCATACATACTACAGAAAGTGCATAAATACTATGAGACTATCACAATTCATATATATATGTGTGTGTGTGTGTATATATATATATGTATATATATAGTTTTTTATTATTTATTTGGGCTTTAAATATTTAAAGCAGTAGGAAGTATTTTTCGACCATTTGCTTGGTTTCTTAACTGGGTAAGTATAGATGCTGTTCTGTCAGTTGTGTCTGTATTCCAGTGATGTTGGCAATGAGTAGAAGCTAAGTTAGTGAATATACTACAAACACTTTTTCTTTTTAAACTTTTTTTTTTCATTAGGATCATTTTAGTAGGTCTCTATAAAGATTTTCAGTGATGCACATCGCTCATTGTAATGAGATACTTATTTTTGCTTTTATGTGTATGAGTGTTTGCCTACATGTATGTATATGCATCAAATGCTTGCTAATTCCTTTGGAAGCCAGAAGTGGGCAACTGATCTCCTGGAACTGGTGATACAGATGGTTGTGAGCTGCCATGTGCATACTGGGAAACTGAACTTGGGTCCTCTGCAAGAGCAGCAAGTGCTCTTAACTGCTGAGGTATTTCTTTAGCCCCAGAGTTATAAAACACTGGGACTTTTAAAACTAGGTTTTTGTAAATAAAATTAGAAAAGATGACATAAAAATTTTTCTTTCATAACAGTTGAGAATTGTTACTTAGCTTTAGAGCAGATTCTTTACATATACTTTTAAGAGGTTTCCAAGTGCATTTTAACCACGATTCAGTAAAAGAATCAGGGATATAATGAATCTATGTAAAACATTTAAAATGGAGACAGTTTTTCTTTCATACAATAGTGTGTAGGGGTTAGTGGAGAGAGGAAGGAAGGCCTCTGAAATCCATCCCAGTAACGTTTCATACCTGCCATTTCTGTGTGCTGATGTTAGAAAGTTTATTTTTGCTTTTGTTTTGTTTGTTTCAGCTTGACAGGCTTTATCTCTGTCCAGTCCTTACTATCTGAAATGTAGTTTCTTTTTTATTCTGGTCCAAAACATAGAGTCTAGAAACTTAAGTTTTCCCCCCATGTTTATCATACATACCACTGTATTATCTTTGCCATTTGTACTCTGATGATGCAGAACAAGAATACAGCACACAGTTCCCACTCTTATTTAACAGAGGAGTGTACAGTGATTGAGTTCCAGACATGCACATACGGATCAATACTTGTGTTCCTGTTTTTGTAAAAGTAGAAGTGTCTCTGGCTTCTGCGTTACCTGTGCACTATATTACTCTTGGTTGTTTTTTGTTCCACGACTCTCAAATAACTATATGAAAATCATGTTGAAAACAAATTTCCTGGATCCTATCCCTAGATGTTTTGAATTTATAAGTCTAAAGTGAGCAAAGTGACATGAGATTCTGATAAAAGCTGGTTCATATATCCTAAGATGAAAGATATATAAATGAATTTTTTAATTTTAAATTTTTACATGGAAAAGGAGAATAATTTGGGGATTCTGAATCTTTTGGTTTTTTGAGACAGGGTTTCTCTGTGTAGCCTTGGCTGTCCTAGACTCCCTTTGTAGACCAGGCTGGCCTCGAACTCACAGCGATCCACCTGCCTCTGCCTCCCTAGTGCTAGGATTAAAGGCGTGCGCCACCACGCCTGGCTGGGATTCTGAATCTTAAGAGCACACTGCATTCAGTACATACTGCTATGGATGGCATTTAGCCTCCTTTTTTCTTTCTGTCTGTCTTGTTTTGAGATAGGGTCTTAATGTATATCTGTAGTTAGCCTGAAACTCGTATGTATACCAGGCTGGCCTCCTACTCACACAGATCTGCCCCCATCTGCTTCCTTAGTATTGGGGTTAAAGGTGTGTGCCACCACATTTAGCACCTGAGTGGCATTCTTGGCAGCCTTTGTCAACTTCTAAGCACACTGGGTCTTGATTTCTTATGTTGTGCACGTCCTTCCCTGGGGTCAGGAGTTAAAGGAGTTGGGGAGAAAGAATTGTGTTTAGAGGTACTAGTTGTTCATTTTTTATTGCTTAGCTAATGCTGTCTGATTTTTGAGATAGTTTGCAAGGAAAGAAAAGAAAATGGGGGGGGGGGAGAAGTGGATACTTTTAGACCATATTGTACTTTGCAGGTGGAGAAGACGGTAAAATTTAAAACAACTTTTGTGATTCAACTTGGGAAACTTAATCACTGGTTTTTAAGTTGAGAATCAGAAAGGGCAGTCCTGCAGGTGTATAATCCAAACCTCCATCATCCAGTGCTGGTATCACATCATTAACCTCAGGCTCTCTACGGCCTAGGATAGCTTCTGATGCCCTTTTTTGTTTAATTTGTTTTATTTTTTTGAGATAATGTTTTTCTCTGTAGCCTTGGCTGTACTGGACTTGCTTCGTAGAGCAGGCTGGCCTCGCACTCACAAAGATCCACCTGCCTCTGTCTCCCTAAGTGCTGGGATTAAGGTGTGTGCCACCTACCCCGGTCATACCCTTTTTCTTTGCCCTTTTAGTAATTTCAGCACTCCTTCAATGACTAAGACAAATATAAAAGAATTTTAGCAATCAGTTTGTAAACTAACTTTTAAAAGTTTAACGTATAGAAAGTTGAAATACTTAAAACACCATAAAAGTCATAGTGAAGTACACCATTCGATGATTTTTAATTTTAGACACAGAGTTGCAAAAGTATCACTAGGGTTTGATTCCATAACACCGGCTGGCTAGCTTTTTGACATGCACTGGAGTCATTTGGGAAGAGAGAACCACATTTGAGGAAATGCTGTTAATAGACTGGACTGTAGGTGAGTCTGTCGGGTGGTTATGTGGGAAGTTCCAGCCCATTGCCGGTGGGTACACTCCTGGGCAGGTGGTTATGTGTTCTGTAAAAAAGCGAGCTGAGTGACCTATGGCAAGCAAGCCAGTGGGCAGTTTTCTCTCATGGTTTCTACTTCAGCTCCTGCCTCTAGGATCCTCCTTTTGAGTTCCTGCCCTGAAGCTCTTTCCTCCCCAAGTTGCTTTTGGTCATTGTACTGTTGTATTGCCTCATAAAGAAAGCCTTTTTTTCCCACCTTGAGACAGAGTTTCTCTGTGTAGCCCTGGCTGTCCCATTAAGGATGAAAGCCTTTACCCATTAAGGAGCCACTCTTATTTTACCTTTCCCTAAGTACTGATTAACGCAATCTAATTTTTGTATATAGTTTGCCTGCTGTAGACATTTTATGTAGAGTCCTATGATACAGTTTTTTCTTTCTTTCACTCAGCATGCCTATTGTATATATTTGTCTAAGTTGAGTATCTTTATTGCAAAAGTGATCCGGTATCTAAAATTTCTAGTGTTGGTATGATGCCACTAGTATAAAATTCCATGTTTAACCATATGGCAAATAGATTGTGGTCAATACATAGACACAAGTTAGAGAGATGGCTCAGTAGTTAGGAGTGCTTGCTGGTCTTGTACATCAGACATCTCCCAGGTGCCTATCACGCCAATTCTAGAGGATCCAGCACCCTCTTTCTGGCTTCAGTGGCTATCTACATACATATAAATGAACATATTTAATAAACATGGGCACATTAAAATATTGATAAACATGAAGTAAAAATGAACTGTGTTTAGATTTGTATCGTTATACACATTCAATATTCTAAAATTCTAAGAATCCCAAATCTGAAATGCTTCATTTTTGACCCAAGCATTTCAGATAAAAGATATTCAACCTATGTTCCTTCCTTCCTCCCCTACCTTCCCCCTTTCTTCCTTTTTGGTTGGATAATGCTCTGTTCTGGAGATTTACCATAGCTTATTTATCTACTCAGTATACCTTTTAGGATTATCCATATTATGGTATGTACTAGTGTAAGTTGAATATTCTTGATAGACACTGGTCCTTACTGTGCTTTTACTAAAATAATGCTGCTGTAAATATTTACTATTCAATTATTATTATTATTGAATTAACCACCTCGGGGCAGTAGTTTTTCTTCCAGCACCATTCCATTGCTTAGCTTTTAGTGGAAAGTCTGTTACATGCATTGTTGATCTTCCTGAGGACAATGTCTACATGCTAGTCATTTCTCTGATTCCTTTTGTTTGATGTTTGTCTGCTTTTCTACAATTTGATTCTAATTTGTTACATTGGATTGTTTTGTATTTCCTACTTGTATGGAGTTCAGTAGACAGCTTGTAGATTCAAGATTGTATTGTGCTTCTCTGGAAAAGTGCAATGGGGCTGTGTTTATAAGGTGAGACCATGAGGATTGAACCCGCAAGTTACGCCTATAGCTCTGTGGAGTGGGGGAGGGGGGTATGGATGTAAATTTGGTCATATCAGATATCTGACTATTTTATGATCTGGAATTTCAGAGCCAATAAAACTTCTTTGCTAATGGCTGTTAGGAGTATAACAGTTTACAAGGCCTGGACTCTGAGAGTTAATATGTTAATATTTTGAGCTATCTATATATTAGTCATGCAGTGTAGAAAGAGTATGCTAATGCCACAGATTATGAAGTCTCTTAAACTTCATACTTATATTTTGTTCTTAGGTAGAGTGTTATGCCTGTAAGGAAAAAAACATATAGTTTAACTAGTAAGATGATAAGAATATTACTAAGAATTCTATGAGAAATGTTTAAGCAAAGTAGATATTAAGGAAAGTACTATAAATCAGTCATTCCAAATAAAATAAAAAACTAAAGAAACTGGTTGTTATCGGTTGCATTAATAGCAGAGATTTAAGAGTCTGTTGTATGTAGTAAAAAATGTAAAAATGAATGAAACATTTGAGTGGGCATGGTGCACATGCCTTTGATTCCAGCATATGGGGTTGGGGTGCAGCAGCAGGAGGGCCTCTGAGTTCTAAGCCAGCCAGGACTACACAGTGAAACCCTGTCTCAATAAAAAGTGAATGACTCAGCCTTGGCTAATGTTAGTTATTGATGAAAAGAGCTGAAACTATTAATAAGTTTTTTAATGATACAGCATATCTCAGGATTGAATTGTAAACACAGTAAATCCCATTACAGTATAATTTTTAAGAAACTACAAAATGACTGTGAGATCTGGTACACAGATCATATCCTAAAGCTAAACTAGCTTTTGGAAGTAGAGATGAAAGACTTCAAGGAAGTCCTATTTTCTGAGCAAGTCAGCTCTAACTATGTTGTTTGGAACTTTTCTGTGGTAGCTGTCCTGCAAACTTTGGAAAAAGTGAGTGAGCGTAGTTTTAAGTCACCAGCTGAAAACAAGCACTAAACGTAGCCAATTGTGGAAGAAGCCAATTCTATTTATAGTACCAAGTCTAGAGAAGAAAAAAGGACTAGAAACTCAAGACATGTTTTGTTTAGTCTATGTGTGTTGACATATATGTTAACAAAATAATCAGTTAATTGTGTTTAAGAATTGGTGGATAGTTGCCTGCCGTTTAAGCAAAACAAAAAGAGGTGGACCAGAAAATCTGACAACTGGGCCCAAATTCCCAGTGGATATAAAATAACGTCTGCCGTCATTGGTCTAGGGTACTTAGCTACTGCTCCCTCTGTTTTTAGCTGCCGTCCTTGTGCATTCATAACCATGTATATGATTTCTAGTGTAGTTAGGGCAGTGAAACATTTTGTTTCTCCATCTGTATTAAGTGCTGGAAAAATGAACACTTTGGTTATGATTCAGTCATGTGTTTTGTTACCTAAATATACTCATGTAATTTGTGTGGTGGGGGTTGAGAGTGGTAGTCTCACCCTGAAATTCAGGCTAGTTTAGAATTTACAATCCTTTGCTTCAGCCTCCTAAATCCTGGGATTACAAGTGTGTAGCCTGTGTTTGACCGCCATTTTTAAAACTCCGTTGGTAAAATGAGATTTAATAACAATCTTATACAGGTACTCAGATTAAATGGTGTTAGTCATGTGAAATGGTAATTGTTATGTTATATTCGGTAAATGTTAGCAATTACTACTGATTTTAAAAATGGCTATACATTTTAAGAAAAATGAGGACATCTTGGGGGACTTTTAAAGCCCAGAACTTCGTGCATGTTAGGTGAGTACCTTGTGAGGTACACTTTACTTTTATTTTTTTGAAGTTAAAATACAGTTATATGATTTTCTCCCTTTCCCGCTTCCACCCTTTCCCAAGCCTCCCATCTTTCAAATTATAGCCTATTTTGTCTTTTTTAATTGTATTGTCACACACATACACATAGGCACAATACTCTTTGTCCAGCTAGTGTTGCTTGTATGTATATAATTTCAGAGGTATGATATTGGCTAACCAGTTCGGAGGCTTCAGTCCTGAGGAAGACCGTTCATTCTCAGTATTCCTTGGTTGTTTGTAGTTCCTTGTCTAGGGCCCTGTGAGAATCCCCCTTCCATGGTCTCGTGTGTATTGGTGCAAGCTTGTTCAGGTCTGGTTCAGGCAGTCTTTTTTTTTTTTTTTTTTTTTTTTTTTTTGGCTTTTCGAGACAGGGTTTCTCTGTGTAGCCTTGGCTGTCCAAGACTCGCTTTGTAGTCCAGGCTGGCCTCGAACTCACAGCGATCCGCCTGCCTCTGCCTCCCGAGTGCTGGGATTAAAGGTGTGCGCCACCATGCCTGGCTAGTTCAGGTTTGCTTCCCTGTCATTTCTAGGAGACACGGTCTCATAGCAGATATTTGTTCATTTGGCATTTACAGTCTTTCTGCCCCACTTCTGTGATGCTCCCTGAGACTTAGGTATAGGAGTTGTATTATAGCTGTGTCCCTTGGGGCTGGGCACCCACAGTCAGTTGCTCTCTGTATTTTGTGGTTTTCTCTAACAGTCTAGTATGTTACAAAAAGAAGTTTCTTTGATGAGGGATGAAATTTGCACTTATCTGTAGGCACAAGGATAAATATTTTTTTTTGAAGTTAGGTAAAAGGTTCTCCTATAAGATCTATGACCGATAGCCCTAGGGAATAAGGTAGGTTCCCAATTCAAGGCCTCATTTCCTTCTTGTTGAGTGGCTCTTCAGTACAGTCAGCTGTTTGTAACCACCAGGGTATGTATGCCACTGCTGAACCCTTAGGGATATCTTGTCCTGCTGGTCGTTGTGATTTATAGCATCGTGCCTGATTTGGGCTATTGGATGCTTTGCTCCCTTGGAATCTTGCATAGCACCTTCCTGTGCTATGAAAGTTAGTCCCCTGGGAGGCAACCAAGGGCAACAAAAATAGTTTATGCTGCTGTGGAAATCTCTTGGACTGCCTGCCTGGTGACTCCAAAGAGGGTTTCTCATGGCTGGTACTGGAACAGTTATTAGTCTGTGGTTCTTGGAGTAGCATTGTCAGCCCAAGTGGCATAAGTTTATATATATTTACATGTCTTTTATGTAAATAAAATATGATATAATTCTATGTCTTTTGCAATAATTCTTTGTGTAATTGTCCCTCTTCCCTCCTCCTTCTGTATTGACCTACTACCTCCCTCTCCAATTAACATCTCCCGAGTTTTTCTCATTTTCCCCTTCCTATCACTTTTATCCTGCTGTTACCCGCTGTAGTGCTCCCCCCTTGTCTCAAACCATGTTACCTTTTTACTTTCCTAGTTTTGTGGTTACTCCAGATTATATACTCAAATCTGAAGAGTTGGCGCTAAGAACCACAGACGAGAGAGAACATGGTGTGTTTTCTTTTAGCATACCGGTTGCCTCACTCAGTAGTTTCTGGATCTATCTATTTACCTGCGAATATTATGCTTTTATACTTCTTTACAGCTGAATAGTAAGTATTCCATTGTATGTGCGCCACATTTTCATTGTCACTTGAAGGGCATTTAGGTTGTTTCCATTTCCTAGCTATTGGGAATAAAGTGGCAGTGAAGATGGTTCAACAAGTAAGATGTTGCGTCCTTGGGCCATGAGGTGTTGGAGCTGGACATACGGTAGATTTATTTTCAGCTCTTTGAAAGCTCTCCAAACTGATTTCTACTAGTTTGTAATCCTACCAACAGCGAATGAGGGTTCCCATTTCCCCACATCCTTTCCAGCATTTGTTGTGTTGTTGTTGATCTTAGGTATTCTGACTAGGGTCAGATGAAACCTCAAAAGTTAGTTTAATCTGTATTCCCCTAATCTTAACATCTTTTGAAATATTTCTTTTTTTAAAAGATATATTTATTTATTATGTATACAGCGTTTTGCCTAGATGTAAGGCCTGCTGGCCAGAAGAGGGCACCTGATCTCATTGTAGATGGTTGTGAGCCATCATGTGGGTGCTGGGAATTGAACTCAGGACCTTTCAAGAGCAGGCAGTGCTCTTAACCGCTGAGCCATCTCTCCAGCCCCCTTGAAATATTTCTTAGTCATCTTGTAATCTGGAATAATAATTCCTTTAGAAACTTTGCTCAGGCTATTCAGGGTAGTATTGTAGTATTGTATGGTTCCATATAGACTCTAGACTTCTATTTCTGTGAAGAGTAAGATAGGGATTTTGATTGGGATTGTATCAAATCTGTAATTTTTTTATAATGGTCACTTTTACAGTATTAATTCTATGTGGATTATACAGGATGGGCATGGGAGGTTTTTATTTCTAGTGTCTTCAGTCTTTTTCTTTAGAAGTTTAAAGTTTTCATTGTAAAGATCTTTTTACCTTCTTGGCTATTATTTCTTAGATATTTTTTCTTGAAGGCTATTGTGAATGGGGATGTGTCTATACTTTCGTGGGGTGTTTATTGTTCCTGTATAGACAAGTGATTTTTGTAAGTTGATTCTGTATCTTGTGACTTTGCTAAAATTTCTGAGGTAAGTTTTGTCTCACACGTGTAGTATATCATCTGCAGATAGAGATAGTTTTTAATTTCTTTCTCTTGCCTTATTGCTCCAGCTGGTGTTTTAAGGAGTATATTGAAAGGTAGTATGGATAGTGGACCACGCTGTTTGATTTCAGTATGATTGTTTTGATTTTTTTTCCCATTTAGAGTAAATGCTGGCTGTGGGTTTGTCATCTATAGCTTTTATTATGTTGAATATGTTCCTTCCCTCCAGTTTCTCTGTAGGACTTTGCTCATGAGGGCATATTGGATTTTGTCAAAACCCTTTCTGCATCTGTTGAGATGGTCATGTGATTTTTGTCTTTAGGTTCATTTATTTTATTAAATTATTGACTTGGATATGTTAAACTATCTCTCATCTTCTGGATAATGCCAACTTGGCTGTGTTGGATGATTTTTTTTTTTTTTTTTTTGATGTATGCTTGTATTTGGTTTGCCAGTATTTTATTGATGATCTGAGTTGATGTTAATCAGAACTATTGACCTGTAGTTTTCTTTCTTTGTTGTGTCTTCACCAAGTTTTGATATTAGAGTGATACTGGTTTTTTTGGGGGGGGAGGGGTTGAGACAGGGTCTCTCTCTGTAGCCTTGGCTGTCCTGGACTCACCTTCTTGACCAGGCTGGCCTCGAACTCACAGCGATTCACCTGCCTCTGCCTCCCGAGTGCTGGGATTAAAGGCGTGCGCCACCACCACCCAGCTAATACTGGTTTTATTATGGACTAGAAGTACTTCTTTGCTTTTTCCCCTTCTTCTCGTGTATTTGTTCATTTGTTTACTTATTTTTAATAATTTAAGAGTATTTGCTGTAGATATTTAAAGGTCTGGTAGACTTCATTTAGTCTTAGGTATTTGGGTTTTGTTGTTTGTTTGTTTCGCAATTTTGTCTCATTTATTCTGGGCTGGTTTAGGTGGCTGATCTCTTGGTTTAACTTTGGTGGTTTGAGCCAGGCATGGAGGCAGAGGCTGTGAGTTCGAGGCCAGTCTGGTCTACAAAGTGAGTCCAGGACAGCCACGCCTATACAGAGAAACCCTGTCTCAAAAAACAAAAACAAAAAATGTTGATCGTTTGGATCAATATAGAAATCCCTCCATTTCTTTCAGATTTACAGCTTATAGGAATACAGGTCTTAAAAAGCAATCCCTATATTGTGTCTGTTACGTTTCCCTCTTTGTTTCTCATTCTGTTATTTTAGGTCCTCTCTTTGTTTCTTTTGATTAGTTGGACAAAAGTGTGTCAATATTATTTATCTTCTCATAGAACCGGCTCTTAGATTCATTCTTTGTATTATATTTGTTTCTGTTTCCTTAATTTCTACTTTGAATTTAATTATTACTTACAGTCTACTGGGTTTGGTCTGTTTGTTTTTTCCAAGTTCTTGAGTTGCATCATTAAGTCCTTTATCTGTACTCTTTCTGATCTTTGTTTGTTTTGTGTTTTGTTTTCAGACACAGAGTTTCTCTGTGTAGCCTTTGCTGTCCTGGACTCACTCTGTAGACCAGGCTGGCCTTGAACTCACATCGATCGGCCTGCCTCTGCCTCCCAAGTACTGGGCTTAAAGGTGTGCATCTTACCACGCCAGGCTTGTTTTTATTTTTATTGCAATAGTCTCTATTAAGGACAGTTTTTGTTATTAACTTGACTGCATCTGAAATCAGCTGCATCACAAGATGTTGGGCATGCCTGTGGGGGATTTTTTTTTTAAGTCAGATTATTTGAAACAGAAAATTTAATGCTAAAGAATACCCTAAGTAATGGGCCACGCCTGCTGGTGGCAGCCCACATAAAAGGGCATGAAAAATGGGATTTTTGCTTTTTGCTTGTTTGCTTTCCTTCTTGCTGGCAATTTCATCCATCCTGTTAATGAGGCATTCTTTCACTAATGTTAGAACATACTTCATAATTCAAATATAGACTGAAGATAGCATCTCTCCAGGAATCCTCCAAAGACTCCAGTGCCAGAGACTGGAACTGCTTAGACTTTGAGTCTAGTGAATTTAACAACTGTAGGGTTTTCATTCTTTCCGTCTCTAGACTGTCATTGTTGGAATAAACAGGCTACAACATGTAAGCCTATCTAATAAATTCCACATTTTGTTATATATTTTATTATTTGTGTTAACCCTAATATAGTCAGGATACATGGAGTTACTTCAGTTTTTCTCAGTTTCTCAAGTTCTTTTTTTTCCCAAAAAAGTTTCCATGGGCTGCTGAGTAGAACGTACTTTAGCATTTGAGTGGAATATTCTGTAGATACTTGATAAGCCCATTTGATGTATGAGGTCATTTTATTCTGATGTTTCTGGGGTTCTTAGTTTTGCTTGTATTTTTGGTTTTGTCCAGATGACCTGTGTATTGGAGAAAGGAAGAACGATATTGAAATCACTTTTGAAATATTAATTTTAACTTATTGAGATCAGTATTGAAATTAGAGGGTTGATTTCAATATTGTTTTTAATTCTAGTCGTATGCTTTATAAAATTGGAAACATCAGGTTTGGTGCGTTTGATTGCTATGTCTTGGATAATTGTTTGGTTGATAAGAATGAACTGTCTAGCCAAGCATAGTGGCACATGCCTATAATCCCAGCACTCAGAGAGGCAGAGGCAGGAGGATCTCTGTGAGTTAAAAGCCAACCTGATTTACAGAGCAGTCCAGGACAGCCAAGGCTGTACACAGAAACCCTGCCCTGAAAAAAAATCAAACCGAACAACAACAATAACAAAGAATGAAATGTCTTTCATCTTTTCTGATTAATTTTAGTTTAAAGTCTGGTTTTTCCATTATTAGTATACTGGTGCCTGTTTGCTTCCTGGTTTCATTGATTACAGTAACTTCTTTCATCCTTTCCCTTTAATGTGTTGCCTACTGTAAGACAAAGTAACATGTGAGGTGATTTGAATGAGAATGGCACCTGTAGGCTCACATATTTGAATTTGTGGAACTCAGTGGAACTATTTGGGAAGGATTATGAGGTGTGGCCTTGTTGGAGAAAGTGTGCCAATAGGTGTTAGCTCTGTGTGCCTGCCTGTCGCCATGCTCCTTATGGACATGTTCTCTAGCCCTCTGGAACTATGAGTCCTCCCTCTCCACCCAGTGCTCCCTTTTATAAGCCTTAGCTATGGTGGGAGGTGTTTTGTTTGTTTTTTTGTTGTTGTTGTTTTAGTATTAATAAAAATTTAACTAAGATAACCATCTTATTTTTAATGTGCAGATGAAATAGCAAAAGAGTATAATATATTTAAATTTTTCTCTTCATTGAGGTATGATTTACTTTCTCATAGCATTTTGACCAAAATCTGGGTTGATTTTAATTCATTTCTATTATGGATGACCAAATTTGTACTCTGCATTAGTTTGGTAAGGCTACCATAACAAAAGCATATAAACGGGATGACTTACTGTTATTATAAAGATAACACCTTGATGGTCCTATTGTAATTTAGTTACCCTTTTCAGAAGCCCTGACTCCAAATACAGTCAGTCACATTCTGAGGTGCTGGATGATAGAACTTCTTCTTTTTTTTTTTTTTTTTTTTTTTTTTTTTTGAGTTTTTGAGACAGGGTTTCTCTGTGTAGCCTTGACTGCCCTGGACTCACTTTGTAGTCCAGGCTGGCCTCGAACTCACAGCGATCCGCCTGCCTCTGCCTCCCGAGTGCTGGGATTAAAGGTGTGCGCCACCACGCCCAGCTGGATGATAGAACTTCTAATTACACATTTAAGGAGGGTCATACAACAATATGACTTAACATGATGTCTTAGTTAGGGTTTCATTATTGTGAAGAGACTTCATGACCGTGGCAACTTACGTGGGGCTGGCTTATATTTAGAGGTTTAGTCCATTAAACTTGGCAGCATAGTTCTAGAGAGGTAGCTAAGAGTTCTACATCCCAACTGGCAGGCAGCAGGAAAAGAGGGTGTCACTAGACCTGGCTTGGGCTTCTGAAACCCTAAAGCCCATCCTCAGTGGCACACTTGTTTCAACAAGGCCACACCTTCCAATAGTGTCACTTTCATTCAGACCACTGTACATTGTGTGTGTGTGTGTGTGTGTGTGTGTGTGTGTGTGTGTGTGTGTGTAACTTAATATGGAGCCATAAAGGAGGACACAAGAGCAAATAAAGTGATAAAATGAGTTTATATCAAATTCAAAAATATTTAAAATGTAGTCTCTGTAAAAAATACCTCATTTAAAAGCAAAAACCAAAGTGTTTGTTGAACTTTATGAAAATGTAAATTGTGGAATAGAAAAATAACTTGGAATTCTTCTAAAAGATCAAAGGCAGAAGTTACGGACTTTATTAGAGATAAGAGACTGAGTAAGCTCTTAGGTTGGGAAAGAGCATGTATAGCAGCTGACACAAGAAACTGCGCTGATCAAGAATAGATGATCCCTAAGGGGAATTAGGAACTTCAGATCTCAACTGCTGTGCGTTAATGCTGAAGTAACCTTCCTGTCAAAGTCACTGTTGTTTTCTAGCATCCGTAGCTCTGTGCTATCCATGGAGCTGGGCCCACAAGGTAACAGAGATCATGTAGCAAGCCATGACACACAACCAGTGTCATAAAAGCCACACCAAACATATCAGCTTTGTGAGAGAAACAATTAGAGAGGTGTATCTCTTAAGTTCCCCAAGAATAACCAGGCACTCAGGCTTATCAAGAAGAGAGTGGGGTGTGCATTCAGGCCACCAGAGGAAGCACAAGGAACAGAGTGTCCGACCACAGTGGAGGAATGTAGCTGCTAAGGACTGGTCCCATCCTGCTTGTCTTCTCCCTCAATTAGTATAATTAAAAAAGGGAAAATTATATAGTCACGTTTATAAAATCAAACAAAAACACAAAGTTCCTAAAAGAGGCATGAGGAGGTACAGGTTTCCTAAAAAGACTCAAACTGGCATCAGATTATTTGTATATAACAACAAATGTTGAGTATATGCAACAGTATTAAAAATGTGGAGCTCGTGGGAAATTATGATTGAAAATGTCTGTTTTCCTCCGTATCATAGTTGTTTCAGTAGGAAGTGTTATGGTTTAATTTGGTCCCTAGCATGGTTTGGAGGTGTTTGAAGAGGTAGGTCCTAGTGGGAGTTTGCTGGTTCATTGTGGGTATTCCTTTTAGGAAGTTTTTTGTTTTGTTTTGTTTTGTTTTTTTGTTTTGTTTTGTTTTGTTTTTTTTAATTAATGCTGGCTTTCTGGAGGGAGACAGTTCTCAGAAGAAAATCTTCTGACCCTGGGCATATGCCTGAAGGAATCTAAATCTAAATACCACATGTACTTGCACCTTCATGTTTATTGATACACTATACCTAAATGGTTAAAAGGTATGTAGTATGTGTTATGTGCAATGGCATTTTATTTAGCTTTTGTATTACTTTTCTGTTGCTGTGATTAAAACTTAGAGAACCAGGCCTGGAAAGATGGCTCAGAGGTTAAGAGCACTGGTGTTCTAGAGGTCCTGAGTTCAATCCTAGCAACCACATAGTGGCTCACAACCATCTATAATGAGATCTGATTTCCTCTTCTGATGTGGGCATACATGCAGGCAGAACAGTGTATACATAATAAATAAATAAATCTTAAAAATCAAAATAAAACTTAGGTACAGAATGTCATTTAGTTTTTGGCGGCGGGTGTCCTGGGTCCCACATCCTACGGGTCAGTTCAGGCACTGCTTGCCAACAGACTAGAATAGATTGCCCTCAAGGTCAAAGGTCCCAAGGTCCCATTTCTCAAACTCAGGGACAAGATAGAGTGGTCAGGGTGAGGCTCATGGCCTGGCCACTAAGCCAGGTTCCCTGTTTCTCTGGGGGAGGTGGGATTCTCTGGGGGGAGGTGGGAAATGAGTTTTGCATGGAGAGTTACAGTGTAGCTCTTTAGCTCTTTCAGAAGGAGACTGCAGGTCTCAAATGGTAGTAGAGACTCGGGAACCCCACAGGCCCCTGATGATACCAAGGTGTTACAGATCCTTGTTTGAGCTGCTGTGCTAAAGTAGGAGGATGTCTGAAACCCACCGGCAGGCAGGCCTGGCAGTGCTTCAAGCTAATGGTGCATCCAGCGTGCCCCCACCTCACACTAAATAAATGGAGTCTCACCCAGTCATGGTGGAGGAATGACGAGCAAGAGAGCGAGCACTGCTAGCAAGCCAGCCAGCCTTCATTTATAAACCTTGGGCAGTGGGGAAGGGTTTTGAGGGTGTATGTGTCTGATTCAGTAGGGCTAAGGGTGCCAGGGTACCTAATCTACGTAGAGTGGTACAGTAGCTCATTTACATGCAGTAACCCGGGGCCCTATCCCAAGAAGGAGAACACAGTACTTAATTGTCCTATGGGTGAGGGAATGACTTCTAAGTATGATTAAAGGTCATTTGCTGGAAGCTAGGATCTCCTCAGCTTAGGGTTAGGTACTTCCAGGAATTCCCTGTGCTGGCTGAACAAGGTCCTGAAATCTTCCTTGAGAGCTATGTGACACTTCTTACAAAATCTGGGGTTACCAGATCATATGGAGTGAGAACTCTGCTGAGAAAAGGGAGTGCACCTTCCTAGACCAAGCACCAAATGGCTATTGGAGATGAGACTACAACCTTATCCAGCAGAGTCCCACAGAGAGGTAAGAGTCCAGGACCACCATAGTAGGGAAGTCTGGAAGGAGGCAGGCGTTTTGCTGGAGCAGCAAGCTTAGAGTTCACTTTCTGGAAATAAATGAAAATGAAAACAACACAAAGCAAAAACCCCATGACAAACTGAAAGCAGTCCTATGAGGGAAGTGTATAGCTCTAAGTGCCTACGTTAAAAAAATAAACACAAATAAATGGTTTAATGATACAACTTAAAAAGTTGGAAAACCAAGAACAAACTGGAGTTAACAGAATCAGAAATGAACAATGAAACATTATAACAAACACCAAAGAAATTCTGAATATTATATGGAAATATTTTTGTGAGGCTAGAAAATCTAAATGAAAGGGATGATTTCCTAGATGCATTGAAACCACCAAAATTAAACCAAGAAGTCAACAACCCACAGCACAGGAAGAGATTGAAATAGTAATAAAAGGCTTCCTAGCTTTTTTTTTTTTTTTTTTTTTTTAGGAAAAAAGGCCAGGGCCAGAAGAATTCACAGCAGAATTCTTCCACACTTTCAAAGATGATCTGTACCCAAGAGTTTATTTCTTAAACTGTTTAAAATAATAGAAACAAGGAACACTCCCAAATTCCTTCTACAAAGCTAGTATCCCTCATAATACCCAAACCACATAAAGACTCAGCAGGAAAAGAAAACTTCAGACCGCTATTTCTGAGGAACATAGACTAAAATTGCATAATAAAGTAATTGCAAGCAGGATGCAGAGATACATCAAAAAGCATATACACCATGACCAAAGTTGGCTTTATCTCTGAAATGCAGGCATAGTGCAACATTTGCAAGTCAAAAATAATAATAAATCACATAAATGGGCTAAAAGACTACAATCACATATTCATTTTCAAGAGATATAGAAATCTAGCATGTCTTCATGATAAAAGTCTTAGAGAATGTAGGGCTAGAGGAAACAGTAAAAGCTACATATGAAAAAAAAAAAAAAAAAAAAAACCCTATAGCCAGCATCTTTCTAAATGGAGAAAAGCTTGAAGCAATCCCACAAAGTCAGGAACAAGACAGGGATGACCACTGTGTCCACTCCTTTTCAGTACTCGTTGAGCAATAAGGCAAGAGAAAGAAATTAAAAGTATACAAGTAGGGAGAGAAGTCAAAACTATCTCTATTTGCAGATGACATGATACTATAAATTAGCCCAAAAATTCTACCAGAAAACTTATAGAAACCATAAACAAATCCAGTAACATGGCAGGATACACAATCAACTTGCATGGATCAACAGCTTTTCTCTATACTAACAACAAACGTACCAAGAAGGAGATCGTGAACATAATAGCCTCAAAGAAAATAAAATATCTATGTATAAATCCAACCGGGGAAGTAAAGGACTTCTGCAGTGAGAACTTTAAGCCACTGAAGAAATAAATAATGACACTAGAAAATGGAACGGTATCCCATGCTCATGAATTAGTAGAATTAACACTGTATAAATGACCATTCTACCAAACACTATTTACAGATTTGGTATAATCTCAACCAAAGTCTTCATCTCATTCTTAGAAGAAATACATAAAATGATCTTTAAATTTATATGGAACCACCAAAGATGAAAGATACCTGAAACAATCCCAAGAAAACAAAACAAAAATAACAATGAAACAAAAACAAAACCTCACAGTGTTGGAAGGATTACCATTCCAAGTCTGAAGATATGTTACCAGAGCCACAGTAGTAAAGGACAGTATAGTATTGGCACAGAAACAGGCATGGGACAAAATCAAAGACCCACTCATAAGCATATATAACTTTAGCCACCTAATATTTGACAGATGCCAACAACATATGCTGGAAAAATGAAAACATCTTCAAAGCATGGTGCAGGGAAAACTGGTTGTGCACATGCAGAAGAATGAAATTAGACCTCGCACAAAAATTAACTCCAAATGGACCAAATGCCAAAACCTGAAACACTGACACTGCTAGAAAAAATATATGCGGTTTCTTCTATCTATATCTAATTGATATAGCTAGGTGTAGGAAAGCACATCCTGAACAGGACTCCATTTGCCTAAGAACTAAAGCAAAATATTAACAAGCGGGACTGCATGAAACTAAAAAGCTTCTGCACAGTGAAGAGAAAGCCCACAGAACGGAAGGAAGGCTGCTAGCTATACATCTGACAGAGGATTGATATCTAGAATATATAAAGAACTTTTTTTAAAAAAGTAAACAAAACAAAAAAACAACAAGCCCGGCGTGATGGCACACACCTGTAATCCCAGCACTCTGGGTAGCAGAGGCAGGCAGCAGATTGCTGAGTTTGAGAACAGCCTGGTCCAGGACAGGCAAAGATACACCGAGAAACCCTGTCTCGAAAAACCCAACCAACCAATCAACAAACCAAATAATCCATTTAAAAAGTGGGCCTGGGACCTAAATACAGAGTTCTCAAAAGAAGAAAAAAGAGTGGTTAAGAAATATTTCCAAAATGTTCATTGCTCCTAGTAATTGGAGAAATACAAAGCAAAACAACTTTGAAATTTTATCTTACACCTGTCAGAATGGCAAAGATCAATGGAAAAACTGACAACAAATACTGAAGGGGATGCAGGGGCTGTGCGGACCCTCGTTCACTGTTGGTAGGATTGCAAACTGGTATTGCGCTGTGGAAATGAGTTTGGAGGACCTACTATATGACTCCGCTGTAACTCCTTGGCATACGTCCAACAGACTTGACATTCTACGCCCAGACACTTGCTCAGCCGTGTTCATTGTCTCTCTATCATAGTACCTAGGAACGGAAGCAGTCTAAATGTTGTGCAACTGAGGAACGGATAATGAAAATGTGGTACATAAACATTGTGGGGCTTTTTGAGTGAGGTAACCCCAAAAATACAAATGCCACATATGCTCTCTTAAGAGGCTAGCTCTAAATCTTCAGATATGAGCACCATAGTGATTACAGAAAATAGGAAAGTAAAACAGGACCGTTGTTGCAGTGGGGGTGGGTGGGGGTGGAACTCAATAGAGAAGGGGTTTCAGGGTGCAAGTGTTCTGATCATAGAAATGAGAAAAGGGGGATTCCTTAGCGGGATGAAGATAAATACAGAAGAGGATAAAATAGTCTGTAAAGCATATGGACACAAGTGATACGGTAGGGATATGGGGATGGGGGGGGCCTGTTAGGGAGGAGAGGTAGGTTAGTACAGGAAGGTGGAGGAGGGTAAGGGGGATAACTCAATACAAGTGATCTGATAGTGGAAATGGGAAATGTGTGCCGTAGGGAGTGGAAGGGAGGTTAGTACAGAAGAAGGAAAGAGGGAAAACGACAATGTGTGTATCTGAAAAAGCCACAAAAAAATCATGCTATTCGTTGTCTGAGAATGAAGAAACAAATTATAACGCAATTCAATGTATAACTACACATACAGTTTTAATGAATATTTCTCATCCCTCCAAGAATCTCCAACCACCTAACAGCCCCTCCCCCACATATACATGCAATAACTTTAATCCTAGTCACCAAGAATGCAGCACACGGAAACCAAAACCTAAAAGTGAGAGACAGAATGCCAGTGATTACAACATTTGGCTCAGCTTTGCTGGAACTGTATCACACAGCTGTGCTACCTTAAGACTTTGGCCAGTTCCAGGGGATATGGCTGTGTCTCTCAACCTGTTTCCTTGTAGAAGCTCACAGTCCTCAGTGAGTTTGGCCTTCCTTATCAGTAATTAATTAAGAAAATGCCTACAGACTTGCCTACAGGCAATCAGATTAAAGTATTTCCTCCTTTTGAGGTTCCTCTTCCCAGATAACTGGCTTATGGCAAATTGATAAAAACTAACCAGGAGTTACATTATTAGAGAATTTAATTCTTGTTGACTACATTAAAAATTAAGTCAGCAGTGCCCCATTTATAGGGAAATAACTATGTATGATTGCTGCCCATATCATATAGGTTTTAAGACTTGGTTAAGAAAATATCAAAAAAGTAGAACAGTTTTGGGGAGAATGACTATTTTTTTTTTTATGTATTTTAATTTTAAGTGTGAGCTTTTATTGTCTCTGAATTGGAATTAACTGGTGTGTATGTTGCTTTGTTAGCATAGTCTGTTTAGAGAAGTAATTTATTTTGGTTTTGTATGTTTTGTTTTCAGAGCAGTGGAAAGAGCTCAGTGCTGGAAAGCCTAGTGGGGAGAGACCTTCTTCCCAGAGGGACTGGTGTGGTCACCCGGAGACCTCTCATTCTGCAGCTGGTCCACGTTTCACCAGAAGATAAACGAAAAACAACAGGTGAAGAAAATGGTAAATTTCAGAACTGGAGTAAGAATTATTTTAAAATGTTATTCCTTTTTTTTTTTTTGTCTGTTTTCAAGATAGGAATTTCAAAGTAAAAAGTTGATTAGTGAATTGGGAGCTAGTGGCTATAGCAAAATCAGAAATCCTGTGGAGTAGTATCTATCTTTAATCCCAGTGCTTGAGAGTCAGAGGCAGGTGGAGCTCTGTGAGTTCAAGACCTGCCTGGTCTACACAGTTGCAGTACAGCCAACACTACACTGAGAAACCCTGTCTTGAAACAAAACAAAACACACACAAAAAAATTTTCTTTGATTTGAGTAAAGTTGCTGAGAATAGTACCTTTTGAATAATTCAGTTTAGTAAACTGTTGTTAAGTAGAAATCAGTTACTTAAAGTAAAAAAAAAGTTTCTATTTTACTTGCCTTTTTCTTTTCTCATTATATGCTCACTAATTTTGATTAAACTTTCCTTTAGTCTAAGAGGAAGGCTATTATTTAAAGAAAGATTTCTTGGTGTTGTGAGATAATGTAGTTCAAACTGGCTTCAGAATCCTCTTATAGCTAAGAAGAACCTCAAACTTGTGATCCTCTTGCCTCTACCTCCCAAGTATTTGGTAATAAACATATGCTACAAAAGTCCAGCTATAGGAAGAGATATTTCCACTTTTAAAGGTCCTCCCTTTTGCCGTGTTCTGCTTATACTACCTAAACTGTTTTTTGTTGTTTGTTTTTTAATACTAGACTGTATGAATAGTAAAGCCATCTATAGCTGACTCTTTAAAAATTAAAGTATTTTAAGAAATATTCTCTATTAAGAAACTTTAAATGTTGTACATATATATAGCCTATATTAATCACATTAGTGAGATTTGAAATGTTTGAGAGTAATACATTCAATATTTTTGTCCAGTTCAATGTTTGACTTAGACTTTGTCATCTAGCATTCTGTAAAATGGCTCTGCCTTTTCAGATAGTGTTTGTAGAGAGCACTGTCGCCGTTTTTACCTGCAGAGACTTGTTTTCACTGTAGTTTCACTTTATCTTCTGACCTGAGGTGGGGTGGTAGTATTATATCTAATTTTCTCATTTATCTTAGAAGATATTGGTGGTGATGACTCTGATTTTATTTTAAAGTAGGGAGAAACTTGTCATGAGCATCTACTATACTTTAAACAGGGACTCCAAGATCACTGAAGAAAGTTAGTGAGCTTGAAGATATTAGTAAGTAGTAGTGTAGAATAGATGATCCCCTCTATAGGAGCCCTTTAATTACTAGGTATCGTCTTGATATACTAGTAGTTACTTTGTATTTTAATATTTATTATTGAAGTTCTTTTTGTTTTATTTATTTTATTTTGAAACAAAGTCTTATTACATAACCTGTACTGGCTTATAATTTACAGTGTAGACCAGGCTGGTTTATCATTTATCATGATTCTGTGACCTCTGCCTCCCAGTTTCTGGAATTACAGACATGCGTGACTATGCCCAGATTATTTAAAGTCTGAACCTTGAATTTACTCACTCTTGGCTAACCTGTGGCTTAGCCTCAAATAGCAAGAATAAATTTTTCAGAATTTCATTGTTCCCACTTCCATTAAACACATTACCTAATATGGTTTGAGGCCTTCTTATTTTTCCTCAGCCATTTTGGAAGGGCAGTATCTCTATGAGAGACTGTTTACAGATGTGGTGTTTCCTTAAATAAATGATTGCTTGTTAAGAAAGGGCAGAGACATGTTAGTCCTTGTGACCACCGTGCTCATATGCCCAGCAAGTTTGGTTGATACATGGGCAGGTTGGTAAAACTGCACAAATGTATCTGCACATAGATTATTCCTGAACTTAGTCCCTTTTACATGTATGTGTGTTTGCTTGTACATGAAGAAGAATATATGTTGTGTTCCCACTTACAGTGACATGTCATTATGTGGGAATAGGTGTGACTGTGTGTGTGCATGCGTGCGTGTGTGTGTGTGTGTGTGTGTGTGTGTGTGTGTGTGTATGTGTGCGTGAGCGCGCGCGCACGTGTGTGTTATATGTGTTTTAAAGAGAAACTTGTCATGAGCATCTACTATGACTTTAAACAGGGACTCCAAAATGACTGAAGAAAGTTAGTGAGCTTGTGTGCTCCAGTTAGAGGACAGCTTCCGGGAACTGGTTATCTCCTTCTGCCATGTGTTTTCTTGGGGATGGGGAATTAAGGAAATGAGGCTTGGCAGTGGGGGTGGGGGTGGGGGAGACACCTTCACCTCCTGAGCCACCGTGTGGCTATGCTTATCTTCTCATCAAAGCCACTTTCTCCTTTGGTTAAGAACTTGAGGCTTTTCAGATCATTCTGCCTTTGTGTAAAACAAGAACTGATAAAACATTAACATAGAGTTTGAATTTAAAAAGCATGAACAATGAGAGAAAATAGTTTTGAAGAAACCATTACAAAAAAGACCATCACAAAGTTAAAAACAAACTCAAAACCTTTTTGTATGTGGTTTTTATTTCTATTTTTAACAGCTGCACTTTTATTTATTTACTTTCTGTTGTTTAAAACCATGTATGGTGCAGCCTCACAGAGTCTGTGTCCAGTGGCCTTTGTGGGAAGTGTGCTTTGGAATTAGGCACAAACCAGGCCACAGTTTCTAGGACGCAAGTTACCAAGATGACTGTTTTGTTCAGGTTGCTTCCAGAAGCCAGTGTTCTATTTTGCTTTATACACATAAGCACATCTCTTGCATAATAGAATACAGTTTCATCTTGGACATAAAAGCTTATTATAAAAGCTCCTTGAGGTTTTATGCATAAGATGAAACAAAATGTAATTTTAAACTAAAGTCTATGAAAACTGGCTAAAATATTTTGTATTTAATGTATATAATTAACAGGAAGGACAAGAATTGTGACAGTAGATTCCTGTTTCATGAATTGAAAGGGTTAATATTTTGTGGTGCTCTGCTAAATACAATTTATATTTCAGAGAAAATGCCCTTATAAACAGTCATTTTTAGCCAATAGGCTAGTTGCATTTACTTACTAATTCTGAAAGTTTCAGAGGATGTGCTTATCATATTTCCTGGGCTCTTTGAAACCAGACAATTTATCTTTTCCTCAGTAGGCTTTCAAATCCCAGGCAAACTTTTTGGCAGTAAAATAGAAATTTTTTTACTGAAATCCTTAGAAAGCTAAAGTATTATACACAATATGCTTTGCTTATAGTATGTAAAAATACAGTTCCTATGACTTTAAATAATTTTTGAATAATTAAATGCTTACGCACATTTGAAATGTTATGTTTCTACACATTTGAGTTTTTAAAAAGTTTAAAGTTTTGCGGATAAGCAGTAAAATTACTTTGTGCTATTTCTCTTTAACTACAGACCCTGCTACATGGAAAAACTCAAGACACCTTTCTAAAGGTTTCCTTTATCCATTTGTTTTTAGCCCTTCTTTTTTTATTATGCCTGCATGTGTGCTTATGTACCCCTACAGGCTGTATGCATCTTTTTCACTTCATTTTTATTTGCCTGTTCACATTGGTTGCAGGTTTTAGTGGCTCTTGTTAGTGTTTTGGCATTGCATTTACATGCAACCTTTTTTTTTTTTTTTTTTTTTTTTTTTTGGTAAATTTAGGGGGTTTTTTTTGTTTTTGTTTTTTACAAAAAAAAAACATAATTGTGAAGATACTGATATATTACAAGGCCAATTAAAATTTAAAAATACCACTTTTGGTATGTAGTAGTGCCTCTGAGAGTTCTGTCACCTAGATTAATCTAGTCCTTCAAAAGTCCTTTTTGGAAGAAGGTTCTAAGCTCTTGAGTAGGTGAACATTTTACTTGCAAAAAGGATCTTGTTTTATATACCTTTATTCCAACAAAGAGTGATAATACATACCTTTTACTAAATAAATATTTATGTGAATATCTTATTCTTATTTCAGGTGACTTGTGCATTAAATACTTTAAAACATAAGCTATTTTAAGCTTCTGAATTTGGTGAAAGCAGAATAGCAGTGCTTGGGTAAGGTGTCAGGAAAAGCAGAGTATATGGAAGCTAGCAGGATATCAGTTCCTCAGTACAGACATGCATCTATTCTCATCCATTTCCATTCGACCATCCCATGAGAGAAGATGGACTTGACTGGGGAGAAGTCACCTTGGCAATGTGCATTACAAGGCAGCTACTACCCTGTCACTGAGAGCCTTACATATAGCCGACAGACAACCAAATAAAAGACAATGATTTTTTTTAATGGAAAACTTAGCTATTTCATTCATATATTGCATGCACATTTTAAACTTTAATGTTATATATACATTTGTTACATGATTTTTTTTGCATTTTCCAATGGGATTTTAAATTTTTCTTCTATAGTTCTTCAAAAGTTTTCATTGGATAAACTATTTTCATATATAAGATGTTTAAAGAAATCAGTTATGATAACCACAAACAAATAGGAAATGAACAATTTATTTGTAAGAGCTGGATTTCAAATTCTGGGAGGACTTGCAGGCAACTCTACTTGAAGTCAGTCCTGTGTAGTCTGTGCTGTGCTTTAAAAACGTGAATGAGTCTTTAGCAGACCTTAAAATTAAAGCACTTGTTAACGTATAGTTAGTTTTTTAAAAAAGTTTACTGTGCTATCTTTTTATATTCCTAACTATAAAACCTAATTTCCAGTCTCTGAGAAGTGAGTTTTCTTTCTTTCTCTAGGAGTGGAAGCAGAAGAATGGGGTAAATTTCTTCACACCAAAAACAAGGTAATCACTCAAGCATATAGTTTCCTGACGGAAATCTGTTTCTTGTAAAATAAAACTTGTCTCAGAAACACTTCTAACCGCAGTGGTTTAATCTGACTTGATCCTTTCAAACTTGGAGATTTTTAAGTGTTGTGAGATCAGGCAACTTTGAAACAGATCTTAGAAAAATGTATGTATACACAAGAAATGTGGACTAATTTTCTGCAGTAAATCCATACATTTTCTTTAAATGTGGCCTCCACCTCTTAAGAATGTCTCATCTTACTTACAGTATGATTTTTTGTTTCAATAATTTTCAGCTTTATACAGATTTTGATGAAATTCGACAAGAAATTGAAAATGAAACTGAAAGAATTTCAGGAAATAATAAGGTAAGCATTGTTTCAAACCTGAAAGACTTAAACAAAAGTAAATCTATTGCTGAATAACTTCTGTATATAATTTATAAGTGCATTGCTAAACCATAATCTCCTCCTGCTTCTAGTACTGACAGTGAATTGGGGCCTAGTACATACTAGGTAAGTGTTCTACCACTGAGCTATATCCTAAAGCCATATTTAAATTATTATTTTGAGACAGTGTCTTATGAAATTACCCAGGCTAGTCTTGAACTTGGGATCTACCTGTTTCTCCTGAGTCACTGGGAATTAGAGTCCTGTGTTGCTAGGCTTATCAATTCATAATCTTTTTTTTTTTTAATGGACTACTCATGCCAGGCAGTGGTGGTGCATGCCTTTAATCCTAGCACTCTGGAGGCAGCGGCAGGTGGACCTCTGAGCTTGATGACAGCCAGAGCTACACAAAGAAACCCTGTCCGGAAAAACAGAGCAATGAAAACAACAAAAACAAACAAAAGAGTACGCCACAACATATAAAAACTTATCTGAATAATTATCTCTCTTGATGTAGTTGTGGTGTCCTGAATTCCCAGGATTGGGGAGGTAGAGGCAGAAGGATGTGAGGTCAAGGCCAGCTTGAAATAGTTTCATAAATGCCAAAGGCTAGGGACATAGCTCAGTGATAGACTGTGTCGTGGATCTCCATCAAGACACACTGTCGTAGTCTCTTCTCTATTGCTCTGATAAATACCCCAGCAAAAGCAGGGAGGGTGTTTGTGTAGGGGAAGGTCTGTTCTCATTTGCAGAGAAGTCACAGCACGAGCTGGGAGCAGCGGAACAGAACCTGGACTGCATGGGTGCATAGTAATTTGTAACTGTCTTTTTCTACCTGTTTAGCTGAGGTACCACTCATAATTCAGGTGGGTCTTTGTAATTCAAGAGTGGTAAAGGCAGTCTCCTACAGGCATATCCTTTTCCCAGGTGATTCTAGTTTCTGCCAAGTCAACAGTTAACACAGATTATCAGACACAAACACACAGGTGTGCACGCACACACACCTTGAGACTTTTATACATGTAAAATATTTCATTTATGTTTTGTGAACTTAGTTACATAGTACTTATTATAGTCAAATATTTATTTTCTAAGAACGTGAAAATTTAAATCAAGTGTCTAAGATACTTTTAGTATAAAAATGCGCCTCTTTTAAATCCTTTTTATGCCATTTATTGTTGTTACTGTTTTCTTTTTGGTTTTATGCTATCCTGTGGTAACTGCTGAGGGAACATTAAATCTCACAAGTGACCTTTCAGCCTGGTAATACTCAGTATATTATTTGTTGCCAGATACTGTGATGTTGTAGAAGTTATTTCCTGACAGAAAGGCACTTTTGCAGCTGTTTTAAGTTTTCATGCCTGTTGAAAATATTTGCGTCTTTCAGGAACCGTGTTTAGCTTACTGTGAAACTCTAAACTGGCACCTTGGAGTTACTGCTGTTGCCACCATACCTCCCTAAATGTCTTTACACCAGGTTGTGCCTGGAGTATGACAGGGATGTAACTAGGGTGTGTCAGGGAGAACTTTTTGTCTTGGGGATCTGAACACTGAGATACATTGCCTGAGGAAACTCACTATATGTGTACACCTTTGCTGCTTGGTGTTCAGATATCTAGGGCCAATTAATGTGAAGAGCCGCGTATTTATTACTTTTTCAGCTGAACACCATCAACTCAAGAACATCTAATTTTGGATAGATGAAGAATGAATTATTCTGTTAAGTACTTAATCTGTTAAACCCCTATAAAAGCTGCCATGCATATAGAAAAGCTGAAGGAGAAGTGCTGTGTGTTAGTGCACACACACGGGGTAAGGTAGCATAGGGAGGAGAAGTGCTGTGTGTTAGTGCACACACACACACACACACACA